>JAWPHD010000317.1:0-509048 GCA_037043455.1 Cyrtodaria siliqua | reverse complement strand
ACAGAACTTTTTGTATAAACACACTGCGTTTGTGTTTGAATATAGAAGCACCAGTTTCATTGGCTAATGAGTCACATAACTGTAACACAGCCAGCCTATAAAGTCTTAATTTGTGATCAGAATAAGATATTAGCATATGGATATCATAAATTCATTAGTATGAGTGTTGGATGTCTGTATGAATTAGCTAATCTCAAGTATTCATGATCAATGGGTTAAAAGTGTAAAAAGTGGAGCGCTGTGGTCTAATGGTATACAGTTGGACCCATGATCGCGAAGTCATGGGTTCGATCCCCACCATTGCGTCATATGCGTTGTTTCTCTGAGCAAGACACTTAAACTGCAATTGCTTAGTACTGGTTCTACCCAGGAAGACAGTGATTCAAATAAGGTTCATAGAGCTTCCGTTAAATCCATGTAAAATAAATAAGTTTAAACTAAAAATGAATCATGAATATAATTTAGTACTATCTGGGAGTAAGATTTTTTAAATGCTTACTGCAAATAAGCACTTACAATATATTCAATTTTTTTAGACGGACATGAACTAATTAAAAACAATTGTAGTGCTTATTTGCATATAGCATAGTCAGGATTTTTATATTATAGTACATTATAGTATTAAAAACCGTTATAGTGTAGAATTTCTATGTATTAAAAAGAAAATATCCAACTATCACAAAAAAAATTGACCGTCATATATGGCCTAAAATGTGCTACAAATTACGTAAAACAATTTATTTTATGCTTAACAGTGAAATAGTGGGGGGGTTTTATCAATCATTGTCAAAAACAATTTTTTTTAATTTGTCTAGAAAATAACAGTTTAATATTTATCATTTGACTGTACCTAGTCTAACTAAGAAAATGAGCTATAGATTTTAAAACTCAGGTCAAGTATTTCAGAATTGTTGTCATTTAGTGAAAAATGTCAGATGGTCATTTTTGCAAAACTACCAGTTGCTATAAAAGTTATATCATTGGACTGGAAATAAAATGAGTCGTAGATTCGCATTCGAGAAAATATATAGTTTTCTCACTTCTCGATGAAATAAAATCTATTTTGTTAGAGTAGAGCACACATTGCATAACAATTTCTAAGTTAAAATTACCTAGAGCACACACTGCATAACAATTTCTAAGTTAAAATTACCTGTCACGAATCAAGAGTCAATTTCACATTAAATAAAATGTTAAAATTCATATTGATGTATACGCATTACGAAATACATCGATGTCACTGCAAATGTTTCATTCAAAAAAAATAATTGTGCTAAAAAATTACCAGTGCTAAAAAATTAAAAGTTCTTCATGTTCTTTTCAGAATCAAAAAATGACTATGGCACATTGAAACACATTCCGAATGAAAATTATTGTAATGTCCGCGGAAAATATTGCGAAGTCCTACAGATATTGCGAAAAAATATGTGTATTTCCAAATTCGGAATTTTTTTCCGAACATTTCATGCGATTTTCGATATATTTCCACAGATATCTTCGAAATTCCGATTCTGACATCGGAAATTCTACAGACGGGTAATGGCCATAAACATAGGTTAATTGATTGATTATCCTAGTTTTCCACCATTACGTTTGATAACTAGCTAAACTAACCTATGCTTTCACTCGGTTTATCGAAACTAACCTACATTTTTGCTCGAAAACATAGTAATGGCCATAAACATAGGTAAATTGATCGCTTATCCTGTTTTTTTACCATTTAACTTAGATAACTGGATTTATCAAAACTAACATATACTTTTGCTCAAAAACAGAATAACGACCACAAACATTGCTCGGGATGTTTTTATATCTATAATTACCACATTCAAAAAGGGACAGAGGACAATTTTTGAAGTTTTTATTAAGAATTAATAACGCACCTCAGTTTAGTAATCCAGTATTATTTTGAGTTTAAACCTGCTTGCATATATCTAAATCTAGGTAAAAACACTTGGGATTTGTAAATTTTTTCTTTGTTATTTTACCATAGGTCTAAATATATTATTGGTTCAATATGATCAACATCTATTAAAATGCCGAAACAATTTGCTTTGAACTATTGAAATATTGATAATGATTTGCAAATATGCAAGTCAAGTTGAAAAACTAAAGGGATGCCGTAATTTAAACAAAATAAAGATTTATTTAACATTCAAACACTGTAACACAAAATGCAATCATGTGTGCCTAGCCTTTGAACTTGCCAAGATATTAACTGCTGGGGATTAACAAACAAGACAATTTATAATATAAATTGACAGGGTTATTTATTTTATCTATAAAATTGTAATTTGCATTGCAATATGGATATGATATTGCAGATGTGTATCTCAACTTGATAACTACTGCTGTGCACAGAGTCGAAGCAAGATACAAGTTAAATGAATTGAATTGGGGTTTTAAGGCACACCAACATATGAAAAGGTTATATGGCGCCTAACAGGCATGAACATGCCAGGCTCATCTTCCATGTACATCGAGATAAAATATGGAAAATGGGCCTAGAACCTTCTCACCCTGAACTGCATAGTTGCTACAAATTCTATCGTAGAAACTCCATTTATGCTGGAGCCATGTTTATTGTTTTTCTGTCACTGCTCTTTTGATGCGAGTAAGATAGCACCTGAAACAATGCAGGGATCATGATGAAGACCTTTAATGAACATGAACAAAAAATGATAAAATGAACATGAATTTGGGGGGATTCTACCCCTCTGCCTACCCCTCCAAAGGGA
Organism: Cyrtodaria siliqua; assembly: GCA_037043455.1. Lineage (NCBI taxonomy): Eukaryota > Metazoa > Mollusca > Bivalvia > Adapedonta > Hiatellidae > Cyrtodaria > Cyrtodaria siliqua. The sequence continues at coordinate 506,310 of JAWPHD010000317.1, read as the reverse complement.
TCTGCAGTGGCCCTCTTCTTTGCCTCGTGACCAAACGGGGGCCCCCGGGAACCACACGGGGCCCAAGTTAAATGAGCTAGTCAAAATAAATACCTGTATATATATATATATATATATAACAAGATATCATCTATTGAACATATAATTAAAATCTATTAAATATACATAAATATAAAACAGATACTTCATAACAATTTTATGTATTTGCTTTTTATGGGGTTGGTTGAGATAAAATTAATGTTACATGTACATGATGTAATTCATAAATTATATGCAATAGAGAGGGGAGTGAGGACAGAGTATGTTCTGGCTCCCAAAGTGTCCATCCGGAAATTTTATAGTCATGAAATAGCAATTGACATAGAAAAGTAGCCTTTATTGTTTATTAAAGAGGGACAACTGCCAATCTTGAACATTTATTAGCATTAGCACCTTGTTTTTTTATGCAGTATCACATGCTTGCATATAATTAAAAAGACATACAGCAATTTTGAAATTTTTATCAAGCATTAAAATTTGCATCTTGCTTTATTAATCCAGTAATATTTTAACTTTACACCTGATTGCATATAATTAAATGAAATTTTCAACTTTCTCTTCTTATTCTACTATAGGTTTAAATATAATATTGGAATGCCGCTAGTTTTTAAAAATTCAAGACTGCCTGGTGTCCCTTTAAATACAATTTTGAGTTTTTCTTTTATATTTGTTTTCTGCAAGAGGTAATAAATAAATTAAAAACAGTGGAATCATATGTAAAAATTAAATAAATTATAAGTGCAATAACAAGCAGATCTAATGCTTTGAAAGTTATTAGCCACAATTACAATCATTGGTAAATTATAAGTTGAGTTCCAGGTTACATTTTTTTTCAAAGGGAAATAATTCAAACAGTATAATTCAGGGAGTTATGGTCCTTTATAAAATGTGTTTTTTTTGGATCATGCTGAAGATGTTTTTCATTGTTGTAGACCTTATACCTTGCAAAAAATTAACAGACATTCAGACGAACGAACAGACTGACAAACGGTAAATGTCACAACATAATACGTTCCTACAGGAGTATAGCAATTAGTTACATGCGAACTCGATTTGCTTCGAGCTTTTTAAATAAATATTAACATTGATATCCAATATGGAAGTTATGAAAAAATAATGACACTATAAGTTTTTAAAAAATCCAAGATTTTAAAAATATGTGTGGCAAGTAAAACAAATTATATGAAAAAAGTTTATCAAAAATGGAAAATATTCAGTTGACCCTGAACCCCGAACATATGAACATTCTGATGCTACTGCAAATAAAAAGGACTTAGAAAGCAATAACTTGAAAACAATAGTTGGTTTAACACAACCTCATAACTAGCAAATTGTTTGCCTATAAATAAGGCTGGGTCATAAAATGACAACCATATCATATCACCTTCAGTAAAATTTAAAAAAAAAAAAAGAAGGCTGAGATTTTATACATGTAACAGCACTGAAAGTTGGTAAGACAGTCCTACCGGGCTTGGAATATTTTTTTCCACGAAGACCTTGAGAACATGAATCTGCAAATAGAAAAGATGGTTATTAAAAAAATATATTTATATATATAAAAAAAGTTTTATTGGACTGGCTACTATCAGGTGCCTAGTCACGAGCGCAAACCGATACTTACCTCCTTATATACTGGACATGCCTGGGCTCCCCCAGGAAGCCCATATTGATGCCGGGCTTAGTGCAGATGTCCGATCGACATATTCACTCTGATAGTAAGACCCCGCCCTCAGACCCTGGCTTCCAAGTAACTGGATTACAGGAGCACGCCATCAACTCCCAGCCAAATATATATATTTATTTTGTTTACTTAAGAAATAATAAATAGGTACCTGTGTTTTATCGGTGAATAAAATACAGTTAAGAGTTCGGATGCGTAGTAATTAAATAACGAGTGCGTTTGCACGAGTGACTTAATTACTCGCATCCAAATGACTAACTGTATTTTATTCACCGATAAAATACAGGTAAGTATTTATTATTTCGATTCTAACACAACAATAACCCCATTGTTTACACTTTTATTGGGGTACTATAAATTATCTCGGAGGTCAAGGTAATCAGGCTGCTATGTTTACAGGCTGTTTCACTGGGCGCCCCCGTATGCACTCTTAGTCAAGTGACAAACTAGTCAAACGTTCTCAGCTTGTTCAGGATGCTTAATAATGTTATATGTACTGATGCATATGATGGGTTTATATCGGGGGTGTGCACGGTTTGGGAGCATGGCAAGTATTTTGTAAAATTTCATTAAAATTACTGTTGAGTTTGTCTTCGTGACATATATTTACCAAGTGGTGTCATGTAACGTGGCGCTTCCAACGGATGAAATATACGCAGGGAATTAATGGAAGAGCTGTATTTTATCATAGAATAACATGCAGCTGTCTCTCTTCTTTGTGTATATGAAAGACTGCGGAGGTAGTGTTAGAATTAATATTAATATACAGTTTGCTATTCAATAAATAATTAAATAATGTTTAGACAGCAACATTTGTTTTCTCTCCAGGCAGACCAGAATTGTTACATGGCAAACTTTTAACTAAATGAAACAATTAAGAACATTTCTAAATATCAACGTTTCAATGCCTTCATTCATTGAAATTCATCTACTTGTGATGTTGCAAACTTCATCATGCTCATAATGCGCACTGTCATCAGATATGCAAAGATGTCGACAGCTCCAGACAAAAATTGTAAGTATAACATTCTAATGGGCAATAACTCTAATTTGAATGAAGAGTTATGGTTCTTACACTTCCCACTCATTGCCCTCTATTATTGCGTGAAGTTTCATTCCAGTCCCATTAGTAGTTCCAAATTATGCTATGGGCAATAAAAGAGAGGCAGAGGGACTGGTGAAAGGACTGGCGGACAAAGTGTTGAAAATATGATCCACCGAATTTTCTAGGGATTTTGAACATGATGTATGTGTGATCTGTAATCAAAATAGGTTTTGGTTTAAAATAATTTCTAGTTACATGAGTATCAACTTACATGTCATCTCAAAAATCCATATGTATACCACTGCCATTTCATTGAAGGCTGGAAAAGATGCTGATGCCCAAGTCTGGGCACCGACACTGCAACACACCTTATAAACAAACTGTCCGCAGTGGTATACTGAAAATATCAGTTAAAAAGCAATAACTTCCAGCAAACTGATTTGTAATAGTTGTTTATAGTATTTCTGTAAAAACACACGTATACATTTCATGCATTTGGTTTGAAATTAAAACTCAACAGCATGTTATTTCTGAATGCAAACCTTCATGGGTTAATTTTATATCATTTGTTAAAACTCTATCATAAACAAGAGCACCACTTTCGTTGTTGTAAACCTAGAACTTTGATAATTATTAGCCACAATCAATTGTAAAAGGCAAGGTTAAGTTTCGGGTTAAACTTTTTTCCAAAGGGGAATAATTCAAACACGAGGGCCAAGATGGCCCTATATCGATCACCTGAGTACTTGCCCATTATCAAACTTCTCCAAATCTCATGGTCATATACAATCTGTGCAAGATCGTTCAAGAAATGTGGCCTCTGTTGTGTTAAAAACATTGTTATAAAGACACTGACACAGTTTGGTAAAGATCAAATGCAAAATGAAGGTGGTAGAGTGTAACCCCTGGGGCATGGCCAAATGTGACCCCAGGGCTATGTGTAATATATGAGAGCTGTGTGCCTTGTGGTTTCAGAGAAGGAGATTTTTTAAGTTTTTTCCTATACCAGTCTATGTAAAATATGTGCCCCTAGGGTCACCATTTGAACAAACTTGGTGGAGGACCATAAGCTTATAGCAAATGCAAAATATTAAACCTCTGGCTCTTGCAGTTTAAGAGATTTTTTAAGTTTTTCCCTATACAAGTCTATGTAAAACTTTGACCCCCAGGGCGGGCCAAATGTGACCCAGGGTCACCATTTAAACAAACTTGGTAAAGGGCCATAATCTTATAGTAAATGCAAAATATTAAACTCTGGCTCTTGTAGTTTTAGAAGAAGAATTTTGATTTTTTTCCTATATAAGTCTATGTAAAACTGTGATCCCAGGGCTGGACCAAATTTGACACCCAGTGTCACCATTTGAACAAACTTGGTAGAGGACCATTAGCTTATAGCAAATGCAAAATATTAAACACCTGGCTCAAGCAGTTTCAGAGAAGAAGATTTTTTAAGTTTTCCCTATAGACATGTGACCCCTGGAGCGGGGCCAAATGTGACCCCAGGGTCACCATTTGAACAAACTTGGTAAAGGACCATAATCTTATAGTAATGCAAAATATTAAACCTCTGGCTCATTCAGTTTCAGAGAAGAATTGAATTGAATTGGATTTTATAGTCGCACCAACAGCTAAGGTCATATGGCGACTTTCCAGCTTCCATTGGTGGAGGAAGACCCCAGGTGCCCCTCCGGGCAATTTTCGTGCACGGGCGGGCACCTGGGTAGAACCACCGACGTTCCGCAAGCCAGCTGGATAGCTTCCTCACATAAAGATTCCTAGGCCCCTGAGGGATCGAACCTACAGCGGTGAAGGGCAAGTGATTGCAAGTCAGAGACTCTAACCACTCGGCCACGGACGCCCCTCCGTTTCAGAGAAGAAGATTTACTTTTATCTTATATAAGTTTATGTAAACCTGTGGCCCCGGAGTGGGGCCAAATTTGACCCCAGGGTCACCATTTGAACAAACTTAGTAGAGGACCATAAGCTGATGCTACATGTAATACATGAGAGCTCTGTGCTTTGTGGTTTTAGAGAAGAAGACTTTTTAAGGATGTTGCGATGACCTAATTTTAACAAATCTAATAAGCATTCATCCATGTGAAGTTTGGTCAAAATTGGCCCTCGCCTCGACCTCAGGTGATCTAAAAATCTACCACTCAGCTATTTCACCTGTTCTCTCATGTTAAATCGCTCAACGCCTATATATACGGTACCACTTAATTATGTTGTGCGCTGCTTTTTTTTATTTTATAGAATTCCACATTATTTTTTTTCATTCATTTTATTCTTTTCATTATTTATCAGTTTTACATTCTTCATCTTTATTCAGATCTGTTTTCTTTATATCAACATAAATAACTGTTAACAATGGTTTATGCCAATTAATTAGTCATTATTTATGATACATCAATTGCTTCTATGTGTATCGATTTGGCTGATTTAATCATCGAGATGGCCGCAGCCCATCAAGGTGTTTAAATCAACCAATGAGATGAGACCATATTCTATTTGTTTTGTAGCATGTTCATTTCACCAGTCTGCCATACTCTAACTTCTGATAACTGGTAGTTAGAGTACACAAGTCATTCTGACGAGTTTTATTTTCAATTAAATGATTTACAACTGTGCACATACAAAAAAATATGTCAGCGACTCTGCTACAAGTCTATTATTTTGTTAATTAACAAACTAGTAAGCAAAATCTCCTCTCTAATCTACCTTTCGACATTTACAGATCAATATAAAAAAATTGTTTGTGACTCCCCATAAATTTACCGCGAAGATATTACCGCGAAGATATTCGCTTGTTGCGGGCATATTCGACACTTACATGTGGTCAAATATGTCCGCGGACAAATTGGCATGTTGCGGACACCTCTGTTAGCTTTAAATATAGTATTGTTGTAATATAATCAACAATTAGAAGGCAAATACAATTTGATTTAAACAATTCAAATATTAATTAACAATGATTTGCAAAAATGAAAGTAATGTAGAAGAACTATTGGGATGCTTTTAGTCTTTAAAAAATCAAGATTACCTTGTGCCTCTTTAGCATATGAACACTTAAATAAAATATATTACTGGAGCCTCAAATCAATACTATGAAAATTAAATTAAAATTCACCAAAACTAATAAACGTTTGAATGTGGTTTAAATGATACTTGACTGGCTTTTATCATGCCCAAATTTAAGTCTAACCAGATGTAATCAATTTATAAATTGCTGGCAGTCAAAACAGAGCAGGAGAAGTCATTAACTAAGTATTACATGACCCACTTTTTTAGAGAACCATAAAATCTTTAATCCAATATATCCACAAAGGAAGTGGGACACTATATGGCTGTTTATTGGGGGTCATTAAATAATTAACACCCCAGCAATCACATAATTGACACCTTACATATATCAAACAGGATGTATCACAGTATAGGATCCTGTCTGATCTAACTGTGTAACAAACAAACAAACAGAGAGTATTTCTTATAGGTCTATTAATTACACTAAAACAAGTAAAATGCATAATTATTAACGTTATGTCTCTAATCCCATTTTTCAATATTTTCAGGTATATGTATGAACTGAGTGAATAAAATAACTGATTTGCATTTGAAAATTTCAAGATAAAATTTATAATCATTATTTAAATTCAGAAATTTACTGTTTTTTGAACATATCAAAATTATGTAATCTTTAATACTGGTACTTTCCTCATACTTATATTAAACTTAATCAAGCATTACAATTAGCACATCCATTCATTTTATTATTCCAGTATTGTTCTGAAGTTAAAATCATCTTGTAATTAAATAAAATGTAATAAAATATAGTGTTTTCAAATTTTCTTTAGTTATAATTTTACTATTGCATGTGTTTAATATAATCAACAATTCTGTGAATTTATATTCCCCGTCAAAGTATGTTAAAGAGACATGGAAATCTTGAAGTATTTATCAATTATAATTAGCATCTCAATTTATTAATCAAGTATCGTTTTTAACTTTAAACCTGCTTCATATATAAATTAAATAAAAATATAAAAAAATTGGAGTTTGAAAATCTCACAGGTTTTAACATAATCAACATTTAGTAATTTTTATAAATTTGCAAATAGAATTTGTTTTCAATTGTTCAAATAATTATTTGAAATATGGATGTAGAAAAATTGAATTGAATTGAATTGGGATTTTAGTCGCACCAACAGCTAAGGTCATATGTCGACTTTCCAGCTTCCATTGGTGGAGGAAGACCCCAGATGCCCCTCCAACCAGGCGGTTGGTTACCTGGGTAGAACCACCGACGTTCCGCAAGCCATGAGAGCTGGCAGGGCCGTCACTCTGTTTTGGGGGACTGCGACCCACACCCTTGGGTGGGGGAATTTTAGCGCGATTTTACAGGAAAGGTGGAATTATTTTGAGGCCATAATTTTGATTATAATCATTGTTTTAAATAGCCTACATGTTTTATTTATATTAAATACAAAAAAACAACAACAAAAAACTTCATCAATAGGTATAACACTGCTGTTAGATTTGAAAAAAAATAAGGTACGACAATAAATTCGCCGTACATGGAAGAAACAGGACACAGCCTACAAATTTCATACTCAATATTTTACGTACCAGAAGTTTTGTTTTTTATTTATTTTTTTCGAGTGGGAAGTTTGGTCAAAATTAGCCAAGCGGTTTCTGAGGAGAAGTTGTTTGAAGAAAAGTTAACAACGACGGACGAAGAGTGATCCCAATATAGCCTTCGGCTCAGGTGATCTAATAAAAAGGTCAATGATGCTTAAATGAAAGTTTGTAAACATTTTAGTAACTAACAAGAAATGTCACAGTAAGTGACAAATGCCCCCGAAGTGACCTGTAAGTGTGACCTTTACCTTGGAGCAATATGAAACCAACAGATATATTTAAAAATATTTAAAAAAAAAAAATCAAACAAACAATAAAAATCAAATAAAATAAAATTTAAAAAATATTTAAAAAATAAATAAAAATAAAAATAAATAGAAGAAAAAAAATATTAAATATTTTTGTCGCGACACGACTTCTTGTGGTGAGCAATTGTGCGAAGTTATTTGAAAATCCGTTGATTATTGTCCGAGTTATGAAGCGGAGACGATTGTATAGACGAACAGATTTTGAACTTTGATCTCTAAGTGTGACCTTGACCTTGGAGCCAAGGACCTGGATTTTGTGCGCAACCCGTCGTCTTGTTGTGGTGAGCAATTGTGCGAAGTTATTTGAAAATCCATCCATTATTGTCAGAGTTATGAAGCGGACACAAGTGTACAGACGAACGGATTTTGACCTTTGATCTCTTAAGTGTGACCTTGACCTTGGAGCCACGGACCTGGATTTTGTGCGCGACACGTCTTGTTGTGGTGAGCAATTGTGCGAAGTTATTTGAAAATCCATCCATTATTGTCAAGAGTTATGAAGCAGACACGAGTACAGATGAACAGATTTTGACCTTTGATCTCTAAGTGTGACCTTGATCTTGGAGCCACGGACCTGGATTTTGTGCGCGACACGTCGTCTTTTTTTGGTGAGCAATTGTGCGAAGTTATTTGAAAATCCATCCATTATTGTTAGAGTTATGAAGCGGACACGAGTGTACAGACGCGGATTTTGACCTTTGATCTCTAAGTGTGACCTTGACCTTTGAGCCACGGACCTGGATTTTGTTCTCGACACATCGTCTTGTTGTGGTGAGCAATTGTGCGAAGTTATTTGAAAATCCATCCATTATTGTCAGAGTTATGAAGCGGACACGAGTGTACAGACAAACGGACAGACAGTGCGATTACTATATATGCCACCCTTAAAAACATAAAAACAATCGAGTTTGCTGTTTGCTGAGATGACAAGTGCATAAAATTGTTTAAAAATCTTGATTTTTTTAAAAACTCACGGTGCCCGTTAGTTTTTCTCTTAACTTGCATTTGTTCAATCATTAATATTAATTGTTAGAATTATAAAGTTCAAAGCAAATTGATTTTACATTTTACTAACTCTTTATAATATTGCACCAATAATATATTTGAAAATTCAGTAAAATAGTGAAGAAAATTGAAATCACAGTTGTTTTTTTAATTATATGCAAGCAGTTTTAAAGTCAAAATGACGCAGGATAACTAAATCGAGGAGCACATTTTAATATTTGAATAAAACTCAAGATTGCCATGTGTCCCTTTAAATATCAGATAAAAAAAACTCAGGAGTATCCATGGGAAATTTGAGTAAAATTGGCCAAGTGGTTTCTGAGAAAGAGCTGCTTAGGGACACCAATGCCCAAGCCGCTAGACGAAATTTGCCTATTAAGTTTCATGAGAGTGGGTGTTATTGTTTCGGAGTTATCGTCAAGAATGCATATTTCCATATAAGGTCATGGCGACCTGGACCTTTGACCCCCCAAAAAATTAGGGTTCCTCCTCTTACTAAGGGCAATGTACAGTTCATGATTGTGAGTGTTATAGTTTCAGAGTTACTGTCCGGAATGAGCAATTGTTTACGAACAGGCAGACATATAAAAAGTAGACAATAATCAAATCAGTAATATTTTAAGTTTTAGTAAGACAAAGGTTGGACCTAAACCCCATTTTTTTTACAAGACTCTGTTAGTAAAATATCAGTAAAGACAAGATTGCTGGACAGACATAATGAGACATCACGCAATGCATAAGAACCAGCTAATGCATTATATACTTGCTCATTAGTCCATAATCTGAACCACACCGTAATTGAATGTTGTTTAACGGCTCATCAACACAGTATAGTTATTTAGAGCTGCCCCAGACAGAGGAATCCAGGAACCTGCCCTACTCTTATTATCGAACAGATTCCTATGGTTCTTTTAACATGCTCGAAGGATAGATCGGTTTACGTCCCCATCCGACGGACGAGGCTAAGGGAAAGTGTCTTGCCCAAGAACACACCGACGGTTACCACACCGTAAGTAAAACAAGTTGAATTTGAGGTCAAAATGTTCTAGTTCTGAAACGTTCTAGTTCTGAAACCAAATAGAAAGGAGTGCTAGTTATTTGTGAGCATCTACTTACCAGTACATGTCATCTTCAAAAATCCATATGTATATCATGGCCATTCATCACAGCCTGGAAAAGATGTTAATGCTCGAGTCTGGGCACCGACACTGTGACAATTTGTATTAGCAAACTGCGCGCATGGGTATACTGAAAACAGCATTAAAAAAAATGATATTTAAAGCCAAACTAATTTGTCATAGTCGTTAATAGTATTGTTGTAAAACACAAATATACTTTGTTATTTCTTGATGCAAGCCATTGTGGGTTAAAATTCAATTATTAAATTGTTATTATTAAACAAGAGGTCAATGATTTTCAAGCTATACCGATAGGTTTTGATAGCTATATCAGCATTTCTGTGAAGTTTTATAAAAATCTGTCAAGTAGTTTCAAAGTAGTAACAAAGATGGCCACTAGCGGCCATGTTTAATGTCGGTCGAATCAAAATTATCTTCGACAAGAATCAACATCATGTCAAGCTGATCAGTTTAGAAAAAGTCCCATATCAATATCACTTATAGTTTTCAAGAAGTAGTCGCTAAAACCTTGTTTTTAAAAAAAAAAAATTCAGCCAAGGGGCCGTGATGAATTTCCGGCCGACCTAAATTTTGCTGGGATCAATTAGACATCAAGAGCAACATTCCTGTGAAGTTTCATGAAAATCCGTCAAGTAGTTTCAGAGGAGTAGTCGCTACAAGTTTCTACTATATAACTCTTATGTAAACAAACAAAGATGGCCACTGGTGGCCATGTTTAATGTCAAATCCAAATAAATTTTGACAAGGATCAACATCATGTCATGCTGATTATTTTAAAAAAAAGTCCCATATCAATATTATTTACAGTTTTCAAGAAGTAGTCTCTATAAACTTGTTTTTAAAAATCTATTTTTAGACGTGGCAGCCCTCTTGAATTTCCGGCCAACCTGAAATTTTGGTAAGATCAACTAGACATCAAGAGCAACATTCCTGTGAATTTTCAGAGGAGTATTCGCTACAAATATTTGATATATAAACTCTATGCAGACATGTTTAATGTCGAATCAAAATAATTTTCGACTCGTTTTAAAAACAGTTCCATATCAATATTATTTAAAGTTTTTAAGAAAAAGACGCTACAAAAATATTTGACAGACGGACGACTCGGACGCCGCACCATGGCATAAGCTCTCCTGATCTTTGATCAGTACAGCTATTAACATATAAAGATGCAGTTTTATTCAATATATTTATTATAGTCTGTCTATTTGTAGATCAGTTAAAAATTACTGGTTCTGCTTAGTTTTTAGTCTGTTTTGTACTGAAAATTACCTCTCACAATGGACCATGTCACACGATACATACAGCAATGAAAAGTGTTATTCTTTGAATGCCCGTCAGCCTGCAACCAAATTACTTTCTTGCAAAGTGTTTTACGGTTTTGCATTCTTATTTGAACCCTTAAGCATAGCTTTAAATCTTGTCCTTGCTGCTATAGTTTAATATGACCAAAAGTGCAAGTGACTGTCGGAAAAATGTGCTATCAATAATGTAAATATAGATCCCTAACGCTCATAAACATTGACTGCACATGTATGTGTGATTTTAGGGGTCAGCTACTACTAGCCAACCTATACCTGGGTGTAATTTTTGGTTTTCAGACACTTCCCGCGATTGGAGATAATGTCCATTAAAATGGTACGAACAATTAGCGGGTCTCTCTTTTTTTAATTGTTTTCATCGCTTGCAGTCCACGCTAAAAAACATCGGCAAATTTACTATTGTTTTGCATAACAAATTGGCGGTAAATGCTCAGTGAACCCGTACCAATATTACAGGGAAAAAATGAGAAACAGAACCAGATAGAAACTGTAAATAACTGGTGACGCGGTTTCATACAATCAATAAAGCGGTCTCGTGAAAAGTATGCTGTGCACCACAAAAACTCTGATTGGCAAAAATAAGCTACCAAGATACGCATCGTTTCAAAAGAAATAGCGTACCTGGAAAATTACGTCCGTATATGGTATGGAGTGAATTAAAAGAAAATGAAGACTCTGAAATATCACGTAATTTACATGGATGCGCAGTCTATCTGGAGCACTGCAGAGCTAGAATCCCCTTTATAAAGTAGGTAGAGTATGTGGCACAACTCCATATGCAGGTTTCTGAAGACATCACGCAATGCCTGAATAAACAACTAATTTAAGCCTTATATACCACACATGCATACATAAAACTCACCAAAGAAAAGAATATCATGCCGATCTAGTCATGTTCCCTCTGACATGTTTAATGTTTTTCTCTCGAAATAGCTTGCTGTCATCTGTAATCTGGTTCCATATTTCCAAGTTTATCAATTTTCTTTGGTGAGTTTATGGTATGGTATAATTCAGGGTTCAGTCAATTAAAATCCAGTTATTGTTATTTAAGCAGGTATTGGGCGATGTCTTCAGAGTTTATATGCAGTGCTCCAGATAAGCTTTCAGCACAATGTATGCATGTTGTTTTTTTTTTACGTATTTACATTTACAAATTACAAACTTATGCGTATTTTTGTAAACATGTTTTATAAACAAGTTTTGTAAAAGGTATACTCTGTAAAAAAAGTTTTCGACCATGGCAGTGTTCGAACCCTTACAATGATCTCTGAACCTTGACATTCGACCATAACCCTTATTATCTCAGTTGATAATTCACAATAGACCAACAATCAACAATAATTATCGTTTACAATGGAAGTTTGCGAAAAAATAATAATCTTTTTATTGGTTACTCGAATGTGTGTTCGCGATATTTTTTTAAAATCAAATCTTGTTTGGAATTTAATGTTTCTGGTACCAAATTAACCGGGTAGGGTAGACCTTGGTTACTAAAAAAAGATACTTAAATTCTGTCCACTAGTTTTATTTTTATATGACTCTATATACCCTGGTCCAAAACCTTTTTCACCGAGTATATATTCATTAGTCATTACCATAAAAAACATTGCATATTTCATCTCCCCCTTTAAAAAAAAAAAGACAGAAGCAATGTTGAATGAATATATATTTAAGGGCATTATTGATTAATTTGTGTCAAATAGCTGACAAAAAAAGGCAATTTCTATTTTCTTGCAAGCATCTAACGAAACGTAAGTAAAATTCTGCACTTGACTGTCATTCAGTACCTCAAACTTCAATAAGCATCCACTGAGTTCCCCTGCGAAATTTTCTATTACTGTGCATGAACAATTCTTGAACTGTTCTGGATAGATTGTTCAAGAACTGTTCTTGAACTGTACCTAATCTGTTCTGGTACAGTTCTAGAGCAGTACGTGAACGTTAAATGAGACAAATTTTCTAGAACGTATGTTCAAGAACAGTTCTAGAACTTATGTTTAAGAACAGTTCTAGAACTATCTGTACTGGAACTGTTCTTGAACATTTTCCAAGACTAGAAATTTTGTCTCATTTAACGTTCATGCACAGTTCCAGAACTGCTCAAGAACAGATGAAGCACAGTTCTAGAACTATCTGTACTGGAACTGTTCTAGAACTGTTCCAGAACGATCTGTACTGGAAGTGTTCTAGAACAGTTCTAGAACTATACTGGAACTGTTCTTGAACAGTTCAAGTAAGATAGTTCTAGAACTGTTCTTGAACATAAGTTCAAGAAATTTTGTCTCATCTAACTCAAGAACAGATGAAGCACAGCTCAAGAATAGTTCTTGAACAATCTATCCAGAACAGTTCCTGCACAGTTCCAGAACTCCCTTGGCCACTAATTTAACCTACATAGCAGTTAAAGAACAATTCATTAATTGAACCTTCAGAATGCCTGGTCATACTTGGGGAAATGTTACATATGATACTGAAATGAAATAATATCTGCAGTGCTGAATACCATTTTTTCTGTCGGCAACAAAAAAAGAAAGTCAATCCGCGAAAACACATGACAATAGGGGTTTCATTTTAAAATACTGTTTCTAAAGACTACATTTAGAAATTTCATCTTTCAAATACAACTATTAAATGTAAAAGATGTTTTGACACAATAAGTAATGAAAGTATTATCACAAAACACTTACATTTAATCATTAAATGATGCAAGGACAATCTTCAGTTGGACTGCCATTTTACCGCCAAAAATTCAAAAGAATGGCGTCTTCATTTTATTTGCAATTTTGTCAGAATCACTCAGGTGTCATATATTCTTTACCTACTTAAATGAAGACATGGGCTTTTAAACTGCAGATAATGTTATTATATTAAACTGTTCATGCATTAATGTCATTATCATATATTTGTTTGTTAATAGTAGTATAGATTTGTTTAATTAATGAAGATGAACACCTGCGAAACATGTTTAATATGTTCTTAAACATTGAACATTTTCAAGAACTATTGAAGAACATTTCAAGAACTGTAATTTTTCTTTTAACCTAATACTGTGTTGATGAGCCGTTAAACAACATTCATAAACATTCAGTTTGTTATGGAAAAACCTGTTCTGGAAAATGGTGTAATAAATTATGTTGTTTGTGGAAATACTCAAAAGATTTGAAACTGTTGAATTTTAATTTAATCAACACAAAATTTAAGTGCTACAAAATAATTGAATTGAATTGAATTGAAAGTCTTTATTTATCGAGGGTGACCCAATCAGTTTATACTAATCTAAATGTCTTTTTATACCAAGTTTATGGATAACTGTTTTCATGTCCCAGCAAAAGCCATCTATGTATACTTGGGGTGTGTTCAAGCTACTTAAAACAAAGAAATTTCAGTTTAATACCTGTGCCTGTCAGCATTACAAAAATAATGCCTTTTTCAAACGCTGTATCAGTAAGTAGTGTGACTAATAAGGGAAGATCACAATAGTTTATTAGGTGGTTAACATTGTGACTAATGCTTACTAATTTAATGTATATTTACATTTGCACAGCTGTAATCGATTTGTAACGACATTCCTATTAAGATAACATATTTGTAGATATTTTAAGCACATCTTAATTACATTTCCTATTTGTAGCATGGTCACAGACAATTCTCTTTGTTCAGACACATGTGTAAATCGTTTAATTCAAAATAAGACCTGTCAGAATAACTGTGAGAATAACAGTGAGAATAACTGTTAGAATAACTGAAATAGAGCTGAAATGGACATGCTACAAAACAAATAGAGTATGGTTTCATCTCGTTGGTTAATTTAAACACCTCGATGGGCATAGCCCATCTCGATGTTTAAATGAACCAACTCAATGAAACCATACTCTATCTATTACTTAAAGGAATTTAGTTCACATTTTAAAGAACATTTGAAGAACTTTAAATAGAGAAGATGTTCTAAAACTGTTCTTAAACAATTTCAAGAACAAATGAAGAACAGTTTAGGAACTTCAAGGGTTTAAACTGTTCTTAATTAGTGCTTAACACTTAAAGTTTAAGAACACTTAAGAGTTAAGAACTAATTAAGAACGGTTTAAGAACCCCTGAAGTTCCTGAACGGTTCTTCATTTGTTCTTCAAATTGTTCAAGAACATTTTTAGAACATTTTCTCTATTTAAAGGTTCTTGAACTGTTCTAAACTTGTTCAAGAACCTTTCAAGAATATCTTAAGAAAAATTAAAGTTCTTGAAATGATCTTCAATAGTTCTTGAAAATGTTCAAGAACATATTAAGAACATGTTCTAGAACAATGAATCAAAAACAGTTCAGGAACTGTTCTTAATGTTCTAGAACTGTTCATGAACTGTTCTTGAGTATAAGAACAGATTTTCGCAGGGGTATGGTTGGACGCACTCTACTTTTCTAAGCTATTAAGTTGTGTGTACGTGGGTATTCGGTTCTCCATATTTATCGGCGATTATATCATAGGTTATTAGATTTGTATGGCTAAATATTACTTGGAACGAGTTGTTTTGGAAAAGGACGACGAGTCCTGCGCCAAAACAACGAGTTCCAAGTAATATTTAGCCATACAAATTCAATAACCTTTTTATTGCATACTTTCATATTGTTTTCGATCAATGTTAATTGTATGACTATTACTTTTCGTTGTATTTGTGTTATTTTTATAGCTTTTGATGGAATTCCCATCTTGTCATTCAGTTTCATTTTGTGTGGATGATTAGTTTGCGCGAAAACGACGTCGGATGACGTCATTAAAAACATCAAGCAATTTTCTAAAGTTTGTTTACCATTTGATAACGTTAAAAACAGTGGGTGAGTGACCATTTCAATTATTTTATCAATTTCTGCCATAAAAGGTTGAAAAAAAAACACGTATTTTTTTGTTGACACCATACCAAGGATTCCGTTATTTTTATTTGAAAGTAGTTCCTTATTTCTATTTCGCGGCTCTTAGCAAGCACGAGCAAAAGTTCCGGTGCAATATCAATGTGTGCAATATCGTAGAATATTGCACACTTAGCTCAATGCAAACTAAACGGGACAATATGAAACTAAGTATACAATAAATATATATATGCGTCTTATCTGGAGCACTGTATGAGCAACCACTCTTCCGGGGAATGTTTACGGACGTGAATCAAGCTGACACAGAAGCAACGAGTATTGGCTGCACATTGTTCTGCTTGCACACAGGACCGACACATCCCCTCCGAAGGCTGGCATACTTTCACACCGAAGGCTGGCATACTTTCAGAGTACCTTGCTCAAGTAAGATACTACCACACACACTGACATGATACAAAGACCCTGTTAGAGATTGCTTATCTGGAAGGAAAGCATCAAAGGTTTCGGGGGCATATAGTAATCGTACCGTCCGTCCGTCATTCCGCAGTTCGTGTCCGGACTGTAACTTCAGAACCCCCTGCATGGATTTTTAATTAACTTGGCACAAGTGATCACCATAACAAGATGATGTGTCGCGTGCAAAACCCAGATCCGTACATCAAAGGTCAAGGTCACACTTTAAGTTCATAGGTCAAACACAGGTAGGCAATTTCGTGTCCGGACCGTAACGTCACAACCCCTGCAGGAATTTTTAATTAACTTGGCACAAGTGATCACCATAACAAGCAATCTGTCATGCGCAAAACCCAGGTCCGTACCTCAAGGTCAAGGTCACACTTGAACTTCATAGGTCAAAAACAGGTACGCAATTTCGTGTCCGGACCGTAACGTCACAACCCCTGCAGGGATTTTTAAATAACTTGGTACAAGTGATCACCATTATAACAAGACAATGTGTCGCGCGCAAAACCCAGGTCGGTACCTCAAAGGTCAAGGTCACACTTGAAGTTATTAGGTCAAAAACAGGTACGCAATTTCGTATCCGGACCGTTATGTCACAACCCCTGCAGGGATTTTTAAATAACTTGGCACAAGTGATCACTTGGAGGTCAAAAGTCAAATTGTGTCCGGTCATTCATGGACGGATTTTCAAATAACTTGGCACAAATGCTCACCACAACCAAACAATGTGTCGCGCACAAAATCCAGGTCCGTGGCTCCAAGGTCAAGGTCATACTAAGAGGTCAAATGTGACTTTGGGGGTATTTCTCACTAACAGTGCTATTTCTTGTTTACTAATATTTCTGCACCGATATCCACAGACATATTAATAAATTTGTTATTAGGTCTGTGCAATATCAGACTAATATCGCCATGTTTTGTTGTTGCATAGACTGCTTAACTGCACATATTTTGTGTTGACGTCACATTTGTGTAATGTAGCCTCATTTGTATACCTTTACCCACTAGAATATGCAGGGTTCAAATTTAAAACTTATTTACTTGCTAAATTTGCAGATTGCAAGTAGGAAACATTAGTACTTGATAAATTGTTCAAGTAATAAAAGAAAACTACCTTACTAGGTCTCAGTCTACATGTATTCACTGAACATATTTATCTAACATGGTTATAAATAGGTGGATATAAGTAAGTATAATTATACATTATTACATTCCTGCATCTAGCTGAATGTGAAATTGTCATTATTTACAGGTATAGCAATCCTTTTAAAATGAAACAAGGTTTCAAATTATATTAATGCAAGTACCTTAATTAAAATAGCAAGTAGAAAACCTTTGCACCTGCTTTTTTATAGCAAGTGGCTAAAAATGTAAGTCAGAATATGCCAGGCGCGCAGCGTGCAATACTCATTTACTCACGTGAGTAAACTTTTCAAACGAAGGCTAAAAAAATAAAAAATCGAAATACACAATAAAAAGATGAGCCTAAAATGCACAAGAAGTCATGTACAGCGTATATTTATTTGACATAGTGTGTGCAGTTTAATTTTATTCAGTTATTTTGTTAGAGTAATTCTCTTAGTTGAAACGCTTCCGAGTGCTTCGTCAACTGTATCAGTTTATGTGTTAATGAGCAAATTCTGCCTTTAAATTTGATCACTGATATGTGTTTTATCATTTCTGAGAATTTAATTTATCATGTTTCTAGTCATTGAATTAACAATGTTTTTTCTTTGTATGGTGTTTTACGTCCTTTTCAACGAATTAACAATGAACTTGGACTGTAATAAAGTCCTGAATAAAAGTAAAGATTGTGCACATTATCGAGAATACTACTATAAAACATGTTTAAAATTTTGACTTGTAAGTGGAAATCCAAGCATCACAACATTTGATTTTGAAATGCCCACTTCACTTTGTTGCGGACATTAAAAGGTTGCACATTTCAAATTAAATCAATTTTGTGCATAGGTGCATGTACAGCAGTAATTGAGTTTAGGGTTATATTACTACAGGCACACATTTTATACCCGTTCCAGTTCTTAGAAAAGGGTTTAAAAAATCACGGAGCCAGTGTGCTTGCCAACTAATTTTTGTGTCCTCGATAGATCAGATTTTCTTGCATACCGGACAAGGATATCCGTCATTTTACAGAGG
Organism: Cyrtodaria siliqua; assembly: GCA_037043455.1. Taxonomy (NCBI): domain Eukaryota; kingdom Metazoa; phylum Mollusca; class Bivalvia; order Adapedonta; family Hiatellidae; genus Cyrtodaria; species Cyrtodaria siliqua. The sequence goes on along the minus strand of JAWPHD010000317.1, from coordinate 487,660 downwards.
CTAGATATTTCCATCTCACCCTAGGCGCTAGTAGGGTCGAGATAAAATTCATGCGTGCCAACATCTGGTATACCGAAAAACATGCAAAACGATAGTAGCTGAAAATACCATTATCTGACCAATTTCCGACTTCAGTTTGACGTCAAAAACTGACGTCACACTGACGTCGGGTTTTGGTCACGATGTCAGCGACATGAATCAAACGTCAGTGTGACGTCGAAAATCTGACGTCGGACTGACGTTAGATTTCCGACATCAGTGTGACGTTGGGTTCAGGTCGCTGACGTCGTGACCAGAATCCGACGTCAGTGTGACGTTGAATTTAGGTCGCTGACGTCGTGACCAAAATCCAACGTCAGTGTGATGTCAGTGTGACGTCAGGTGTCTGCTGGGTGGCGGCGTCAATGCACAACATGTCTCTGATTTGCAAGAAAAAGAATCTATCATGTGTATTCAGTTCAAATAGGGAATTCCAACCCTCGGTATAAGTGTTTTAAGCCTCGGTTCCGATAAAAACACGTATACCGAGGGTTGGAATTCCCTATCTTCATCGGATACCCATGAAAGATTCTTATAATAAAGCAATACTAGCAGGGTTGTCTCTAATAGCCCGTAACCGGCTATATTCGCCGTCTGTTTTGAATGTGGAGCTGGCGGTAAACAATTTTTATTTATATTTTTTTTAATCAGTATAAAATATTTTGAAATTATTTCATCATCTGAAAGAATCATGAAATAACTAAAAATCCTGACCTTAATTAGCACCAAAAACATGAGATTGCATGAGACCTCATGCTTATTCGCGGGGAAGAATGCACGTCTATAAACGTCTAGACACTTTTTTATATACGCGGTCTAGGTTGCATCTATAAAAGTCTGTATGTAAAAAAAGCACACAAAGACGGCAACCATTTCACAACACAGTTAATTTTACATAGCTCTGCATGTGTAGCAGGACCCCTCTGGACCTGACTGTAGAACTTGATGAATTTTCTTAAACATGTATTTTCTTTGTGAAACTTGATGTCTGTTGCACGAAAAATAATGAACGAGACAGATTTGTTCACCCACAGACATTTTTGTTATTAGGTCTGTGGTTCACCACAAGTTATATTTGGGGGATTATACGCCACGGGATATCTTTTAGAAAGTTTCACACACTGGCAGTGATTCCAATGAATAAATAAAAATTCAGAGACAAATTTCAATCGGATGCCATGATCAGGTTATTATGTCAGAACAGACTTCAGTACATGTACTGGTATGGTAAATGGCAAGATCGATGAATAACAAATCCTTTACCAAACGTTCCGAACGATAGCATGATACAAATATAGTGACAGTGTGATAAACGACAATATTATGTTATTTTTCCTTTTTAGCGAGCATCATATGCAGCAATATGGAACATCAGATAATAAAAAAGCAAATTTATAAGATATTTACTACAGGTGCCCCACCCACCAACTCGGCAAAGCCAACTGCCTCGCATTTAATTTCATCACACCTTCATAACCTGGAAGTATTCTAAACATATAAATCAACATAAAACAAGTCGTTGTACCACACATATTCAATGGACAGTTACCATCTTCCTACCATTGGTCGTCTTATGATGATTTGCTACACCCATCCGAGTCTGCTACTCAAAACGACATTTTGTGAAGGCTGCTTCACTGCGCATGTCCCTTCTCTTTGTAGCGTTGACGATTCTTTTCTCCAAGTACCCTAACCTAAGTCTATTTACAGTTTCTGGTAATACCATTCTATAAATCTTATTATTGAATTAATAATAAAGGAAAGATTGCAACGGCCTCAATACTATTAAACAGGGTTAAAAAGATCGTTCTAAGTTACATGGACTTTTCAGATCCTACAGTATTCTGAAATCCGAACATCACGATTTGTGATTTTTAACATACTCTGTTTATTCCAGAAGCTTTTTATTTATAAAACCAAACATGTTTGAACTAAAATTACGAAAACAAGCATTTGTATATGTTTTTATTTGATAAAATACAATAAATAAGAATATTCGTAAATGGCCCCTCCGTTTCGGAATTCGTAATTGGTTGGTTCTTCGCAAACGGCGTATAACAGATACAACTTTAACAATGACGAATACTTGCAGTGTGAATCAGCAGGTCTGTCAATTCTCCTGATAAAATCCGGATTCTCCGGATCTCCGGATTTAAGAGTACAATCTCCGGATTTTTCATCAAAACAAAATGTTCATGATTTAACAGCTATACTTTAATAGTTTATCAACTATTTCCCGAATTGGTCATGTTACGCTCCCTAGTCAGATGAATATATCAGTATACAAGTGTCGATTCAGTAGGGTCATCCGTGTAATCACAGACATATTAATAAATTGTTATTAGGTCTGTGGTGTAATGCACTGCCTGAATATGCAATTAACACCTAAGGACATAATTAGTTCCTTCGGTGGCATAACGACATGCGTAATGCAGCAATAGCTGTGATTGCTTTAATTGGTCAACCTAACTGAAATAGCAAGTGTGAGAAACTTTGTAACTCCTTGTGTGTGGTACCCCTATAACAGCTGCTGCTGTGTACGATGATTATAACTTGTATAATAGTTGACTAAATGTATTTGCATTTAGCACACATCTGTGTAGAAAAGTAAGTGCACTTTCATAAAAAAACAACAGTTGTGGTACAACTAAGCTAAGTCTTTATAATCCTATTACTAGTTGTTGTTTTTTTATAGTTTATTAAAGTCTCTTCATAGTACAGTTGTATATACAATAAAACATTACATATGCTTTTAACTATGCCATTCTAAAAAAAACTATAAGCGACTACTATGTTAATTTATTATTTTCTATAACTATCAAGCAATGCATCAACTTGTATTAATTGAATAAATAATTTAAATTTACGATTAAAAAAAATAGTGCGAAAATCAAGTCGCGCGCTCCAAATTTCCATTTTCTTTTTTGCGGGCTTTAAATATTTAAATTTTAAAAATCTCAGGATTTTGTAATGAAAAGTTTTGGCAGGCCTGTCTGAATCAGGCACGAGGTTCCATACATGGCCGCAGTGTAAAGCACTTTAAAAATGACGAATACTTGCAGTATGAATCCGGCACGAGGTGCCATACGAGGCCACAATATATACCATTTTAACAATGACGAATGACGAATGACTGCATAGTGAACCTGCCGCAGTGTATTCAAAATGATGAATACTTCTAGAATAAATCTGACACGAGGTGTCATACCTGGACACAGTGAATTCTACTTTAATAATGACAAACACCTGTATGACGTGCCACACATGGCCACAGTGGATTCCACTTTAGCATTGACGAATATCAGTAGTATGAACATTGTACGACGAGCCATACATGGCCACAGTGAATTCCACTTTAACATTGACGAATATCTGTAGTATGAACCTTGTATGACGTGCCATACATGGTCACAGTGGATTCCACTTTAACATTGACGAATATCAGTAGTATGAACATTGTACGACGAGCCATACATGGCCACAGTGTATTCCACTTTAACATTGACGAATATCTCTAGTATGAACCTTGTATGACGTGTCATACATGGCCGCAGTGGATTCCACTTTAACATTGACGAATATGTGTGGTATGAACTTTGTATGACGTGCCATACATGGCCACAGTGGATTCCACTTTAACATTGACGAATATCTGTAGTATGAACATTGTACGACGAGCCATACATGTGTTGATGCGCTGTTAATAACGGCCGTTAATAGCATTCAAATTAAACTCTCCGATAATGCTATGCATATTAAATATGACGGCAAAAAAAATGAATTATTAACAAAATTAACTATTCTAGGTTACAACAAAGTTGAAACAGTCAGCCTACCATATATTTCATATATATTTTACAACATATAAATCTTTCATCTTGTTTTAATAAGCTAATAACAAGATATTTACAGCATCACAGACATATTGATATTGTTATTAGGTCTGCGGTTTCTAATACCGTTATGTACGAACAGTAAATGTACGAATGTCGTGTCATTCTCACGCAACACCGGCCTACATTTGTACATTATGGAGTTTTATAAACAGTTATCTATGGGAAAAAACAGCGAGGTCATACTACACCAATTCATTTTCCAAGGCCTACGCTCTGTACTGCGTTCCCTAATACACTAGCGGGTCCAGAGGGAGGAGGGGCGCGCCCCCCTAAACATTTCGGATCATACATGTATGTCCATGTTACTGTAGATAAAATATCAAACAATTTCGTTGCACGCCCTCAGTATAATTTTTTTTCTCGCTCGCTCGACGCATAATGGCTAATGAGTGGTTTAATTAACACATTGCTAAATCATTTTATTTAAAAAGACTTTTTTATTCATACGTGTATGTCCATGTTACTGTAGATAATATATGAAACAATTTCGATGAACGCCCTCAGTAAAATGTTCTCGCTCGCTCGGCGCATAATGGCTAATGAGTTTGAACATACCGAAGCGCCGTGATACACACGAGGCGGGATCCCGAGGAATGGCGGGATTGGCCGAGCGTTCACGATTGATATGTAACATGTAAACAAACTGATAACAAATGGCACGAATATAATAAGGGAGATAACTTACTATTTTATCAACTAGGACTGTGTTTCATAAGTCACTGTAACTTACTAAAGAAGTAGGCTATATATTACAATGCTTTAATTAACACAGTTAAAAACTATTGGTCAGTCATCTGTGAAAAAAGATTAAAAATGGATGGGATATGGTCAAGTGAAATTCAAGTAAATATGCACCGTACTAGTATTGTATACAGTTGTTCATTTTATTAAATAGAAGAATAATAAGGTCACAAAAGAACTTATTATTGCCTAAAAGCATCATATGAATTAATATTAATGATAATTATGCACCAAAAACTAGCTGAGTCCTTGAGTTTTGCTGAGCAAACTATTTCATTAACAATATCAATTATTTTAATTGGTCTAGTATGGTGCATATTACATTGAATATGCTACTGAAACAAAGTATGATGGTGTAATGCAGGGTTCAACATGGGCTTTAGCACCATATGCAACAATATAAAATTAAAATGGATCTCAAAATCAAGTCTGGTGAAAGAAGTTGACATAAACAATTTCATGTGTGTGTGCACTGACCATTGCATAAACAAACTCTGATGACTTTTGACACTAGAGGAGCTCGTTGGTAGGCAATATATTGTTGTTATCATTGATACACTGTTCTGGGTGTTGTTTCTGAATTGCCTAAAACCACCAGTGGACTGTTGGCATTTGTATCAATTAACAACATTGTAATGTGGGGATATTTTGTTTCAAAGAATCCTTCTTCTTTCACCATTTATTAAAAGAAAAAAGAAAACAATTGCTCTTTCACCATTTATTTAAAGCAGAACTATGTCCTAAATCAACAAATCCGCTTTTGATATGTTTTTAAGTATTAAATATCACTATAAATACATTAATGTATGTTCAGTAAAAATATGTTTTTAAAGATAAAATGGAACAGGCGAACAGGCATTGCTAAAATATCGAAACAAATCTAAGGGGAAAAACTCTTGCGCGAATTACCGGAAATGACGTCATTGAACAAACTATTTTTGTTTACATTGGGACTGAACGCAAAACAGTATACCTTGTGTGAAAATGCGAGAATTAAGCGACATGATACCGAGTCAGAGGAAATGCCCGTGATAAGACGGTTACACAATGTGCAACCTTACGATTTTGAGCAGAATACGTGTCTTTGGACGAAAATACATCGGATTCATCAACTGATGATGAAGTCGAAGCCGGTGCAAATGGAGAGCTTGTAAGGACTATCGTGTCATGTCATTCGTTACGTTCGGCGGTTCATTACACTATTCACTAATCTAACAAAATAGTGTCTTTATTCACTGACAGCAACAACAAACAAAAAACAACGTAAACATTGTTTTCATCGAAATCTGACAGTAAGTCACCCGCAACACTGCATTATCTTGGTACATACACAATAACCGCGAAATGTAGTATATTCCGAATGAATGGACCTGGTCTAAATACGAGCGTCAGATTTTTTTTGCCGATAAGTAGACATGGAACCAGTATATTTATTAGATATTATCCATAATTGATAAAAAAAATTAATGAAAACAATAATAAATGAAACAGCATATAATTTCTATAGTATTATATATTTGCCATAAGTCGCCATTAACACAAACACTCTAGAGCGGTGTTTGTAATAGACAGCCTCTCTAGTCTACACTGCCCCCAAATATCAATACAGACTAATCAAATACTGCGGTGCACTATTGAAGTACAGCCTAATTATGGTACATACGTCGGTATATCACAAAAGCACGCACCATTTAGGGAAACCTAGTTTTATGATATATTTCCTGTTTATTGCAATTACTTGAGCGGTGTAATACCGCCGAGGGCAGACGCGTATTGCACAAGACGGATATATCCCATGATATGCGAGCTCTAATTGTCGCGCACAAAGACAGAAAAATACTATGATTTAAATAATATAGCAAATGTATTATGAGCACGATATAGACAGTTAGTAAGTATACTTACTCATGTATACTTACTCCTGATATACAGATCGAAAACAGACCAAACATATGAAATTACCATAATATAAAGTATATTATTCTATTATACTTGTTTTACTTATTGCACGAGCTAAGAGGCGTTATTGTTGTTGCTTTGCCATTAAACATTACTGAATTAATATAAAAGCTAGTAATATCATTAATTTTCTGCCTTGTAATAGATATCCATGAAACATTTTGTTGTTTTTTTCAAATCCATAGACCTATATATGTTGATAATATATATTTATAACACTATTGGCAGAAGGGGTTTATAATTTAAAATTATTAAAATTAAAATTTGGGAACAAAGACACAGTGTTTATTTCACCGGATTCATTTAAATTTATATGCTGAACGTTCTTAGCAATATTTTAAAAAATGAAGGCTACATATTATTAGCGCCGTCAACTCTTCATTGATTCACGTAAAGACGCATGCTTCTAATTCAACAGCTAAACATTCACGGTGTATATAAAGATCTAAGACTATACACCTTTCTTCAAATTATCATACGTATACCCGATGAGGTGCTAAGATAATTGAACATAAATTTCAATCTTACTTCATGTATGAATTTCCTCCTCAACGCCGGTCAAATAGGCGAATACAACTTGCTTGGAGACGGCGGGGTAATGCACTTCTCATTTTTATAGTCAAATATCGTTGGTACCGCTGTTGATTTTAATATGCATGGCCTTTTGTTCTCCAAATTCAAAGATAATTAAACCAAAGGATGGACTCCCCACGAAGTCAACTCAAAATGTTTGCTACAAACTCGCGCGTCTTTCGTAGGTTCCCACTTTCTCGACGAGTGGGGCGATTTTCTTCGGTAACGGTCTAACCACACTTCAGATCTTAATATATCATGATCTCGATTAGGGAAACGAAAGAAACTTAATTAGGTTATTATCTTGTCCTTCTTTATGCAAACCTTTCCACCCAGCAACAGCACACGCATTTTTAACAAGTACCATAAAATGTTATCCTACATAGACAATACTATACAACTCAATGCGACACGGCTAATCGTTTGGTACCAATGACGTCACAGGATCACGTGACACTTACCAGGGCGAAACTCGAAGCGTGTGCGCTATGATATAAAATTGGCTACTGTGAGAAAACGGGACAACCAATAAGTGTAAGATTTGAACAGATTGTATATTATATATATATATTTCCGAATATATACTCAAAAGACACGCCATATTTCACCTTTAAACGTTAATTCATATTCTAACCTATCACCAAGCCCCGCTTGATAAAATGGCATATGACTTTCTAACATTTCAAAGTCCAGTGGAATACAAAATCTATTTCCATAAGCTGCTGCTATAGCTTCATCTCCGGTGTCTGAGGAAGCATCTCCCGCACCAACTCTATGTTTTAGCATGTTTGATTTACCAATACCTTGGTAAGCTATGTTTACTCGTTCGGTAGGGCTTTTCCATAAATCTACATAACAATGATATATATCACTGTCATCTATTGACATGACTTCATTGCCACTTATTCTTATTGTCATTTTTTTCACAATTGTTCTGCCCAGATTCTGGAATAGAGTAGCGTTGGCGTCTGTTCTGCTTTTAAGTTCTATTTCAAAGGCAAGACGAGCAGTACGAGGAACTATTACATCATTAGTACTTAGATTGGGAAATATTACAAGCAGTTGCTGGTTTTGGTCTATTGTTGATGGATTATTAGTTATTACTACACTTGTGCGGATGCTCTTGGCACCATGAGGCTCTCTTAGTTTTCTATGAGGGCTGAGTTTGTTTCCGTAAGCCGACATTGTTTTTATTTTTTAAATATATTTTTTAAAATTAAATAAAATAAACAATGGCTGAAGGAGGATTTGAAAAAAATCCTATGTTTGATCCAGATATTGAAGATATTACTGAAGATGCCTGGAATAAATTAGTTGAAGACGAACCAGAATTTATACAACCTGACCCAGAATTCCAGAGACAAATTGTAAATGAAAATAACTATATTAATCAGCTTCAAGGGGAAGATAAAACAGAAGAACAGCTTACACAAAAAAAGTGGTTAGTAGATCAATTTTTTCCTGAAGTTAATGCTGAAATCAGCGGAATTGATTATAAAAATGATTTTAGAGTTGTTGAGGACGAAATCGGTAGAACAATGTTATATGCAGTTGGGATGGATGATATTCCACTTACCTATTATAAGGGAAATAATCCGAACGAACCAATCAAGTTTTATAAGCTGGACACTTTAGTTAAAAAATATGGCATTGACTTCGTAAAAAATAATTTAAACATTTATGATTATTTAGTTCCACGTGAAAGAAAAGCTCAGGGTAGGGCAGAATTAGCATCCTTGGCAAAAACAAGAGATACCATCACACAAGAAGGAGAAAATATACCAATGAAAATTTTGTCAACAACTGAAGATGTACAAAATACAGCAGATGCTGTAAATATAATTGAGAGTAATTTGAGTAATACAATAGATAAAACTGCTGTTCAAACACAAACAGAAGGTCCAACAATGCGAGAGATACGAGGTTTAGATAAGAGATTGCAAAGCTTTCGTGGAGAACTTACTAATAATCTCTCAAAGCTCACTGAGCTTGATAAAGACATAACAAAAGAAAAACAAAAATTAGAACAGGTTAGCACCCCCGGGCAGGAGGATGAGTTTCAACAAGAGCGCCTACGTGACAAAATAAAAAACTTAGAATATGAAAGAAGTGCGCGACTTGAAGCGGCGAGTGAAAACAAAGAAGCATTAAATAAGGTGTTAAGAGAAGACACAACATTGGGTGAGAGAATCAAAACCTTATTTAGGGAGCAAGGTATTACTATTGTTAGTATTTTGACTGCCTTTGGTATGATTATTGGGGTATTAGTTGATGCCATTATTCCTACAACAGGAGGAGGGACTGACCCAACTCCAAAACCTGATTCATCAAGTGTAAAAGACTGGATGAAAAAACAACTATTTAATCTTGGTAAACTTCTTGCCAACCTAGCTGGTAAAGCTGCTGCAGCGCTTCCACGAGTTATTGGTGCAATAGTATCATGGCTTTTATCTGCAACAGGTAAAGTTATTAATTGGCTTGGTAACAATCTATGGGCTTTGCTTGTGTTTGTTTCCGGGTTGTTGTATGTCGCAGCCAAAGAGTGGTTTAGTAAATCTCGTAAATAAGTAATGCAGCAAGACCTATTACTATGGTACCAACAATTATAGTTGTTTTGTTATCTTCATGTTCAATCGCTATTTTTTGTATTTCTGGTGGGTTATGTTCCACAGTTTTATGTATTGATTTATCAGAATGTTCCGGTAAAACTTTCTTTGTTGTGGTACCTTGAAAAGGTTGAATAATTTTTGGTGGCACTGGTTTTACATTTACATCATTATTCAATCCTAATGCTTGTGCATCGGTTGCTATTACAATTTCATTATTGTAGTCTTGTATTGTTCCGATTCTTAATTCCATGTCACTCGGAGACATGTACAATCCACTTCCATAGACAAAATTTACTTTACTTCTTGCATATTTTAAGGTGTTTTCATATCTTGAAATTAGACTGGGCAAGTCGATGGGGCTATTTATTGCGTCCTCTACATTTGCCAGAAATTGTTTTTGAGCATCAACTGCCGTTCCAGTTCCAAGTATATCAGTTCTTGTTTGTGATTGTGAGCCAAGGATTGCCCAGCAGTATGTTCTTATGCTGTCATTGATTCTTTCTACTCCTGCCCTTGTAAATCCAGATGAACAATCCAGTATAAAAGTAGACCAACTATTACCAGCCTCAGACCCTTGTGCAATATAATCAATATGATATGTTTTATCACTTTCATAGACTGTAAAACTCATCGTTTTGTTGTCGTATACAGTATTTACCAAAGGATGATAACCAATATTTGTCCAGTAATTATAAATTGTTCCTAGACCATTATTATAGCTTTGTTTCTGTCTCCAGTCTGAATATAAATCAACGTTAAACTCCTTGCATATTCTCTCGTATGCGTTTCGGTTATATGTGTTATTAAACGCATTCCAATTTGAGTCTTGCGGCATTGCTACACTCATCTCAAATAATATTCTCCTAACTTGGTAGTAGACATGAAATCGAAATAACGAACCAACCAAAGTATCAGCTTTTAAATGATTGTTGAAATCAATGCCACATCCAGTTGTCGCACACCAAATAGCAAAGTTTAACTGATTCTGCCAAAATAACATCCAATCTGTTCCCCAGCGTTGGACTATAGCATCTGATTTGACGTATGAAAGTTTGTATTTTTCAAAGACATTAGAAAATGATGCTTTAAAGCCTTTACCGTCTGATGTAATGACTATGTTTTGATTTATTATATCTATCACTTTCTTGCTGAAAGTATTTGAATAGTGAGCATCTGGGTTATATTTGAATTCTTTAGAAATCATTTTTATTTGTGTTTTTATATATATATATTAAAAAAAATGTTCCATACAATTTCAAACATAGACAACTCTATTAATTTACAACAGTATATCGATAATAGAGATGGAACTAAGCGCGTTGGATTAAAAAGTTTTACATACACTATCGGTTGGTATAATATTATTCATGAAACCATAAAGACACGAAACCCAGATAAAATAGAACATGTACTAGGTGGACTTTATAACTTTCAAGACTTGGTAGAAAAGTTTAAAGTGCTAAATGAAAAGATTATCCTGGACAATATTGCCCAAATTGGCGCAGCCATTATACATACGCCGATAGAGACACGAATGTCAAGCGGTCTTTCACATATGCTGGGATTCAAGGACAGAAAATGGTTGACAGGTACTAATATGGGAGATTATCCAATTAATTTAGCTCCTTATAAACAGCTATATGTTCATCTGGAACAAGTTAATACGAGTAGTAATTATTTCAATGGCGCACCAAGCACTATTATAGGGGTTATGCCTGTAGTAAATAAGCAGTTTGGAGATATAGTATATACACATTTTTATCCTGAATATCACTGTCTAATGAATGGTGCAATTACTGAATTGAAAATAGAAGTTAGAGATGAGTATGGCAACAAGATATTTAATCACGGTTTGCCTATGAGTTGTGTTTTAGAAATTATTTAAAAAATATATTTTTATAAAAACAAAACAATGAGAATATATGGACCAACAAGACCTACAAAAACAAAAGACTTAGAGGCTTTGATAAATGATGTTCAAAATTTATATAGGCGAATTGTGCCTTTTGTTGACCAGTTTAATCATTTAAAAAATAGAGTTGATAATCTTAAATATGGGATTATAACAATATTTGCAGAGGCTAAGGGCCCACTTGTGTCAAACAGAATACTCTCATTTGGTAATGGTGGGGCAGAATCAAATGTGGGGCATGTAATGACACACCGTGGACGGATTATGGGAATAGGTTTAGCATGTGAACGATTAGTTGGTGACGTAACTGTAATAGTTTCTGTCAATGGTGTTGAACAACCAAATTATGGTATAACGCTTCACATCATCCCACGCAATCATGATAACTTTGATAAACCTTTAGAAATTGGTGCTGGTTCTGTTGTTAACTTTGTATGCAAGGTTGCTAACGCTACAGCTGTAAATACGGTGGTATCATTATTAATTGAATTAATTTAATTTTTTATTTATTAATAAAAAAATGAAGCAACCAACGGCACCAAGTATATATCCTGAGTTGCCAGTGGAAGACGGACAAAATTATAGATTACAAAAGATTTCAGAAATTGAAAAAAAGTTAATTACAGAACGAGATATACGTCAGTCACTTTATAAAAAATATAAACGTGGTATTAATATTACAGATGGAATTGACACTACCTTGATATCAGCAGGTGTTATTATGGCTGGGATTGGATTTGCTGTTCCAGTTTTGCTACCTTTAGAAATAGCAGCAATAGTATGTGGAGCTACAAGTGTTTGTGTTAATTTTATCAGACACAAGCTTAATGTAAAAGCTCAAAAACATCATGAAATAAAAACTTTGGCAGAGGCTAAGTTAAATAGTATAAAGCAGTTAATATCAAAAGCGTTGAGTGATGCACAAATATCTGATCAAGAGTTTAAGATGATTTTAGATGAGTTAGATAAATATTATAGTTTAAAAGAAGACACCAAACAAAAAAAGGCTAAAATAAGTGAAGCTCAAAAAAAAGAACTAGTAGAGCAGGGAAGAAAGGAAGCAATGGCAACCTTACAAAAAAGTCTAAAAAGTGTGTAATAAATTGTTTTAGTAATGTGTATGAGTACGATCCACCACCTTTGTATTCAACCTAAGTTTTAATATTTAACCTCTATTTTGCAATAAAATTTAAACATCCAAATTTAAAACATTTTCACAATCCAATCTTAAAATCTTGGGTTATTTAGCGCCTGGGACATGCTAAATAACCAGTTTAATTGACTTAATTTTCAGTAAACTGAAAAATTTTGTGTGGTGATTTTAGATTATTTGGGGTGATTTAGTTGTTGTCCAGAACCCCCATAATACATATATATAAGGCAAAAGTGACGTCACATCAGTTTGTTCCATGTGTCATCATTATATCGAGGTTTTGTCGGGTCAAGTCCCTTTTATAGCAATACAAAAACAAATCTGCGACAAGAGAGGCACAGTTCTTACCCATAGGGAACCAACAATTTGCCTACAAACGGTAGTTCCATACCTGATGAAAATAGTATCTAATAGATATTAGTGATTCACAAAACTTTTTTAACTAAACATATTGTAATTGTCCAAATTGCCGTTAGTGAAAAACGCTCAAATATAGTAATCGGACAAAAAAGAAAAAACTATCAAAAGTGTTTTGTATATGCTTATCTTTGACATGGACATAACATATATCTCCATGTCAAAGATAAGGTTGTATGGGAATAGGTTGTATATAGTGTGGATAAGTACTTGTAGATGAAACTTGACGCTTAAACACAAATGTTATCAAGAACGTCTCCTAAATGAATACATTAATCCCAGAATAGTCTTAAGCTTTAGCACAATATTGTTAGTAGTTTTGTACTTCGCAAATGCTTTTATACATTTTATACGTGTGATAGACGTAAGATCAGACTGTGTGAACTTATGATATATAGTTTGAATTCATAAAACACTTTTTAAAAGAGAACTGTTTGGTACGTTTGTGTGCAGGTGAGACTGTTTATGTACATGTAGTTCAATCCATTTGCATATGTTTCTATGAATATTGTGATGTTGAATTGAATTATTGTAACATATGATGATCATATCTGCAATAAAATATTATTAAACTAGACTGTTTCGATTTTTTTGGCTTACCGTGTAGATTGTGCATGATTTAGAGGATGTTTTTGTTAATGAAACTACCCTCCAAATAATGACAAAATTACAATACAAAACCTTATATGAAAACTCTAAACAGATGTTCAGGTTATATAGTAATGTAAATGTGTCGATTAAAAGTTTTTCAAACATTTAAAAATATATGAATGGAAAAAAAGGAAACATAAAGAATTGGAAATCTATATTTTGAAATAGTTGAAAGATAAAGACAAAATGTATGAGTCGTTTAGTTGCTATGGACACAGACCATATTGTAAATTTGGATGATAACTTTGATTTTGATAGCATTTTTTTTTTGGCGGGAATCAAAGGCGCGATATCTGCTTTAGTCCGAAAATCTGTTCATAAAATGATCAAACAGAATTGGAAGATATCAAAAATACACTTTTAAATTAAATATAATAGGAACATATTACTATTTAAAAGTGTGAGATTGATTTTATGCGATTTTAATTTTAAATAATGTTGTTTTGATTTTTTTTTTTTTATATAGACAATTTTGTTTTTTAAAGTGGTTTCAATCAGTTTGAAAACTATTGCAAATACTCGCAAAGACGGGCAAAGACGCGCAAAGACACTTTTAAAGGCGCAAAGACACCTTAAAATTGAATATAATAGAAAAATATTACCATTTATATGTGTGAGGTTGATTTTTACGTGATTTTGATATTATTTAATGTTGTTTTTAGCTCTACTGGCCAAGGGCCAGCAGAGCTTATGGGATGGTGTGTTGTCCGTCTTCCGTCGTCCGTCGTCCGTTAACTTTTCTTAAAACGACTTCTCCTCAGAAACCGCTCGGCTAATTTTGACCAAACTTCACATGGATGATCCTTAGATGAATGCTTTTTAGATTTGTTAAAATTAGGTCAGCGCTACATCCAAGATGGCTGCCATTACCATATATAGTCGAAACCTTAAAAAATGTTCTTCTCCAGAACCGCTGGACAGATTTCAACAGTTTTTCTTTTAAAATGATCGCCAACGCCTAGACTATCAAGATTGTTCAAATAAAGTCTCCGGGGTCAAAAATGGCCGTGCCCCGGGGGTCCAAAATTTGTATATTGAGGTTTTGCATGTTTTTCATATAGACATGTAGGAAACAACTTTAAAAAATCTTCTTCTCTGAAACCACAAGGCACAGAGCTCTCATTATTACATGTAGCATCAGCTTATGGTCCTCTACTTAGTTTATTCAAATGGTGACCCTGGGGTCAAATTTGTCCCCGCCCCGGGGGTCACAGTTTTACATAGACTAATATAGGATTTTTTTTAAAAAAATCTTCTTCTCGGAAACTACAAGAGCCAGAGGTTTGATATTTTACAATTATTATAAGCTTATGGTCCTTTACCAAGTTTGTTCAAATGGTGACCCTGGGGTCACATTTGGTCCCGCCCAAGGGTCACATGTTTTACATAGACATGTATAGGGAAAAACTTTAAAAAATCTTCTTCTCTGAAACTGCAAGAGCCAGAGGTTTAATATTTTGCTGTTGCTATAAGCTTATGGTCCTTTACCAATTTTGTTCAAATTTTGACCCTGGGATCACATCTGGCCCCGCCCCGGGGGTCACAGTTTTACATCAATGCTTGTTTTAAATTTTTTAATTTCTTTATTTTTTATTTTTTATTTTCTTTTTTTTTTTTGATTAATATTTTTTTTCATATTTTTTTTTATTATTTTTTTTTTTTTTTTTTTTTAATTTTTTTTTTTTTTTTTTTTTATTTTTTATTTTTTATTTTTTTTATTTTATTATCTCTACTGGCCAACTTGGAAAAACAGCCAGATCGGACCAGTAATGACGGAGTAATTGCTCTTGATATAGTTAAAAATGCTATATTTTGCCTCTTTAAGACGATAGTCACTCGCTTCATTGATGTCATAAGAGCCATATCAGCCAGTAGAGCATCCACAGGCCCTCTTGGGCCTCTTGTTTTATAGTTGCTTCAGTCTAAAAATATTCACGCAGTAAACAAACAGAATAGTGAAAGAGAGCGCAAAGACACTTTAAAACGCGCAAGGACACGTTCAAATTAAATATAATATAGACATATAATTACCATTTAAATGTGAAAGATTTATTTTACGTGAATTTAAAGTTATTTCGTGGTTACTATTTGATAGGTGCTTCTGTCCGAAAAAATGTCATGAAATAAATGATCAAAATAGTGAAGATGCGCAAAGACAAGCTAATACGCGCAAAGACACATTAAAAGGCAAATACACGTTTGAACACTCGCAAAGACACTTTAAAACGCGCAAAGACACGTTTAAATGAAATATAATAGAACAATATTACCATTTAAATATTTCTGGAAAATGTTCGTGATTTTAAGGTCAATTAATATTACTTATTTATTTTAAGGTCAATTAATATTACTAATTTGATAATCAGTTCGTTTGCAGTCCAAAAAAACAACATGTTCATGGAAAGAACGAACAGAATAGTCAAAGAGAGCGTTCAGTTACATTTGGATATGTACATGTGTTGATCAAAGTTTATATATAAGACATCAAAGAATGACTATAAAACATGTAAACAACATGTACATATCCATATGCATCCAGGCCACACCACGAGGAGGCGCTCTTATCGTGGCCCACCCATTATTTTCTCCCTTTTTTGTCAGATCTATATTTTGTTGTTTTGTTGCTTTCACATAGGCCATGATAACGGGTGATGAATCTTGAAGACAGCGACTGCTTTTTTGGTCATCTGTACCCAGGAAAAGTTAAAATTCTGTAAAGTTGAGATTCAAAGTGCCTCTGAGGTGTGTGTGTAGTAGGATGAGAATTGACCGTCCCAATGAAGCATGAGTTGTCCTAGAAAGATAGGTGATTCTCCAGTGTTCTTTCGGATGACTTTGTGGTTTTTGTACACAGTTAACGTCACAAAACACTGTCCAAGATTGAATGTCCTGTCAATACCAACGACACCGTCGTGGTCTTGATAAAGGATCGTAAATCAACTAACTGTTCATCTGTGTAGCAGATAATTGTTGGCGGTTTATTGTTTCTAGAATGTGTGATTGTGTGGCCACAAAATTATTGTCATTGAGCGCTTCTAACAAATTCAATATTTCGTCTGCACGATTATTCCTTCTGCTGGCCTGTTGTTGGTTACGTTTCTTCTTTTCCTGTGTCTTTTGTGTAGTCTTAGTGTTCTGGCATTGTTTCAGGTCTCTCGGGAGTAAACATGAGTCGTCTTGTCCCGTCATCTCACAATATACATCACTGGGTTTCTGATACTTGACCTTTTCTTTAACTATATTTAGTACACTTGGGTCTGTGCGTTTATATGCATGTGTACCTTCGAGTTGCCGTGAGGTGCTTCTGTTTCTTCATAAGCACCCATGTATTGCACTATCGCAATGTTTTTCCGAAGAACTAAACTATCTGGCAGCCCCTATACCAAGCTTACACGTTTCTTATATTGCAACTGGCATAGAAGCGATGCATCGTGATCACGATATCGGTGTGGGGTTGCGGATTCATAGAGACAAGTTTCTTCTTTCCGTGTTCCCGCTTTTCTGAGTACATAACACTATCTTTTAATATCACATGAGAAATCTGGTGGGACTTTGTTCATGTTTTTTCAACGAGGAAATGCGTTTTCACTCGGCGCGATTTCTTAATTTCCCACCCGCCACAATCGTCAAAATATTCGTTTCTGTTTCCCTTGCCGTCTTTATTTATGTTGCGTTCGTTGTTCAAAACGATGTAAACATTTTCCTTTTTCCCCAAAGGAATCTTGTCCAGTGGAGGAATACCACTCGCGATTAAGATAACATCCGCTAGCAGCAGTGGCTTACCATCTTGGAGTAAATTCAGTCTAGTATCCACTGACTGTATGATTTCACTATTGTCTGATACTTCCGGAGTTGATACAGTTATATCATGTTGTTGTGTGTCACAAATATTTACCTACATATCACTGCCAGACGTTGGTGCTTGTATTGCTGACAATTCATGTAATGGTTCGTTGGAAGAGCATTGGTCGATATCATTCATTATGCTGTGATCTTTTTGTTCGTTACTGTCTTCAATTATTGTGTTTAAATTATGTTTGACAGGTGTACTTGAACTTTTATGAACAGGTCAACATTCAAGATCAATACCAATAATGCCGTCAAGGTTGGTTGGTGTCGATCTTGCGGTATCTGCAGACGGCTCCGTAGACACTATTTCCCTCACACTAATCAGTGGAACAAAGTGATTTGGAGTCCATATTCTTGAGCCTTGGGCTCTCATCTTGGTCCACATTATGTTGGGAGGGTCATGGTGTGGTGTAAGATCGTGTGGCATGTGCGAACTGGTTAACATCTCGGCTACGTGGTCATGTCGTCCATTTACCTTTGGGTATATCGCTCTGATATCTGTATGTAGAGCATCAGAAGCAGCCTGTATTGTCCAGGCGCAAGCATAGCTACCGGACTTCGCACATAGAAGAGCCGCTTCCTCAATACTTGTCGAGCATAGCATGCATAAAATCTTTTGCGTGTGTCTGCGTTTTGTAGTGATGTTTTTCAGTGACCAATTGTATGCACGTGCGCACTCTAATTTCTTCCGACATCTGCTCGGTTCCACATATAGCAGTAGACAATGCGTTGTATAGGCAGTTGCCTCCACCGGTCGTTAGTATCGGCTGCATCTGTATTTCAACATCAGCAGATTCCAAATACAACAGAGATCGATAATCGACGCGTAAGTTGGATCTGTCAAACACATTAGTCATCATCTATCGCATTCAGGTGGTTGAAACTGATTTCGACAGCCTGCAACAATAATGTTTAAAAGCCTATGTCATTGTCATCAATTATTTGTTCTGTCCTGTTATTAATTGTATTTATTTATTATGTGCATTCATTATTATAACGTTATTTTTCTACTACACCATGTCAGTGCTTTATTACATTCTTTGCATTATTATATTATGCCCATTCTGTATTATATTATGTCATCCTTTATTATATAATATCGATCATTTATCAAACACAAAAAATAGTGTTCTTTACGTTATGTCGAAACGTTACTATATCCTGTTTTATATCACAACTTCAGAAAGAGATCATATGAATTCGATAAGAGTTTGGCATAAATATTCAAATATATAAATAGTACATGCATATCATTACAACATTAATTCGAATGAAGTCATAATGCAAATCTAACAGCTATGGTAAGTATTTTTACTTTTTAATATTATTCTTGAATATATTAGAAATAGTGTTATGGATAAGCACAAACGTATTTAATAAATATGACGTAATTCGGCCTCGTAAATCATTTAAAAATGGCGGTTTCATTTGTAAAGTCTGCTAGTGCCGATAACAAGTGGCTAAATACCCGTTGTCATGTGACTTTCTCGTGATACGGACTATGCAAACTGATAAAATATAGATTTATTTAAGTATCGGTGCCTTACGTTAGTTAACTGATTGTGATTTGAAGCTGGAATACTGCGCCGAAATTAACGGAACCTGATTTTCGGTAAAATTCATTTGTTTACATAGAGGACATAGACAAACGACGACCTGTGTAAAACTGCACTTTGGTGAATTTGAACTCGGATATCTCACCGAATTTACAAGGGATCGTAGGAAGCAATGTATTGTTGGATAGGAAATTCATTTCTGCACATGTTAGTATATATATAGTGTGCGTGTATTTGAGATTGTTTCGAACGTCTGCTTGACCTCTGAAAAAGAACACCCGCATTTTCCAAAATTTCGCGATCATCTCCTTTATAGATAATTATAATAATAGAGGGCACAAATTAAAAGTGACCAGTCGGATATTGGAATTTAGAGTACGGTCACTATGACGTCACAGTGTTACTAAGTACACCATGCTACAAAAAAGATAGAGTCTGTCTCAGCTCGTTGGTTATTTAAACACCTCGATGGGCTACGCCCATCTCGTGTAAATAAGCCAACTCGCTGAGACCAGACTCTATTATATAACAGCCAATAAACACGTTTTGATACACAAATACGGTTTCTAACCGGGGCGATTGGAGTCAACGCGTTTTGATACAAAAAATACGGTTTCTAACCGGGGCGATTGGAGCGCATGGAGCGCACTGCAGGATATTAATAGATAACAGCCAACAAACCCGTTTTGCTACAAAAAAAATACGGTTTCTAACCGGGGCGATTGGAGGGCATACACTGAAACATGGCTTGGCCTCATTAGCCTGGCCTGGCCTGGCCTGGCCTGGCCTAAGATAAATTGGTCCCTTGGGACTAGTTTACATGTTTTACATGTTTTCCTGCATACCGGATGTTGGTGCGCGTGAATTTTATCTCAACCCTAGTGTGAGATGGAAATTTCTTGCATACCGGACAAGGATATCCGTCATTTTACCGGGGCTAGATATTTCCATCTCACCCTAGAGTCGAGATAAAATTCACGCACGTCAACATCCGGTATGCAGGAAAACATGCAAAACGTTAGTAGCTGGCGGCGTCAACGCACAACATGTCTCTGATATGCAAGAAAAAGAATCTATCGTGGGTATTCGGTTCAGATAGGGAATTTCAACCCTAGGTGTAAGTGTTTAATCGGAACCTCGGCAGAGCCTCGGTTCCGATAAAATCATTTATACCTCGGGTTGGAATTCCCTATCTTCACCGGATACCCATGAAAGATTCTTATAATCTAGCCCCGGTAAAATGACGGATTATAAGAACCTTTCATGGGTATCCGGTGAAGATAGGGAATTTCAACCCGAGGTATACGTGTTTTTATCGGAACCGAGGCTATAAAATCACTTATACCTCGGGTTGAAATTCCCTATCTTCACCGGATACCCATGAAAGATTCTTATAATCTAGCCCCGGTAAAATGACGGATTATAAGAATCGTTCATGGGTATCCGGTGAAAATAGGGAATTCCAACCCGAGGTATACGTGTTTTATCGCAACCGAGGCTCTGCCGAAGTTCCGATTAAAACACTTATGCCGAGGGTTGGAATTCCCTATGTGAACCGAATACCCATGATAGATTCTTTTTCTTGCATATTAGAGACATGTTTTGCGTTGACGCCGCCAGCTACTAACGTTTTGCATGTTTTCCTGCATACCGGGTGTTGGCGCGCGAGAATTTTATCTCGACCCTAGGGTGAGATGGAAATATCTAGCACCGGTAAAATGACGGATATCCTTGTCCGGTATGCAAGAAATCCTTGTCCGGTATACAAGAATGTGTCCTCCTCGTGCACGATGCAGAAAAACAAGTACAGCTAGTGTTTAATAGCAATGAGCACCAAGGGTAGATACTAAAAAGACCAAGGGAGACAATTTTGGTTAAGTTACACTCAGAATAACAATACGATGTAATGTTGCAGCATCAGAATATAATATTCTGGTAGTAAAAAGATAAATACTGCACTATAGTAATAAGTAACATGTTAGGACAAGAGGAATAAACTATGGAAACAATTTAAGACAGTAGTCTTCCTATATGGTTGACTGGCGCACGTATCCGACAGTAGACCAGCATCCAATTAGCAGCCAAGACATGCATGTACTACACGAGCGAAAGCTTTTTGTTTGTGCAGAAAAGTGTTCTTTAGTGGTCTTCCCGTTTTCTGTTAAATATGCGTGCTGACTGTGAGCGTGCGTGCGTGCGTGCGTGCGTGAGCGTGTGTGATGGGAGAAGGCAGGCGGGGATTTTCATCGTAATCCCCGAGTCCTTATAAAAGAACCCTGCGTAATCGAAGAAAATCCAACAAAGTCAATTTTCATGTATTGAGGAATGTATTGAGCAAGTGAATAAGCGTGTAGACCACTGTTATACAGCCCATATACCTATGAGTTTACTACACTGACCCAAAATGAAAACTTTACATAGACTTCAAAAGTATATATTTTGTTAATAAATGTATATTCGGGGTTAATGTTTTTTGTGATCGAAGCTTCAATGCCATATCGAGGTGTTTGTGTAATTTATTGGATAAAAATCAGATATTGCATAATTTTTTATGAACAATTGAGAGGGGTCGAAATGAAAACGAAATGAAAATTCCTGAAAAATGAAAATGATCACACAGCATTTGGAAACAAGAAATTACTGACTGAGTGCGCTAAGTGATGTTATAAAAAGCATCAGTAACCAGTGTGACCTCTATTTTTACGAATGCATTGCAGAATACGTCGCCTCATTGAATTTACGTAACGTTTTATGAGCGCGTTTGGAATACGTTGCCATTCTAACAGAAGTGCATTTTGGAGGTCATTTATGGTATCAGATTGATGACTGGACCTGGCCCTCCGACCCAATTCATCCCGACCCAATTCATCCCATATGTGTTCTATGCGGTTCAAGTCCGGGGATAAAGCGGGCCAAGGCAAGACGTTAACGTTATTTTGAGCAAGGAATTGTGTGGTTATACGCGCCGTGTGAGGCCTTGTATTGTCATGCTGGAAAGTGCCAGGTCCGTTATTTTGCATGAATGGTATCATTGTGTTGTTTAAAACATTGATGTAACGTTGAGCATTGACATTTCCTTCGATAATGACCAGATCAGTTTTCAGATTTCCCATTATCCCACCACAGACCATAATACTGCCACCACCAAGTATGTCTCTCTCCCGAATACAACAATCTGCAAGTCGTTCATTTCTACGGCGATAGATGCGTATTCTGCCATCTGCATGACTGACAGTAAACCGCGACTCGTCCCTGAAAAGTACCGATTGCCACTGGTTGCGCGTGAAATGCAAATGACGTCGTGCCTATAACAGTCTGGAATCTCGGTGACGAGGTGTGATAATCTGTCCAGTATATGGACGACGAGCACGAATAGGAACTTGGTTCCGTCTCAAACGATTTATGATCGTCTGTGCATGAACCCCGTAACGCCGACCAGTAATGGTTGCTGGTAAAAAACGATTACGTAGGTGAGTCAACGTGATAACGCGATCAGTACGTAACGTTGTCGCACGTACGCGACCGGGTCTTGCACGGTCTCTAAAAGACCCAGTAATGTTGTACCAGTTCACAAGATTATGAATAGTCTGTCTGGAGCAGCCAAAATGACGCGCGACGTTATTTACCATTGACCTCGCCCTGAGCATACCAATAGCTTGGTTTCTCTGATGTTCAGAAAGACATGGCATCACTAAATGCAAAAAAAACAACTTAAAAAAACAAAACTTTTTATTATCAGTGCTGAGCAGCAAATGATTACTTGTCGGTGTAAAACCTGTAAGTGAAACACCTGTTGCTGCGCACGTGCAAAGTAAGGAACACGTTTTTCATGCTTGGACGCATGAATAGACCGGCGATTTTGAAAACAATTGCATAATCGTTATCCGCAATGAAATCGTGATAATCATGTTAAAAGTTACAACAACATGTATGATAACAAAACAGATATTCAAACAAATAAAGTGTAAAGTTTTCATTTTGGGTCAGTGTATTAGGTATTTTAAAGGTAACTTACCTAAGAGTGGTGCTGCAAACTAGCCATAGTTCAGGATAACGTCTGTGGGTCCGTACTGTATGGTTGCTTGTAGTTTTATGAGAACGACCCGGGTATGTATTTGCCCGACGTTGACACATCTGGCCAGTAATATCACGTAATGTCCTTTGTCTTATCAGGCTGTGTATAGGTCGTTGCACAAAAGTGGTGTTGTTTGGTAAAACATTTGCTGTTGTCCCAGATGTTGTGTAAGGTGTTGTAAGCATAAGTGTATCCAGTACAACACCACACGACCTCAATGTGCCTCTCAATCAGTGAAGTTCTTAATTCTCTGCTCTCATTTAACTCAAACATTGTGCCATTTCCTCTCAAGTATGATGCGTACAGGTCAGAACAAACACGATAATTTCCAGATAGCTCTACAGTGTAAAAGGGAGTATATCACTGACATGCATATTGTGTAGTCTTGGAACATGCTGTAGTCTAACCTTCCGCGGCACATGTACTCCAATGGTTTGACCTACAGCATGGATTCAGAGAACGAAGGTCGTGAGAGACACAATTGTGCATGTTAGTTGAGGACCTAGCCAGAAATGCGAGCAAAGGTAAGCAGGCCAACTTAATACTTTTAAACTTCAGCAAGGCGTTCGACATGGTGAATCATGAGAAGTTACTCATTAAAGCTACAGAATCCCTATATGAATCGATTTCTTCTTTGTAGGCGTGTCTTTATTTGTAACTTCATGTTCACCAGCTCATGTCGAAATCGGGTATTTAAGCGAGCAAATATAGCGAAGGAAATCATTTACTGTATATACATCGACCGGTGCACATCGTACCTATACACAGGTAACAGTAATTTTTCCAAAAAAAAAGTTAGTTTCTTTCGGGGCTCGAACACACGACCTTCTGATTTCAAGTCCTGTGCTCTAACCACTAAACTACAACGCTACTTGAGAAAATAGTATACTAACTACCATATATTATGAGGCAAAATAACTTAACATATTTGAACGCAACTAATGATGGATCAATAAATATGCAGTCCATATTGTCGCACGTATAAATTAACATTGCCTGGTGTAATACTGTATCTTATCAATATGAAACTAATACTTTGCCTCAAATCAACCATATCTCGACTTGTTATTTAGAGCTTGATGAGTTTGTGTGCGCGCGCTTGTTATTACGTAATGCCTATTTAGTGTTAAAAGTGCTACAAAATACCACTAAATAGCAGTGGTCTAGAGGTTCAGCGTACATCTTTCAAAAATTACAAGTACAAGGCTGTGGTTCAAATCCCATTCCGGGCAACTAGAAGATAGATAGAGAAGTTACCCGTGAGGGTGTGCAGCAGAATAAGTAGATGGATAGAGAAGTTACCCGTGATGGTGTGCAGCAGAATAAGTAGATAGATAGAGAAGTTACCCGTGAGGGTGTGCAGCAGAATAACTAGATAGATAGAGAAGTTACCCGTGAGGGTGTGCAGCAGAATAAGTAGATAGATAGAGAAGTTACCCGTGAGGGTGTGCAGCAGAATAAGTAGATATATAGAAAAGGTTACCCGTGAGGGTGTGCAGCAGAATAAGTAGATAGATAGAGAAGTTACCCGTGAGGGTGTGCAGCAGAATAAGAAGATAGATAGAGAAGTTACCCGTGAGGGTGTGCAGCAGAATAAGTAGATAGATAGAGAAGTAACCCGTGAGGGTGTGCAGCAGAATAAGTAGATAGATAGAGAAGTTACCCGTGAGGGTGTGCAGCAGAATAAGTAGATAGATAGAGAAGTTACCCGTGAGGGTGTGCAGCAGAATAAGTAGATAGATAGAGAAGTTACCCGTGAGGGTGTGCAGCAGAAATAAGTAGATAGATAGAGAAGTTACCCGTGAGGGTGTGCAGCAGAATAAGTAGATATATAGAAAAGGTTACCCGTGAGGGTGTGCAGCAGAATAAGTAGATAGATAGAGAAGTTACCCGTGAGGGTGTGCAGCAGAATAAGTAGATAGATGTATTTTAACCAATACAATCAAAGTACTTAAAGAACTGTATGGACCACACACTGGAATGGAAGGGTTTACATGATGATGATCATATGGCGAACACAGTGGATTGGAAGGGTTTACATACTGTATGGCGCACACAGTGGATTGGAAGGGTTTACATACTGTATGGCGAACACACTGGATTGGAAGGGTTAACATACTGTATGGCGAACACACTGGATTGGAAGGGTTTACATACTGTATGGCGAACACACTGGATTGGAAGGGTTTACATGATGATCATATGGCAAACACACTGGATTGGAAGGGTTTACATACTGTATGGCGCACACACTGGATTGGAAGGGTTTACAAGTACTGTATGGCGCACACACTGGATGGAAGGGTTTACATACTGTATCACGAACACACTGGATTGGAAGGGTTTACATACTGTATGGCGCACACACTGGATTGGAAGGGTTTACATGATGATCATATGGCGAACACACTGGATTGGAAGGGTTTACATACTGTATGGCGCACACACTGGATTGGAAGGGTTTACAAGTACTGTATGGCGCACACACTGGATTGGAAGGGTTTACATACTGTATGACGAACACACTGGATTGGAAGGTTTACGTACTGCATGGCGAACACACTGGATTGGAAGGGTTTACATACTGTATGACGAACACACCAGATTGGAAGGGTTTACATACTGTATGGCGAACACACTGGATTGGAAGGGTTTACATACTGTATGGCGAACACACTGGATTGGAAGGGTTTACATACTGTATGGCAAACACACTGGATTGGAAGGGTTTACATACTGTATGGCGCACACACTGGATTGGAAGGGTTTACAAGTACTTTATGGCGCACACACTGGATTGGAAGGGTTTACATACTGTATGGCGAACACACTGGATTGGAAGGGTTTACATACTGTATGACGAACACACTGGTTGGTTTACAAGTACTGTATGGAGCACACACTGGATTACATACTGTATGGCGAACACACTGGATTGGAAGGATTTACATACTGTATGGCAAACACACTGGATTGGAAGAGTTTACATGATGATCGTATGGCGAACACACTGGATTGGAAGGGTTTACATACTGTATGGCGAACACACTGGATTGGAAGGGTTTACATACTGTATGATGAACACACTGGATTGGAAGGGTGTCACAGGATGACCTTAGTGGTTGGGCTAACTCAGGAAAGAATCAATGACGGTGAATGCATTTACATAAGTTTAATGCAACTTTTAAAATATGTTTAATATATATACAATTATCTAAAAAAACAAGCGAATACACAAATGAACTATGAAAAGAATGTTCTCCTGAACGTTTAAGACGTTCTTAGTATTGTTATAAATACTGAATGTCTAAGACACTAAAGTGTTGTTAAAGCTATAACAATGTTGATCTAGCGCGATAACTGTGATGCGCGAGAGCTCATGAAGATGATGATGCGCGAATTCAATGGATGATTGTCATCAAATGCCTTCTGTAAGGGTTGATGACGCGATGCAATGATAGTTAATCTCCACTGAGATTGTGAATGATATTCCTCCAGTGAGGACTGGTAACGGGCCCACCTTGTGTCCCGGGGGTTGTCGTTAGTAAAACCTGGCTGCGCAGGTACGGGGACCGTCTCCACCGCTTGTAACGTTAGTCGTGGAAGCTTAGCTCCACTCCTGGATATCCAAACCTAGATGGCTTACTCCAACCCTGGATGGCTTATATCCTGGATGGCTTATATCCTGGATTATCCTGGATGGCTTATATCCTGGATGGCTTAGGCTGTAATTATACATACGTTTTAGATGTCGGTTGACAAACATAACAATCTTGCATAATTACCATTACCCAAACAAATCATTATTCGATCAATATATGTAAGCTGTACTAATGATGAGTAGCAATGTATACATATTCTACAACGCCATGTATACGCTATGTACGTCGCTGTTAATCAATGCCCCTAATACATGTAATATAAACATGATCAAATTACTCATATATTACACTCACTGAGTTATGCATGCACGCATTTATTCTTGTCACTCATCTCATTGTTAACTAATGTTGACAATCGTGTATTACAATCACCGAGTTATACGCCAACGTTAACTAATGCACCTAATATCCACTGTTATCAAATTAATATTGTTTTACAATTAATGATCAATTACAATAATTACATCTAATAAAGTAACTTCAAAATCATATGCTAGTCTAAAGTTATGTTTGAGAAACATCAATGCTAACCGGATGTCGTAACCGCCAAACAAGATGGCGCCGCCCACTGAATACAAATATACGATAAAAGTTTGATAAAACTACTAACCACATGTTGCCTGTGAAATTTGCCGTCCAATCTCTGTTCCAACAAAGTACTATCGATTATCCCGGCGATAGCTAGAAGACAATGGGTTTTATAGCAAACATTACGCCCAAATCATTATTTCCCCCGTTCAGTCCGTGACAAACGTGGCTAAATCTACAGTATTGAATCTACACGACAGGCCCCTTATACAATTTTGCCGTTTAAGGAAAATATACCTATACGTTTACATGCATTAGCACAAAACTAAACTTATGACACGGCCTCTCTGGCGGCCACTTAAAATGTGCACGCTTTTACGTGTTACATGAATAGATCATGAATATTGTGAAATTGTTTCAACTCGAACAATAGATTTTGGGTGTAACCGATACAAGAGCTATATACGACCAGTACGCTCTACCCGTGACATTTTGTGACAACATCTCCCCACTTAAAGAAAGTGCTACACTTTTAAAATTCAACAAAATGATAATATTTACACGTTAAGAAACTATTAATTCTTCTGAGCAAACGAGCGACAAAACGTACAAGCTGATCGCTCAATCGCTTGAGTATGTTATCTATTACCACTGCAGTTATAACCTAACTATAATATGTAATTACAATTTCAACACTATTCTACAATTGTACACTACCCTGTCGTAACATATACTACTATTGTACAATACACTGCAATACACTATTGTATTAAACCGGTCATTA
Source organism: Cyrtodaria siliqua (assembly GCA_037043455.1). Lineage (NCBI taxonomy): Eukaryota > Metazoa > Mollusca > Bivalvia > Adapedonta > Hiatellidae > Cyrtodaria > Cyrtodaria siliqua. Next base: position 459,256 of record JAWPHD010000317.1, on the reverse strand, counting down.
TGTGCGGCGACTTAAATAGTCTGCCCCAATATTGTCCTTTCCACGGTCTATTACACCGACTCTACTGTTGCTAATAACACTACTTCCTGCCACTACCAGAACTCCAACTTTACACATTGCATCCATCGCATTACCAGTATACTGTTTGCGAAATGGAGTAGGGTCTCTCGTTTCCCTAATCGGCTTTGCTAAAGTGTGCTTAAAGCTACACTGCACTACATCTGTTGGTCTCGACTTATCGGACCGAACAGTATTACACTCAGAGTCTAAACGACTTACCTCTCGTTTCTCTGCTACACTAAGCATGCCCAATATGTCTACATCGGCTGCTGTTTCCTTACCTACACTAGTGGGAGAATATGTGGGACTAGTGTCCTCACTACTGTCTTCCTCACTATCCTCAATAACTGCAACATTAACTACATTTAATACCCCTTGTTGCACATTATCGGTTCTACTGATATACTCTTTCAGCATATTCGCATGAAAGGTCTTTAACTTTCCGTTTATCTCGATACGGTAATCCATAGTATTCACTATCCCTCTAACGTAAAACGGACCTTTCCATTGTAATAACAACTTGTTATTGTCGGTCGGGAGTAACAGTAACACCTGGTCATCTATCTTAAACTTCCTAGCTCTAGCTTTCTGGTCATAGTAGCGTTTATACTTGGTACTTGCCTTAACTAACTGACTTTGAGCTATCTTGCAAGTCTCCTCTAGTTTCTCCTTCAGATCTAAAACATACTGATATGTAGTCTTAACCTCATCACTATCTACTTCACCTGCCCACATCTCTCTAAGAATCCTCATGGGACCTCTAACTGACCTACCGTACAATAACTCAAACGGAGAGAATCCTAAACTCTCTTGTGGTACCTCTCTAAATGCAAACAATAAAGCATTGAGATACTTGTCCCAATCTTTGGGTCTCTCGGTACACATACGCCGTAACATTTGCTTTAACGTCCCGTTAAATCGTTCGACTAACCCGTTACACATAGGGTGATATGGTGTTGTCATGATTTGACGCAAAGACAATAACCTGCTTACTTCAGCCATAAGTTCTGACGTAAACTGTGACCCACAATCAGTCAGCATTTCCTCTGGTACACCTAGCCTACTGAACATATCAACTAATGCCTCAGCTACTCTCTCAGTTTCAATTGAGGGCAATGCTACTGCCTCCGGATACCTAGTTGCATAGTCTACCATGGTTAAAATGTACCTATTTTTCCTATCCGACACTGGAAAAATTGGTCCAACTATGTCTACGGCTACCCGCTTAAATGGTGTATCTATCAGTGGCATCTGACCTAAATGTACTTTGGTCACTCGACCTTTTGGTACTGTCCTTTGGCATACATCGCAGGACCTACAATACCTAGTAACATCTCCACTAACGCCTGGCCAATAAAATTCTGCCAATACTCTATCTGACGTTTTCTTTACGCCTAAATGACCTCCCATAATCGACTCATGAGCTACCTTAAGCACTGTCGTTCTATACTGGGTAGGTACCACTAATTGGTGAAACTGTCTACTACCACTATCTTCAAATTCTCTGTACAATAACCTATTCTTATGTACAAACTTACAACTACCGGACCCTTTACACTTCTTCACTACACCGTCCTTGGCCTTCACTTTACAAGGACCTAATGACTCGTCTTGAGTTTGTGCTTCTATAAACTCCGCTTTAGATATGTCACCTACGGCTGCAGGAACCTTTAATTTTCTATAAGCCTGAGCTTGCTTCTGAACCTGCGCTCTAGTCTCTACGGCATTACTTATGCTACTTCTAAAATCGGACATTACCGGAAGTGCTGAACCATCTATGTTCCCTATCGTTAAATCATACATCGGGTCATCCATACATAGTGCCTCTGTAGTCCCTTTAAAGAAAGGTGTATCTACATCTATTCTCGCTATTGGCACGTGCTCTACCGACTTATTTAACAACATACACGGTGACTGTTTACCTACCAACTGGTCATCCGTAACTAAACTACGCCTAACTACCACACCTGTACAACCTGTATCCCTCATTACAATTACGTCCGTGCCGTTCACTCTACCATCTGCCGTTGGAAGATTTGCATACGGAAAGAGACATGTTCCGATCTTCGCCATTACACCATCCGATTTAACACAACAGCTACTACTCTCGGTTTTAATAACCGGACTATTACTACCTCTGCCTCTACCTCTACCTCGGTTTTGACCACCTCTACCTCTACCGAAATTCCATGGGTTGTTAAAACCTTGGTTCTGACTCCCTACATTGTTGTCCACTCTACTATTTTCACTGAAATTGTCTACGACAGCGGACACTTTCACCGCTTTCCTACACTCATGTGAAGCATGATTCCCATTACAGTGACGACAACGAATAAAAGGTCTACCTATGTTACCACTATTGCTACCTCCTCTAGCACCCATCGAACTACCACCACCTCTATAGTTTCCACTCTGGCCTTTCTGTTTATGATCGTCCCCTTGCCTATCTCTAAAAGTTCTGTCTTTCGACACTACATTATGAGCTCCACCTCTAGCCTCGGCAAACTGATCTGCTTGTGTTGCCATTTCTCCTACACTAGTAAGTTTTCTTTCTTTAAGAAATAAGAACAGATCTCTACTACAAACATTGAATAGCTGGTCACGCAACAAGAAATCTATGAGGCCCTGATAAGTCTGCGCTACCTTCCCTAACTCTAACCACCTATCTAAGTAATTTCTAGATCTACTAATGAACTGAATAAATGACTCGCCTTTCTCAGGCAAGCAAGCTCTAAACCGCTTTCTAAAACCTTCTTCAGTTAACTCAAATCTCTTTAAAAGAGCATCCTTTAACTTGTCATAGTCAAGAGCATCTAAACTAGGTAATCTAGAAAATACATCTAAGGCCTTGCCTCTCAATAACGCACTTAAATGAACTGCCCACTTATCTTTGGTCCATTCCTGTAACTCAGCATAACGCTCGAACCGTAACAAGTAACTGTCCATGTTATCTTTGTCAGCATCAAAGTATGGTAACTTCGAACCTTTTAACTTCCCAGAATAACTATCTTTCCCTTCAGTTTTACTTTCCTTACTATGTGTCTTAGCTGCTTCCAACTCTAAAGCTAACTTATGATCAAACTCTTTTTGCTCCCTTTCCATTATCATCTTAGCCTTAGCTAGTCTACCATCTGTTTCGAACCTCTCATGTTCTAACTCTTGCTTCTCCCTTACTATTCTACGTTCTAATTCTAACTTCTCTTTTGCTAACCTATCTTCTAATTCTAACTTCTCTGTGGCTAGTCTACTTTCGAATGCTAACCTATCTTTCTCAGCATCTAGCTTCTCTTTAGCTAATCTACCTTCTAATTCTAGCTTATCTTTAACTAGTATACTTTCTTCATTTCTTTCCTGCTTTGCTAATTCTCTTTCCTTAAGTCTAAATTCCCTTTCCCTAGCCTGTTCGTCTTTAACAAAGTTTCTAAGCTCCTCTCCAGCATACCCTAACTCCTTTCCCATTTCCGTAAGATCCTTTATGGACGTCATGTCTATGGACATTGTGGACTACTAACTACAATAATTACAATACACACGTCACTAATAATTCTACTCACTTAACTACTAATGGTAAGTCACTGTGTCCTCAGTAAATACCTGGGCATCATCATCGGACAAGTTACATACACATTTGTACTAGCGCTAACTACTAACGATTATGTGTAGATAGTATCTAGCTTCCACAAAACATATGCACTACATAAAATATCTTAATTTGATATTGGACATAAACCTTAAACAATCATCGAAATGTGTATAACATGTACATGTATATTTACTTCTCCCATCAATATAAGTATACTCGAGTGTCACAACATGAGTAGAACGTCTTGTTCGCCAACCTAATTGGATACTATGTGCATATCAAGGGAGGTAAAAACAAACACCCAAATTATTTAGCAAAAGTGCCTCAGACCCAATCGTGTAGACCACTGCGACCTCGCGCCAAGGAAAGAACGGACAAAACAACAGTTTGGACTCACCCTACCCTTGTCGTGTCTTGACTTGTCTTCCAAGCTGTGGCCGTGATCGTCGACAGTCGCCTTGATGGATCAGAGGGTGGTACACAATTCTAAAATAATAAGTAGAGATTTAGTATATCATAATAAAGATCACTTATTGATTCTTTCCCTCCGTAGTCGCCCAGAATCCCACTTCTGACACCAGTTGTCACAGGATGACCTTAGTGGTTGGGCTAACTCAGGAAAGAATCAATGACGGTGAATGCATTTACATAAGTTTAATGCAACTTTTAAAATATGTTTAATATATATACAATTATCTAAAAAAACAAGCGAATACACAAATGAACTATGAAAAGAATGTTCTCCTGAACGTTTAAGACGTTCTTAGTATTGTTATAAATACTGAATGTCTAAGACACTAAAGTGTTGTTAAAGCTATAACAATGTTGATCTAGCGCGATAACTGTGATGCGCGAGAGCTCATGAAGATGATGATGCGCGAATTCAATGGATGATTGTCATCAAATGCCTTCTGTAAGGGTTGATGACGCGATGCAATGATAGTTAATCTCCACTGAGATTGTGAATGATATTCCTCCAGTGAGGACTGGTAACGGGCCCACCTTGTGTCCCGGGGGTTGTCGTTAGTAAAACCTGGCTGCGCAGGTACGGGGACCGTCTCCACCGCTTGTAACGTTAGTCGTGGAAGCTTAGCTCCACTCCTGGATATCCAAACCTAGATGGCTTACTCCAACCCTGGATGGCTTATATCCTGGATGGCTTATATCCTGGATGGCTTAGGCTGTAATTATACATACGTTTTAGATGTCGGTTGACAAACATAACAATCTTGCATAATTACCATTACCCAAACAAATCATTATTCGATCAATATATGTAAGCTGTACTAATGATGAGTAGCAATGTATACATATTCTACAACGCCATGTATACGCTATGTACGTCGCTGTTAATCAATGCCCCTAATACATGTAATATAAACATGATCAAATTACTCATATATTACACTCACTGAGTTATGCATGCACGCATTTATTCTTGTCACTCATCTCATTGTTAACTAATGTTGACAATCGTGTATTACAATCACCGAGTTATACGCCAACGTTAACTAATGCACCTAATATCCACTGTTATCAAATTAATATTGTTTTACAATTAATGATCAATTACAATAATTACATCTAATAAAGTAACTTCAAAATCATATGCTAGTCTAAAGTTATGTTTGAGAAACATCAATGCTAACCGGATGTCGTAACCGCCAAACAAGATGGCGCCGCCCACTGAATACAAATATACGATAAAAGTTTGATAAAACTACTAACCACATGTTGCCTGTGAAATTTGCCGTCCAATCTCTGTTCCAACAAAGTACTATCGATTATCCCGGCGATAGCTAGAAGACAATGGGTTTTATAGCAAACATTACGCCCAAATCATTATTTCCCCCGTTCAGTCCGTGACAAACGTGGCTAAATCTACAGTATTGAATCTACACGACAGGCCCCTTATACAATTTTGCCGTTTAAGGAAAATATACCTATACGTTTACATGCATTAGCACAAAACTAAACTTATGACACGGCCTCTCTGGCGGCCACTTAAAATGTGCACGCTTTTACGTGTTACATGAATAGATCATGAATATTGTGAAATTGTTTCAACTCGAACAATAGATTTTGGGTGTAACCGATACAAGAGCTATATACGACCAGTACGCTCTACCCGTGACATTTTGTGACAAAGGGTTTACATGATGATCATCGTAGCACGAGTATGGCGAACACATTGGATTGGAAAGGGTTACATGATGATCATCGTATTAAAGTACTGTATGACGAACACACTGGATTGGAAGGGTTTACATGATGATCGTATGGCGAATACACTGGATTGAAAGGGTTTACATGATGATCATCATATTAAAGTACTGTATGACGAACACACTGGATTGGAAGGGTTTACATGATGATCGTATGGCGAACACACTGGATTGGAAGGGTTTACATGATGATCGTATGGCGAACACACTGGATTGGAAGGGTTGACATGATGATCATCGTATTAAAGTACTGTATGGCGAACACACTGGATTGGAAGGGTTTACATGCTGATCATCGTAGCACGAGAAACTCTCTAAAAGTCCCAATTTTCAAATTTTCAAATTTCCATTCTGAAATGTAAATCCAATTCTCAACGATATTTGAAATTAATCAAATCACAACAAATGCCAACTTACACCAACTATTCTAATAACGATCTGATTTGTAAAGCTTAAATTTTTCAAATTTCGTGATTTTTTTTGTCACACTACACTATCATATAAACAATACAGCGACCAATGAGTAGTATACTCTCGTATAAACGTCCCCCCACACCCTCCCCCAATAAACGTCCCACCTAAAATACTTGACCGATTTCAATAAACTTGGACTCATTTTTTTAGTTAATTTGTGTCTAAGCCAATTATATGACGTTCATAGCAACTTCCTGGAAAGAGATGTTAAGAAAAATTGAATTGAATTGGGGTTTTAAGGCGCACCAACACATGTAAAGGTTATATGGCGCCTAAAAGGCATAAACATGCCAGGCTCATCTTCCATGTACATCAAGATAAAATATGGAAAATGGGCCTAGAACCTTCTCACCCTGAACTGCAGAGTTGCTGCAAATTCTATCGTAGGAACTCCATTTACGCTGAAGCCACGTTATTGTTTTTCTGCCACTGCTCTTTTGATGCGAGCGAGATAGCACCTGAAACAATGCAGGGGTCATGATGAAGACCTTTAATGAACATGAACAAAAAATGATAAAATGAACATGAATTTGGGGGGATTCTACCCCTCTGCCTATCCCTCCAAAGGGATCTGCAGTGGCCCTATTCTTTGCCCCGTGACCAAACGGGGCCCCCGAAAACCACACGGGGATGTTAAGAAAAAAGTGACTGGTCAAACTGATAGTACTGTATTGTTCAGTACCTGTAAAATGACAACAATTCCTAAAATATATGACCAATTTCAAAAGCTAAAACTCATTTTCTTCAAACATTTCAAGTTAAAGATAGAAATTAAACAGTCCTTTTCAAAACAAGTTGTTTTTTTCAGCGAAAAAAAAAGGTTCTTATAGTGAAAATAAACCTGGTTCTAATAATGAATATAAACCTGTATATTTCACAGTATGAAATAACACTGAGCACAGTGGTCTAGTGGTAAAGCATTGGACCCATGATCGAAAAGTTGTGGATTCGATCCCCGCCATAAACTTAAAGCAATGGTTCCCTAGAAAGTTCCAGAATAGAAAAAATGCGAACTCAGTTTGCTTTTCACATAGGTGGACTCGAGATCTAAGATTTAGATATCTGGTTAAATATAAGCCGAAATCTGACATTTACCTCCCAAATATAGTATCAAACAAGAGGGTCCAAAGATGGCTGATGCTTTATTAACTAGTGTCTCTTATAACAATAGTGGATGTGGAATGGTTTTCTGTCAACCAAATGTATAGTAACATCGAGGATGGTCAATGTTCTACCAATGTCAACCAAATGTATAGTAACACCGAGGATGGTCAATGTTCTACCAATGTCAACCGAATGTATGGTGACACCGAGGATGGTCAATGTTCTACCAATGTCAACAAAATGTATAGTAACACCGAGGATGGTCAATGTTCTACCAATGTCAACCGAATGTATAGTAACACCGAGGATGGTCAATGTTCTACCAATGTCAACCGAATGTATGGCAACACCGAGGGTGGTCAATGTTCTACCAATGTCAACCGAATGTATAGTAACACCGAGGATGGTCAATGTTCTACCAATGTCAACCGAATGTATGGTGACACCGAGGATGGTCAATGTTCTACCAATGTCAACCAAATGTATGGTGACACCGACGATGGTCAATGTTCTACCAATGTCAACCAAATGTATGGTGACACCGACGATGGTCAATGTTCTACCAATGTCAACCAAATGTATGGTGACACCGAGGATGGTCAATGTTCTACCAATGTCAACCAAATGTATGGTGACACCGAGGATGGTCAATGTTCTACCAATGTCAACCAAATGTATGGTGACACCGAGGATGGTCAATGTTCTACCAATGTCAACCAAATGTATGGTGACACCGAGGATGGTCAATGTTCTACCAATGTCAACCAAATGTATGGTGACACCGAGGGTGGTCAATGTTCTACCAATGTCAACCGAATGTATGGCAACACCGAGGATGGTCAATGTTGTACCAATGTCAGCTGAATGTATGGTAACACCGAGGATGGTCTATGTTCTACCAATGTCAACCGAATGTGTTCTACCAATGTCAACCGAATGTATAGTAACACCGAGGATGGTCATTGTTCTACCAATGTCAACCAAATGTTTAGTAACATCGAGGATGGTCGATGTCCTACCAATGTCAACCGAATGTATAGTAACACCGAGGATGGTCAATGTTCTACCAATGTCAACCGAATGTATAGTAACATCGAGGATGTTCATTGTTCTACCAATGTCAACCGAATGTATATTAACATCGAGGATGGTCGATGTTCTACCAATGTTAACCAAATGTATGGTAACACCGAGGATGGTCAATGTTCTACCAATGTCACCCGAATGTGTTCTATCAATGTCAACCGAATGTATAGTAACACCGAGGATGGTCATTGTTCTACCAAAGTCAACCAAATGTGTTCTACCAATGTCAACCGAATGTATAGTAACACCGAGGATGGTCAATATTCTACCAATGTCAACTGAATGTGTTCTACCAATGTCAACTGAATGTATAGTAACACCGAGGATGGTCAATGTTCTACCAATGTCAACCGAATGTGTTCTACCAATGTCAACCGAATGTTTAGTAACACCGAGGATGCTCTACTCGCTAACATATCTCTTATTACAACAGTGGAAGTGGCGTGGTATTTTGTCAATTGCAAGCATAGCAACACATCTTCTGGCAGTAAATAGGCCAAGCAGATAATAATCACACAAGACATCCCTTGATGTTTAACACTTATTTCACTTTTTGTCTAAATATAATTTCTTTTTCATGGTTTCCAACTGGGGCTAATGATGATACATACCGTCTATTTTTACAAGTTAATTAATCGGAAATTCCACTGTCAATACCATTTTACAAAATGTATTGTAAATAAAAATAAATAGGTCTGCGGAAGCCTCTGCATTTTATTATAATTACTGCAAATGGTCAACCAATAAAAATCCAACAAAATAATACATAATATGTTAAATATCAATATTTTTACGGAATTGGGTACATACATTCCACAAGAGTACATGTTTATAACTAGTCCTGTGACAAGACCAGATAAAACAATGCTGTTGTAAATAAAAATAAATAGGTCTGCGGAAGCCTCTGCGTTTTATTATAATTACTGCCAAATGTCGACCGGTAAAAATTCAACAAAATAATACATAATATGTTTAATATCAATATTTTTACGGAATTGGGTACATACATTCAACAAGAGTACATGTTTATAACTAGTCCTGTGACAAGACCAGATAAAACAATGCTGTTGTAAATAAAAAATAAATAGGTCTGCGGAAGCCTCTGCGTTTTATTATAATTACTGCAAATGGTCGACCGGTAAAAATCCAACAAAATAATACATAATATGTTTAATATCAATATTTTTACGGAATTGGGTACATACATTCAACAAGAGTACATGTTTATAACTAGTCCTGTGACAAGACCAGATAAAACAATGCTGTTGTAAATAAAAATAAATAGGTCTGCGGAAGCCTCTGCGTTTTATTATAATTACTGCAAATGGTCGACCGGTAAAAATCCAACAAAATAATACATAATATGTTTAATATCAATATTTTTATGGAATTGGGTACATACATTTAACTAGAGTACATGTATTTAACTGGTCCTGTGACACAATGCTGTTCTTAAGAAATGACTAACATTATATGGCTGAAACCAGTAGATATAATAAAGTATTAGTTAATTCCACTACCACTGTTAGTAATTGTTAATTGTTATGGTTTATGTAGAAATGTTAAATATTACTTGAAGGAATGGAAAATGGATTCTGCCACTGCTCTAGTGATTTGAACGAGATGGCACCTGAAACAATGCAGGGGTCATGATGAAGACCTTTAATGAGCATGAACAAAAATGATAAAATGAACATGAATTTGTGGGGGTTCTACCCATCTGTCTACCCCTCTAATGGGATCTGCAGTGGCCCTATTCTTTGCCCAAGAACCACACGGGGCTACCCCAAGTAATAAGGACCTTTGGTATATTTAAGTAATACAGAAGTTATAACGTATGTAGAAAAAATGAAACATGCATATACCAGTATGCTATCTTAAAAGAAATAAAGATCACAATAAAATAGTAATACATGTACTGATAAAACAGGTCTCCTAGTAAAAAATGTGTAAAATATGATTTAAATATGATAGAAAGGTTTCAATAGGACATGGATGCCCCAGCTATTGCTTAAGATATTAATAAAGAAATTGTCATTAATTTCGTGATCTTTTACTATTCCAAGGCATAACTGGAATTACTGAGGCGACAGGGCCAGTGATCGTTTTTGGAGAAGTTACACACGTTATGAGTCCTGACAACATTAATTACTGAGACGATGGAGACGATTATCAAACATGGCTGAGACTTGTACAATATACAACTTAACCAAGTTTGGAGAAGATTGGAATTGAATTGGGGTTTTAAGGCGCACCAACACATGAATAGGTTATATGGCGCCTAAAAGGCATGAACATGCCTGGCTCATCTTCCATGTACATCGAGATAAAATATGAAAAATGGGCCTAGAACCTTCTCACCCTGAACTGCAGAGTTGCTGCAAATTCTATCGTAGAAACTCCATTTACGCTGGAGCCACGTTATTGTTTTTCTGCCACTGCTCTTTTGATGCGAGCGAGATAGCACCTGAAACAATGCAGGGATCATGATGAAGACCTTTAATGAACATGAACAAAAAATTATAAAATGAACATGAATTTGGGGGGATTCTACCCCTCTGCATATCCCTCCAAAGGGATCTGCAGTGGCCCTATTCTTTGCCCCGTGACCAAACGGGGCCCCCGAGAACCACACGGTGGGGAGAAGATTGGAAAACAATTACCGAAGATTGGAAAACAATTACCCAAATTAGAGTCCGGACAACATTAATTTCCAAGGGGTGTAACTCAAGAAATACTGAGGCGATGGGGAACTGTGCCCATATACAATTTGATCAAGTTTGGAGAAGATTGGATAACAATTACCCAAGTTTGAGTCCGGACAACATCTTCAGCACGGACACACGCACGAACAGAAAGGGTAAACACTATATGCCCTTCCCCCATTCTTCAAATTGCAGTGGTATAAATATATGACCTTACATTACATAACAAGTACATGTACATATATCGGGCCTTGCCAAACAATTTCTGAACTGCTGTAGATATAAAATATTTTGATAATGGGTCTTGTTGACCAAATTCAAACTATTGATATATATGCTGCATACAATTGAAATAAAATATATTGTTTTATGTCCGATTTCATACAGTCTTACTTATGCTGATTTCCAAATATATATATACAAAAATAGTATACCCGTACATTAAATACATGTCTAAAATAACATTTAAAGGCAAATAAATTAAAGAAATCTTTATATGACAAGTATAAATGCAACAGTAGTTAACAATTAGGCCATTGTCAAAGCTATAACTGAGTTGAATAGGGTCCTACAAAGCACCAACACAAAAACGTTTTATGGTGCCAATAAAGAAAATCTTGGCATATATTCAATAGCATCAAGATTGCTCAAAATTGCTAAAAATTGATTTCATTCGTACAAATATGTATGATTTTGTCCGAAAACAGATCAAGAATCTATTGAATTTGATTGTGCTTCTATTGTTCAATGGCACGATGTTTTCGTGAAATTTACAGTCCTACTGTGTGATATCAATATTGATCTGTGCTACTGAAAATTATGAAAAACTTGATAAATATCAATTAAAGCAATGAAAATGCATACTAGATGTATTATTGTATTCGCTAATTACAGTATAAGATTTAAAAAAATGCCCATAACTGTCCTAACCCAAGACGATAATGACACTAGGGTCAGAGCCAGACCTACACTGTGATACAGTTTAAAATGTTATTGCAAGTGATAAATGATCCCGAAGTGGTTTTGACCTTTGACCTCTGTGACCTTGACCTTGGAGCCACGGACCTGGATTTTGCGCGCGACACCTCATCTTGTTTTGGTGAGCACTTGTGCCAAGTTATTTGAAAATTCATCCATGAATGTCAGTTATTAACCGGACACAAAAGCACTTCTTATTAACCTTTGACCTCTAAGTTTGACCTTGGTGCCACGTACCTTGATTTTGCGCGTGATATGTCGTCTTGTTGTGGTGAGCACTTGTGCCAAGTTATTTGAAAATCTATCTAGGACTGTCAGAGTTATTGACCGGACACGCTTGTACAGATGGACTGACTGACGGACAGTGCGACTGCTATATGCCGCCCTTCAGTGGCATAAAATATATATATAATAATGATAATTAAATCTCATGTATAGATGATCTAACTTGAGTGCCTGTTTAAAACTGAATTTATTAAACAAGTTGTCGAGCATCATATCAATTTCAATTTTATTTGAAATTAATAAATTCAAAATTAAATAGACATAAATGTCAGGTCTATCTATAACATAACTGCAAACCAACCAAACTAGAACTCTCACATTATAGGTGACGTATACACCCGCTTTTTTGAAGTCAAACGGACATAATTCTGTAATAAATTAGGCAATCAACAATGGGTGATGTAGCGGGACATCATATTAAAGGTCATCAGTTGTTATGAGTATATGAAGTTTGGGAACAACCCATTCAAAACTGTTTTAGAAATGCTGGTAATAAAAATGTTTTATGCAACGAGAAATAACGGACAAAAGTGAAGCAATGGCACAAAAATGTGCTACGTGATGGTGATTCCTATATAGCCCCAACTTCACTTTGTGAAGACGGGGGTATAATAACATACATTTATTAAGGTAGCTGCCTGTATATGTAGCTTCAGCCTCCTCCGTACCACGCTGAGCAGTCCGAACTGCATCTTTGATTTCCATAACCTGGTAATTACCGGATTATAGAAATCAATAAGGCAATTTCGAGTGCACACCAAGTTCAAGAGAAAAGACCAAGTGATATCGGCCTCCATTTGCATATTTATTACACTATTGTATTACGATATTTATGTCATGGCTTAAAACGCTTCCATACCACAAGTTATGTGATAAACATATATATGAAATATAAAATTCTAAAGTTACATGTAAGTAAAAGTAAAGTCACTAAAAAGAAAAGTATTTATAAAAAACAACATATTTTGCATTGTTTAAAAATATGTGAACTGCCACTACATGCGAGGGAAAACAATTCGGAATATTGAAGTGATCATCAGCAAGTCTGTGGCAGACATTTAATATGCCATTCTAACACACTTGACAAAAATCCTGCAATCTGATTGGTCGAGTTCAAATATTTGCGACTCTTAAATAGTGCATAACCCATCGCAAATCCATTCATGTGATGTTAAAGCGTCAAAAATGTGATGTTATTTAGTTTTATTTGAAGGCGTTTGCGAGAAAAGCTGTCAAAAAGCACTGAAATGCAAAGAAACGGATTTACCAGTATTGAAATGTTGACAGAATATCAATCGTTTAATGGTCGCAAATCGTGTTTAACATTTCTTCAAAAATCAATATAGTTAACCTTATATTATAGGGCTCATCAGGAAGTAGACATTTAATATTCATTCTAATAACTAGAATTAACAAGTTATTCCATTGGTTAGTAACATAACATAACGTAATATAAGGTGATAAAAAGCGCCGTCACTGGATAGCAGCGTCACAAAACTGGAATTGAGAAAGATAAACTTTTGTATATGTATGATTTTAACCACTACTTCTAGTCATTAAATTGATTTTCATGGATTTCAGTTGAGACAACTATGTTAACATTTTCAATCTGGGACGGTATGTCATTGGTACAGTCTGAAATTATGTTTTACAGCTCCACTACTGCCTTGCTGTGAAATGAAATTCTCAGACTATTATATAACTATCAGATACTTACTATCACCCTCTCATGACTGTAATATTTATTTTATTGTAACATAATCCCCTCGGGCCAAAATAAGGTTAATTTTCAGCACAGATTTCACTTTACCGGATTTTTTTTTTCTTCAAAAAGTTGCTATGGAAGTTATATCACTCGATTACAAATAACTTAACTAAGAGAATGAATGGTCGTTTATTGAAATCGGTAAAGTTCTTCTGAAGTTATGATGAGTTAAAAAAGCAATTTCACCATACTGAGCCGATGACGTCACCGGAACAGCGCGCACCAAAGCTGCGTATGTGATAATTTTTTCACTATCTCCCTGCAATATCACCCTCACTTCAAATAGTAAGAAATTACACATTGTTGTCTATGGGGATTTAACATGGGCGTTTCATGTGAGGTATAATAAAAAAATGTTTCACATACCGTCCCAGATTGAAAATCTTTATATAATAGCACAGTTATGTTTTAACTGTAGGGGTCATTAGAAAGGAACACATTTATTATGTCAATGTATGGGACCTCTGGTGCATGTTATGTGCTAATTAAAGGTTCCTCTTCGGTCACTTTTGAAACCTGGAATTTCACCTTGGGCTGTTGCTGTTTATGTTTATGCTGTCGTTTCTTGATCAATTTATTGTGTTCAAGGTTCAGTTCTATGTTTGCCTCATCTGCCTCATTCACCATTTCCAGAGAGGTTGATTCGAAATAGGCACTCTTAGTATTCTTTCTGAACCGTTTTCTCAGTTCTCTTATGTCTGGATGATGGGCGACTGGACCCACATCATGAATTGTATGGTATGCTTTCTGGACTGATTTGTTATCCTTGATCTGAGAAGCTGTGAGGTATACAGATGGTCGCTGTGATATTTCCTCACTCAGCTTCAACTGTGCATCTTGGAGCACGTGCGACAGACTGGCTGTTACTACCTGTATCAAATTAGAACAACAATTTATCAGACGAGACAACAATAAATGCGTAATATTGTTTTTAAACATGTTTTTAAAAACAAAGTAAGGAGAAGGATCCCAAGGTTTATTGTCCTTTAAATAGGGAACAGACATAACAATTGCTTGACCATGACCTGTGACCTTGAACATGTGTGTAACCGGAGGCCCCGAGTTCAATCCTCCGTGGTGCCACTGAGTTCCGTCAGTGTGTTCTTGGGCAACACACTTTTCCTTAGCCTCGTCCGTCGGATGGGGATGTAAACCGGGCGTGTATCGGTCTATCTGCCGTTAAAGAACCATTGGAATCTATCCTATGTATCCTTCCCCTCTCTCTGGGGTGGCTCTAAATAACCTATACTGTGTTGATGAGCCGTTAAACAACATTCAATTCAATTGAACATGTGACCCTGAATTTGTTGTGTGACACATATTTTATGGACCAGACACAAAAAATAAAGGCCCTGACATTGTTTATTGTCAAGGATTGTCAAGGTCATCCGATGTCTTACTGAAACTAACCTTAAAATGAAATTTAGTGAAATCCGAAACAGAAATCATTTTTTGCAGATAAAAGGAGTCATGGCATTAAAGAAACTTACAAGCCAAATAGCGGCAAAATTACATTACAATACCGTTTATCACAACTCTGTCCAAGTGTTCAGCTCATATAATGCCTTGACCAGTAGAGCCAAAAACACCATAAACCAAGTAATACTTAAGAATCAATTCATATTTTTTCGGTGTTGATGCAGTTCTAAACGCCGGTAGTAAATGGCAAATCCATGAACCACGTAAGGGATTTATGGTAAGGACATTTACCAACAGCGTTTAAAACGGATTAAAAGCCAAAAAAATGTGTATCAATTCTTAAATTCACATTATTCCTGTCACTATAGTACCAACAATAGCGTGTTTTGGAAGAATGATAATTATAATGAAAAAAAGTGCAAGAGAGACGACATGTAACATCCTTGTATTTTCAGACGGTGGAATAACCTTTTTCTATTGAAGCACATTGGATGCAGTACAGTGTTATTTAACTCTGTGCGATTAACCAGTCAGAGAATCAGTTGGATATCCTACAGAATTTTACTTTCACTTTGAATAACAATAATCGAGCCAGGTTACAGTACTGGTCATGTGACCTTTATCAATATGTATATATATACTCTTTTTTCAATTAAAATTAAAAGTAAAAATTTACTGATTGAATAAGTAATTAGTAATAAGTATTTTTTTTATTTACAAGACAAAATAATCTAGTTTAATGTGCACGCTGAACCAATGTTAGTCACAGGACCAACAAAGAAATTCAAAATGGCAGCCAATAGCTGTGAAAAAGTAGTCAAAAACGCATTTACTTTTTTGTAAGTTTAGTAAACGGATTAAAACATTGCTTGTGAAATGTTTCATACTTCATTGTTCATAGATATTTAACAGGTAGACTGAAATAGCATTGTCCAGCGGGTTAGCCCAGTTGGTATAGCAATGGAACGGAAGTCTGAAGGTCCCGGGCTCGAGCCCCAGTCTGGCTGCTCATTTTCTAGCCCAGTGATAATCATATTTGGCAATCCCGGCGGGACTGACAGAGTTGACTCGGAGAACATGCCATTGATTCTCTTTTCCCATGGAAATTTGATGACGAATTCCAATTTTTATGGCAAGTATGTCATGGTTAAAAGGTATTTAATAGATAAGATTGATGTAGTATTGTCCGGCCGGTTAGCTCAGTCGGTATAACATAGTCCGAAGGTCCTGGATTAGCAGTACAACATAATCCGAAGATCCTGGTTTTGCGGTACAACATAGTCCGAAGGTCCTGGTTTTGCGGTACAACATAGTCCAAAGGTCCTGGTTTTGCGGAACAACATAGTCCAAAGGTCCTGGATTAGCGGTACAACATAGTCCGAAGATCCTGGTTTTGCGGTACAACATAGTCCGAAGGTCCTGGTTTTGCGGTACAACATAGTCCGAAGGTCCTGGTTTTGCAGTACAACATAGTCCGAAGGTCCTGGTTTGGAGACCTGATAGTACTGATTTATTATTTCTTTTTTTAAAAAGCATGAAAATGAAATTTTGTTTAATTTTAATTTTTTATATCTCTTTTAGTCTTATATACCCCGAAATCAAACTAGTTTAAACGTGTAATGTATGATTTAGTTTATCGATTTGGGGTCAAAAATATCGCTTGTGATATAATAAAAATATACATTGAAAAAAATAATCCCAGATTTGCACATAAATCTCCCTTAAAACCCCCCACTAAATTCCCAGATTGAGTTCCTGAACATATCACACGTATGGCTATGTATCGCATTTCTCTTCAAAAAGAGAATACAAACAGAGGCTCAACACCTACATTACCAACTGTAGGCACAGAGCCCATACTTATCCATTTATGACATGCACTTATGTAGATAAAGGTATTGTAGACAATGTACCTGTGAAGGTGACGAAGATAGTCTGGATAACACATTCTGGATTCCTTCCGATGTCTCAATGTTCTGAAATTTGCAAGAGGCATATCTAGGCACTCGTATTATTTATAAGAAAACTTATTAACTATTTCTAACGCTATTCTTACTAAAAAAAACACTTGGAGATACAAGTCCTTTGTGCTGGTGAAAATGTAATAGATATTTTGTCTCCCTCCATCTCTTGTTGTGAGGTGTGACTTTGACCTACTGACATAAAATCTGCCTGCCCAATCACAATCCAAACATGCATACAAAGTTGTATGGCAAATGATATGGCAAAACCAGAGGTTATAAGAACATGGACAGAGAACTTTAACCGTTTTCAAGGTAAAAGTTATGTTCACTGTGACCTTGATTTTTGACTTACATATTTCTATACAAAGTGTCATGAAAACTGGTTAAGTAGTATTTGAGATAACAACTTGACAAAATGCTAACCATTTAAGGTAAGGTGAACTTGACGTTTGACATACCGAACCCAACATCAGTCGGTTTCAAGACCAAAATCACTGTGACCATGATCTTTGAAAAACAGACTATAACTCAAGCTCTGGATACAAATATGTATACAAAGTTTCAGTAGAACTTGAGCTTACTTGGATGTTTCATTCAATCAGTGCATCCCTGGGTCACACCCCCACCCCTCTCCACCTCCACCCCATATAAAGAACAATGTTAACAGTATGTTACCCTTATGTAATTGACAATCTGTATTGTTTCTGCGGGCTCAGATATAGACTTATCTTCCTCCACAGAGTCTTGTCTTCTAGTCTTGCTCTTCTCTTTCTCGGCATTTAGTTTCTTCCACTCATCCAGAAATTCTTTCCCAAGAGTTGAAGATTTTCTGCCTTTAGTTGTGTTGTAGTACTCCCTAGCTACCTGTAATTTTTTTATTGAAATCAAATACACATACCTGACAGACTATATATGGCTTGGGAAATCTTTCTAATCAAATGCAATGCATATTTTTATATATAATTATATATATATTATACATATATTATATATCGTCAAGAAATTTGTGGATTTACATGTCTTGCCTAGAAGGGACATGACTTAGAAATAAAAGGTAAACAATGTTTAAAGGAAAGTTGTAACAAATTTAATAACTAAAAGCAAGAGAGCTTACATCTGCTGATACATGATATTTAAGTTCATGTCACGCTGCTACATACTAACCAAGATACAACTATAACCAAAGTTTGAAAGGTCTAGCGCATGTGAGAAAGTGACTGAAATGTAAAAATTATTAAGTTATCTGCCCTTTTGCCCTTTGCTTGGACGGTGAAGGTCTCATCCACATTTCCTATGTCATGTTGCTATGTACTAACCAAGATACAACTATAACCAAAGTTTGAAAGGTCTAGCGCATGTGAGAAAGTGACTGAAATGTAAAAATTATTAAGTTATCTGCCCTTTTGCCCTTTGCTTGGACGGTGAAGGTCTCATCCACATTTCCTATGTCATGTTGCTATGTACTAACCAAGATACAACTATAACCAAACTTGAAAGGTCTAGCACATTAATTTTACATTTATGTGAAAGTGACCTTTATTCACATGAAGGTCTCATCCACATTTCCTATGTCATGTTGCTATGTACTAACCAAGATACAACTATAACCAAACTTGAAAGGTCTAGCACAATAACATTTATGAGAAAGTGACCTTTATTCACATGAAGGTCTCATCCACATTTCCTATGTCAAGTTGCTATGTACTAACCAAGATACAACTATAACCAAACTTGAAAGGTCTAGCACATTTACATCTATGTGAAAGTGACCTTTATTCAAAAGTTGAATGTAAACATTAAGTTATCTGCCCTTTGCTTGGACGGTGAACTCACAACTGTATTTTCTATGTCAGTTGCAATGCACTTTTTAAGATATAACTAGAACCCAAGTTTGAATGGTCTAGCCTTACAGTTTTCGAGAATGTGACTTAAAGGCAAAAGTTGAATGTAGAATTATTTTTGCTTGGAGGGCGAAGGTCACATCCACATTTCCTACATCAAGTTGCAACCAAGCACCTTGGAGCAGTAAGCACCTGATAGCAGTAAACAAATCATCTAACCATTACAAAACCTTGTATTGTACGTACCTTTATATCCTCCTGCCAGAAGTTGTCTATAGAAGACGTGCCGGCCGTGTGTGGTGCTACTTCTTTTATCTGAAACATCAGAATATAAGTGTTTGCATGAGAATTTAGGCCCTAAAGAACGACAGCGCACTCGACTTCAGAGGCCTTGTTATTTTATTTGAAAATGGGCATAAATTTACTTTATTGCATCACAGAAGTATGGCACTTGTCTTTTTGTGTTCTTGTAATAACAGTGAATACATGTTTGAAGTATGCTTGAATTCTTTTAAAGAAACTAACCCGTCAGATAACAGCAAAATTACACTACACAATTGTTTATCAAAACTCTATCCAGTTGGTCGGGTCATATAATAATGTATAGGGGCCAATTAAAAGTGTAGGTTTATTCACCATTGTTTCTATTGCCTCTACAGAGTTCGGATTCTCAAAATATTTATATATATATATATGTATACCTCAGCATCAGTATTGTTTATAAATAGAGTTTAATTACCAGTGTTTTTGAGATACGGGAAATATCTCCCGAGGTAGAGAAATGGCCCCGATATAAGAACGAGTGCGGAGCAAGAGTTCTTATATCGGGGCCATTTCTCTACCGAGGGAGATATTTTCAGTATCACAAAAACACTGTTTTTTAAACTATATATTACATAATTTTAAATGATGTTTTATTAATATTTCTAATGATTCACGCCTTTTTACACCAGTTTGCACGAGAAAGCCAAAACGACATTACGTCATCCAAGACGACGTTACGTCATACAAACAAAACAAGTGGAACCGGAACTCTTCGTTAATTTCCGTAATCGTTATTTCCTAGTGGCGGAATCTGACGACGACGTCCGTAAAACAATCGGAACCTCATTTGGCATTCCCGCCACTGACGGAAAAGGCCGAGCAATGTTCCGTACTGGGAAATATCTCCCAGTAGAGCAAACGAGTAGATATAGCTTTTCTATTCCCAGTATTTCCTATACAAATCACAGACAAATATGTAATATATGGTGTATATCTGTTGTAAAATGTGTCTGTTGATGGCAGGATAGGGACTTTAAGGGGATTATGATTCAAATTGAAAAAGGGGTATAATTCTGCCTAATTGCAAAATAGAATATTGCCAAGTATTAACTTAAAGTAACCAAATTCACAAAATAAACATCAAACCAGATTTTACATATATATTTTGTTTATAACATATTGTGACTATTCAATACTAAAATTTACCACCAACTAGTGGCATAGCAGTTTCCAGCATATTTTATGAAACTTACCGGTAATCATTTATAAGGAAGAGATTTTTAAGGCTGGGCTATTTTTAGTAACAGCAGCTATCTTAAATGCCCAGTTTACCTTATTTTAACAATCAAGAAAGACACTGATTGTTAAATTAATCAAAATTGATCAATTTAAAGTTTGATTAATTTCTGAGAAACAGTTATTTAAGCAAAATGCAAGATTAAGACAACACAAGACTACTTACTCAAAATTGCATGACCAATTATTTGTACATGTCTATATTACCAAGCTCTGTTTAAGAAAAATATTTCCAGTGGGTTTATACAGGCGCTCACGATTGAGCATGGAATTAAATTCATACTGATGCAATGTCATCGTGTGTTCAACTCTGCTCCATTCCTCGCTGAATGTAAACAAGAGTCTGAATATATAATGAGTAGTTGTCACTCTCGTCACTGATTCGTCGACCCATTGTCGCCGCAGTAGCTAGCGATCTTTACACGCAACAAGTAAATTATGTGTGTAGTCTACATCATTGTTTTTTGAATGTATATGAAAGGTCTCACTCGGCCTTACAATGAAAATAACACAAAATAACACAAAATTTAGCGCAGTGTACGATGCTTGATGGTTCATGACAAATTTATTTTTAGTGGTCGATCATCATTCTCACATCTCCTGAGTTAAATTGTTCGAACGGTTTACATAACTCAGGCAAGCTTGAGAATGTCGATCATAAGAATTATTTTATTTCATGCACTTACGGTAGTTTTGGCCTATTTCTAATACATTGGACTTGAG
Organism: Cyrtodaria siliqua; assembly: GCA_037043455.1. NCBI lineage: Eukaryota > Metazoa > Mollusca > Bivalvia > Adapedonta > Hiatellidae > Cyrtodaria > Cyrtodaria siliqua. Next base: position 437,484 of record JAWPHD010000317.1, on the reverse strand, counting down.
AAAAAATGGCAAATAGCTTTAAAAACAAGTTTAAACAAAAACACGCGTGCACACGATTTTTACAGACGAAAACTGAAGTCATAACGGGGATATACGTCAAATGAAATATTTTAGTACATTATATTAGTGGAATACATCAACATCTAATAGCGAAAAGGTGAGTCTTTAGAAGTACATGTACTCAGTGTACTGTTACAATTTCGATTTTGGTCACGTGATACTTGTAGGCGGGGCGAGTGGGAGGTGTCAACTAGTTTCTATTAACGGAGTACTTCCATTTTATTGGACAGCGTCATCGATTGTTTACATTTCTGGTGCGTCAAACATCCATTGACACAAGCGATGTATTTCCGTGCTCAATTGGGAACGGCTGTATTGTCCCAGATCAATACCGGGTGGGCAGGATTTGAAGATCATCGGTACCAAGGGCCGTAGTCTAGCGTTTTTTGTTTCAAGTCCTAAACACCAGATTTTGATCTCGCACAATATAAAACAGCTGGAAATATTTTTATTTCTTATCTAACACAAATGTTGACGTATTTAATACACACATTTTCAAGACAGTGAACATAATACAAACAAATTCTCCTGACTTACATTATATGTCCATCTCTCAACACCAAACGAAGACAATATGCAGCTTTATTCTGTTTTTAACAACTTCAATATGTTGTTTTGAACGCAACGTTGCTTTAAAGTCCCTATCCCGCCAACAACGGCCAAGTTTAATAACACATATACATCTTTTCAAAACCTATTGATGATAACTTACATACTTTTTTTTTTTTTTGAACCATAATCAATGGCCCGTTTATTAATATATATATATACAAAACAAAAAACAAAGTGTACATACTCATAAAGCCTATCAAATGTGTCTTTACATGCTTCATTTTAAGCCACATACATAATACAAACGAAAAATTATCATACGTTTATTTTGTTATCATTTCTTTTTGCCATAGTCAATGACCCGCTTATTTCATTCATTCATTCATTCATTCATTCATTCATTCATTCATTCATTCATTCATTCATTCATTCATTCATTTCAATTCAATTCAATTCAATTCAATTCAATTCAATCATTTATTCATTCATTCATTCCTCAGGTTCACCCATTTATATACATATGCATGCGTTTGTATACACACATACATAGTTATATACATACACATTATATGTGTATATACATATACATATACTCTGTACACAAATATACACATATGCATATTTATGATTAATTCATTGATTATTATAATCACTCAATTATATTCATTCTCATCATTTTAAATTAATAAATTGTGATTATCCAGCCGTTGCCGATTTTCTATCCCTTGACAAAACGAAATTCAAGGAATAGAACAGCAAGTGCTTCAGTACCATATCTTTCAATTCATTGCGTAACGCTTTTTCTCTCAACGAGAAAAGCAGTTGAATAAAAAGAATTGAATTTTTCATTCCTTGAAATCAATCCGAAAAAAAAAAAAAAAAAAGCTACAGCAAACGTATATATTCAATTGCTGCATTATTTTCCTTTCTTGTATTTTGCCATTTGATTTGTTCCTTCACAGAATGTATTATATTTGAAAAAAGAGTGTCAGTGGATATCACCCTTTCATCGTATTTATAACTATTTCTAAATTTCCAGACATTCCACTTGGTTTCATATATTATTGTATTCACTATGTTATACTTAATCGGAACGTGATAAAATCCAAGCGCTATGTCTGTGAAATTTAAATTGATTTCGGAATTAAAATCAAGTAATTCTATTATATCTCTAATAATAATTTCTATGTTTTCCCATACCCGTTTTATTATTTTACAGTCAAAAAATAGGTGACATAAAGTCTCCCTATCTTTTTTGCATATATTGCACAAACCGTTAGACAGATGCATAATGTTTAACCTGTGTTCGGTGAAAATAGCATTATGTAAGAACTTCCACTGGTATTGTTTGGCCTTCCTGGAGCTTAATGAGTGCTTAATATTTGCCCAAACATGATTCCATTTGACATTATTTAAAAAAAGCTTTTGCTCCCAATTTGTTTCAGTATTAAGTTTCGCATTATTCGAGTTAATGATCTTTAAAATATGCTTGGTCTTTAATTTGTTTGGTGGTATAATTTCGTTTTTGAAATTAAGGATGTGTATATCCGCTATATTAAGAATCGGAGGTACTTCTGGAACAAACTCCCGGATAATCATGGCATTTATATACTTTCTGGGAATTGCTTTTTTGAGTTTCGACCATTCTGATATCCAGTTTTGCTTAAATTTAAGCTTTTGTACAATTTTATTTTCTGAGACAAAGGAAGAATTTGCGTCATCCCAAATATCCTGAAATAAAACTATATTGCTTCTTGTAAAAGTATTAAAGAACAGAGGTTTATTTAAAAACGTTATCTCATGATTTCCAAATAGTGGAAGCATACGAACTTGTTCAATGTTTTTCGGCGTGTGTAACTTTCGATACGCTACCCAAGCATTTAATGATTTTTTGTAGAACTGAGATATTTTTCTTTTAATACACAAACCCTCTATGGAAGAACATTTGCACAGAAAATATGTTTGTGTGAATTGTCGATCAACCGCTCTGAGATAGTATTTTCCAATGGCATTCCAGTGGTCCGTTTCAGCATTTATTATTTTATAGATTGTTTTTATTTTCATGCTTAAAATGACCTTATAAATGTCTATCATATCAAGACCTCCGTGTTCTTTATCACGACAAATTGTTACTTTTGATACAAGTGTTTTTTTATCATTCCACACAAAATTTAGCATAATTTTTTCCAACTCTTTTGCATATATGTCTGGGATTCCTCGCATTTCTAATTCAAAATTTATTTTTGACAGCACAAACGTTTTTAGTATTAGAATTTTTCCTTCAAGTGTCAGGTCTCTTGATTTCCAGATATGTAGGCAGTTTTTAATTATATTTATTTTGTCTAACCAAATCGCATTATCGTCAATATCGTACCCATGGCATACACCCAGTGTTTTAACATAGGAACTTGTCCAGTTAATCTTATTGAATGTAGGCGTTTTATTTTTAAGACTGCCGATAAAAAGACCCGTTGTTTTCTCTGTATTCATTTTTGCACCGGAAGCCTGTTCATATGTATTTAGCTGGTGAAATATGCGTGGTAATGAGTTTTCGTTTTTCGCAAATAACTGTGTGTCGTCAACATATTGGTTTAGTTTGGCTTCAAGCTGATCATTATCGTGCGACGGCAGATGGATGCCTGTAATGGATTTGTCATTTCTGATGGCACATGCCATAGCTTCTGCTTGAATGATATACAATAACGGCGCGACCGGATAACCTTGTTTTATAGATCTTGTAATATCAAAGTATTCGGAAACAAATCCGTTTGTTTGAATAGCTGTCTTTGAAGATTTTAACATCATATAAATCCAGTTAATAAAATTGACCCCAAATCCGAATTTAACCAAGCATTCTTTAATCCATTCCCACTCTACTCTATCAAAAGCCTTTGTTTGGTCTAGAAAAATTATAATCCCTTCAATATTTTCGGAGTCCGCATAATCTATTAAATCCTGAATGAATCGATTTGCCTCGCTGATGTAGCGACCGTTAACATAACCTTTTTGATTAGTATGAATAATATACGGTAAAATGGGTTTAAGTTTTTCCGCAAAGCATTTTGCAATAATTTTGTAGTCGACGTTTAGCAAAGTTAAAGGTCGCCAATTTTTTAAGTTTTCTCGTTCCCCATTTTTGTATATGAGTGAGAGGATTCCTTTGCACTGCGAATTAGATAACAAACAGTCATCTAATATTTCATTTATTACTTCCATAAATTCATTTTTAATTGTGTGCCAAAATGTTTGGTACCATTCACAGACTATTCCATCTTCTCCTGGAGGTTTATTTTATTTGAATTTAAAAACGGCGATCTCCACTTCGTCTAATTTGAGCTTTTGTTCAAGTTTGTCAACATCCTCAATTTGTAGTGTTTTTTCAACATTTGATAAAAGTGTTCGTGCCGAATTAATATCGATGCCTTCTGAGGTAAAAAGGGTTTTGTAAAAGTTTGTTTGCTCCTTTAAGATTGAAGTGATGTCGCGTTTGATTTCACCGTTTTCACATTTTATTTTTGACCAAAGCTTTTGTTTACCCCTTTTTTTCTCTAGATTAAAGAAATATTTTGTTGATTTTTCATTTTTTTCGATATAATTTGCTTTAGATCTTATTTTGGCAGCGTGTGTTTGAATTTCATAATAATTATAAATTTCATTCGATAATGAATTTATTTGTTCTCTATGTTCGATATCATTTTTTGATTTTAAAAGTTGTAATTGTTCTTCAAGTATTTTAATTCGTGTGTATTTGAATGCTTGTTCTTTGCAATAATTCATTGAAATAGTTTTTATTTTATGTTTTGTCATGTCCCACCATTGCCTTTTAGAGCTAAATGTATTCATTTCATTTTTCCAATACTTCCAAAAGGTTTCTATTATTTCTTTATATTCATTTTGTGATAAAATACTAGCATTCATTTTCCATATACCAGGGCCTCGCTCCACATTTTCCGTGTTGATTCTTAGTGAAACAACGTCATGGTCAGAATACAGAAAATGGCGAATTTTAACTTGATCGATCTCATTGTCAATTGATTTGCTACATAAAAAATAATCTATTCGTGACTTCGACGATCCATGAGAATAAGTATATTCTGACTTATTTGGATATCTCCTTCGCCATACATCCTCTAAATCGAGGTCAGAGATCATACTAGTTAATTCCGTTAATCCCTCCTCGCTACCATATTTACCTGATCTAGTTTTCCTATCGATTTTTCTGTTTATTACACAGTTATAATCCCCACCTATGATATTGGGTGAATTTTGCTCATTCAATATTTCGTTAATTTTTTTAAAGAACAATTTCCTTGTTATACCGTTATTAGGAGAATATATGTTTGTGACTCTATACGCACAGCTATGGCCGGTTCCGACAGATATGGATAAAAAACGTCCATTGTCGTCTTGTAAAATATCAGCGATAGTGAGCTGTAACTGTTTTTTAATCAATATTGCGACACCTTTTTTATGTTACCCCATATTTTAGACTCGAAATCGTCTTTGCAGTGCGTTTCTTGGATTAAAATGATGTCAAATTGCTTCTTATCTAACCAGTTAAATATTCGCCTGCGCTTATTATTATCTCTTAATCCGTTAACGTTCATTGAAGCGATGGACAGAGTCATTGCGTGTGTTAATTATTTTTTTTGATGGATATACACAAGTCTCTATTTAATTGCTCATCATGTTTTACTCTGTTTGGCGGTTCGTGTCGCTGACGGGGGTGTTGAGGCAGAGTTATCACTTCTTGACCGCTTTTTCATTGGAGTAGTCATTTCGAACTCGTCCGAAATTCCGTCCAATAAAAAGGCAGTAAAGTTGTTGTACAAACTTCGCGCACCCTCTTCCGAGACATGAATACCTTTGGGATCGCCTGCATTGAACAATTGATTTACGATTTTACCATTGTTTATAAAAACATCATCATTGTCAATATAGTGCATGTATGTTTTGTCTGTGCAATATTCCAAAATGTGATTGTTGACAAATTTCGCATCCTCATTAAACTTTTTTACCACAACACTCTTACCAAGTCTTGGCATTATGCTTGAAAATGCAACTGGCGTCCTCGGCCATTTGTTTACTATTTTTTCGAGAGCCAACTGGCAATGTTTAGCAACCTCATGCTTTTTTGCTTTTGGAATGTCATTAGTTCCAAGGTGCATGGCAATGGCTGAAATGTTTTCAAATTTGGAACATACTGCTTGGTCAATGATAGAGTCAACGTTCTTTGCTGTTTGACCAGAAATAGACACATTCTTTATGGTGCTGTCCATTATGTGCAGTCTGCCACAATTTGAGTCTCCCAGAATTAAGTGCGATAACTTACATACTTGAGAATACAAACTCTAAGATATCAACAGCTTTAACCAGCCTGGCCAAACTCTAAAACTGGAGCGCTGAATTAAGAGTTAACAGCTCATAATTCCATTTTAAATCACGGGTATTTTTAGAACACGTTAATAAACCTATACTTCTAATCAGCACATACACATTATTATATGACCTGAACACCTGGATAGAGTTTTGATAAACGGTTTCGTAGTGTTTGTTGTTATTTGGCAGGCTAGTTTCTTTAAATTAACGCAATCATCGTTTTGGATGGTTTTTTATGTTTAAAATCATTTAAAATGACATCCTGATGGTTATAGGATAGGAATTTTAAAACCTCCTCAATAACCAATGAGCATTGAGAATTTTAATAAACCATGTTAGATAAACGTTTACTTAAATACCAACCTTCAGTACAATGACGCCCATGATGAAGATGCAGATGATGTTGAGTATAGTGAGGGCCAGACTGACGAGACCCAGTTGTGCAGCATCGTAGGCTATGTTACAGCTGTACACAGGGCGGTAACCATTGTTTACCAGTGGTAAACAACTCTCTGGCACTGAAAACACAGTGGTCATGGCAATGGTTGATGAGGTTATGTTGGGAACAATCTGGAAAATAAAAGTTTCTTGTCTTTATATACGCTGACCTCACCATTAATCATGACTAAAATAACAAGAATATTTCCAAAATTATGATTTTAATATGTTTTCTTATCACCTTTTCCAATGAATATGCGATCCAGAATATTGATACCTTAAATTTAAAACCCAAATGCAAAATGTCTTAAAAATTATATTTTTACTGTTGGGTTGTCAATGCATTTTAAAAAAGTACACAACTAGAAAATCATGATCTTTAGACATGTGTGTAGTCAGTAACCATAATTTCCATAAACAACTGATGCCTCTCTTGATATCATTTAATATTCTCGCTGGACAATACTGGGTGACATTTCTTGAAGCAGACGTCTCTGTTGTGATTGGCTACCCTAATTCCAAATCAAAATCACATCAACTTAAAAGTTTGAGCAAACAAATCTACGCCATTGTTCGCTACCATGTGTTAATAATGCTAGATCGATGACACATTGATACAATAAACCCATTAATTAACATCAAATGTGTAGCATATGGTTTTGAGAAGAAAAGTTGGGCTCAGAAACAAAGCAAACACAGGATGCATGAAACTTGACGTATGTTTATTGTTTCATAGCGACACCTACCGTAGTTGTGGCGTTTGCAATCAATGTGGTGGTAATGTTTTCTATTACAGCTGGTACGGTAGGTAGAACTGCCTGTACCACCTCTGGAGGGCTGATAGCCGACAAGAACGCATAGGCCCACAGCATACCCTGGAATATGGACAAATATGCTGCAATGGTGTACCACAGTACTGTAATTGACATTACCATTAAAGCGGCCATAGTGGCTTAGTGGACAAGGAAATGAGCTTTAGAGCTACAGATCTCTATTTACACGGGTAAGATGTTTCATATGAATGAGACTGCTGTTGTTCTACTGTTGGTCTTCTGTTGGTCTACTGTTGGTCTACAGTTGGTCTACTGTGTCTACTGTTGGTCTACTGTAGGTCTACTGTTGGTCTTCTTTTGGTCTACTGTTGGTCTTCTGTTGGTCTACAGGTGGTAGGTATACAGTTGGTCTGCTGTTGGTCTTCTGTTGGTCTACTGTTGGTCTGCTGTTGGTCTATACTGTTGGTCTTCTTTTGGACTACTGCTTGTGTTCTGTTGGTCTACAGATGGTATACTGTAGGACTACTGTAAGTCTACTGTTGGTCTTTTGTTGGTCTACTGTAGGTCTACTGTAGGTCTGATGTTGGTCTGCTGTTGATCTACTGTTGTTCTGCTTTTGGTCTACTGTTGGTCTACTGGTGGTCTACTGTTGATCTACTGGTGGTCTTGTTGGTCTACTGCTGGGCTACTGTTGGTCTACTTGTGCTCTACTGTTGATCTACTGGTGGTCTTGTTGGTCTACTGTTGGTCTACGGTAGGTCTGCTGTTGGTCTACTGGTGGTCTACTGCTGATCTGCTGTTGATCTACTGTTGGTCTACTTGTGGTCTATGGTTGATCTGCTGTTGGTCTACTGTTGGTCTACTTGTGGTCTACTGTTGATCTACTGGTGGTCTTCTGTTCGTCTAATGTTGGTCTACTGTGCGTCTACTTGATAAACATCTGTCATATTCATACGAAATACAAAACACCTTACCAGTGTTAAAGATTAAAAGAATTGTTTCGTTTCCCTCATTTCATATATTTTGACTCTTTTTTTATTTACTTTGTGGTAATGTCTGATATTTTGTATAGTTCAATTGAGTGGTAACTTATACTAATAGTCAAACAAATATTTTTAACATTTACAATTTTCTTTAGAAATATCAATGAAGGTGATGAATACCTTGCTTTTTTTTTATTCTAAGTCAAACAAAGGGCCATAATTCTGTTATATAAATTCGGCAATCAGCAATGGGTGATGTTAGAGGGAGATTATAAGGTCATTAGTTGTTACGAGTATAATATTATGAAGTTTGGGAACAATCCATTCAAAACTGTCTGAGAAATGCTAGTAATAATAAAGTGTTACGCGATGCTACGGGACAAGGATGTGTTACTAGACAGGTCGGGACGTGATGCGATGTTACGGACAATGTGATTCCTGTATAGCCCCCACTTCCCTTTATGAAAGTATATTATTTAAGTACCAGTGGCCATGTTGAGTTGACCTTATTTTTACATGATCATTACAGACAATTATCTAAGGATCATCCACGTGACATTTGGTCATAACTGGCAATTTCTGACAAAAGGTTGCTAAAGCAAAATGTCAACACACGACACTGGAGTACCGGCACAGAGTAGTCAAAAAGAGCTTACTTTAAGTTCTTCATTTAAAGGGACACACGGCAATCTTGAAGAGTTTGAAATGGGTGTCTCGATTTATATATCCCATATCATTTTTACTTTTACCCTGGTTACATTTAAATAAATCACAATTTAAGTATTCACTATTTCGTCTTATTATACTATAAGTTTTAATATATCATTAGTGCAATAATATCAAAAATTAATTATATTGAAAAACAAATTGCTTAATACTATTCTTATAATTAATATTAATGACTGAACAAATGCAAGTTATGCAGAAAAACTAGCGGGATGCCATGAGTTTTTAAAAAATTAAGATAGCCGTGTGTCCCTTTAAGCTATTAATGTTCAACAGTCCTTGATCCTTTTTTCACATGAGGGATTACAAATATACTTACAGCAAGATCATTAAAGATAATTATCTAAGGATCATCCATGTGACATTTGGTCATAACTGGCAATTTCTGACAAAAGGTTGTTAAAGCAAAATGTCAACACACGACACTGGAGTACCGGCACAGAGTAGTTCAAAAGAGCTTACTTTAAGTCGTTCTTCATTTAAGTTATTAATGTTCAACAGTCCTTGATCCTTTTTCCGCATGAGGGATTATAAATATACTTACAGCATTACACGCAGGTGGAAGGAGCGAGGCAGATATGGCCACGCCCACAAGTGATCCAGCATTCCCACCTAGAACAGAGATGGCTACGCCAGCACCAGAGGGCAGGGCAATCAACACGCCCACCCACATACTCCGCAACATACCCCTGCATGGCAAATAGAAATGCAATCAAAGAAGGCATTGAATGATAAGAATTGGAAATCTTATAGGAAGACTTTATCTCTTATCTTTTTTGTAACATGTTATTTGTGAATCCATAGTTAATGTATATTTTTAATGCACTTTGTAAATTTCTGCATTCTGACTGGCCGATCCATAAACATTTGCAACCTATAAATTTTGTATATACCATCTCAAATTTCAGCAGGACTGATTTTCTACGAATTACATACCCACATCAAGTTTTTATCAACCAACTTTATTCAGCTATGTTTCAGTATATCTCATGGTGTGCCACAAGATGCGATTTCATTAGTTAGTTGCATGATTATATCCCCACCTCTGATCAATTGACAGGTGACAGCTATGAATTCTATTAGACACACACTCCGATTACAGATGACAACAACTCACACTCAGCAAATTATTGATTTCGTGAAATTTTAAGGGGTTTCCGCGCGATTGGTAGATCAAAGACAAATCTGGTAATCTACTGGAGAATGCGGGAGACTTATCATTATGAAGAACTCTTTGCGGGGGAAATATTGGTTCAAAAATAGAAATAAAATTTTCAACGGAACATTCACAAAAAATACAACACTCAATCACATTGAATTCAACAGATAAAAGTTAACCCAAATTTCTACCCTGTGAACTACCCGACAAGGGATGATGCATACCTGGATTTCATTTCCTGTGTAGGCCACTCATCTGTGCTGCCCCACGCAGCTCCGTGTAATCCAATACCACCACTAATCAGACCAAATGTAAACCCTGAAATATTTAAACACCCATTTTTGATTATTAAATTTCTGATATATAAATATTAATTTTAACCAATGACATATTTTTTCTGTATGTGGGACTTGTTGCAAAGACAACGACAAAACACGAGAAAAACATACCACACGACAAAGTGACAACAATATTGGCCCAGTTGTTCAAAGATCGGTTAGCTTAATCCTTGGTTAGTGTAAACTTTCAAAGTACAGTTTCTCAAAAAAAATTGTTTGGTACTACTAAACGTTTTAATTTGCATTTCTTCTTAACATAATGCTTTCACGTGCAAGTTTTCTGGTAGAAATATTCATTTATCGGAAATTTAGAGGGATTTGAAATTTTGACTTAACGCTCGTTAAGTTAACCGATCTTTGAACAACAGGACCACTGTTTCAGATTTATAAATATTGTACCGAACAATGGCTGATATAACATCATAGTCATACTCAATGTCAGATTTTGTTGGATAAGGTTTGGCCTAATAATTGGATTCACAGGTCGTTTCTACAGAGATCAAATGAGAAATACAGAAAACTGTTGTCTCAAAATTGTAACCTGAAACTTAAAACATATTCAGGTACCATCATTTGTCCTCCCTCAAAAGAGAACATCTATGATGCAACATGTTTTACACCTGATATGATTCCTGAAGGTGTGTATAATAATCACCTGTGAAATGTGTGATTCATGTTTTTCCTGCTTTATACTTTGTATGCCAGTTGTACTTACCTACTACCAGACTCAGAGCCAGACCAGCTAACTCGGATCTCAATCCGATGTTTCGAAGCTCCCACATTTTAATGACATGACCAAAAGTACCAGCTAAGATTGGGCCCTACAATTTACAATTATGTGTAAAACAGGGACAATACGAATGTTTGTGGACATGTCTTATAAATTTGAAATGAAACATCAGATTTGTATACAGTTTTCCAAGTATTATGTTTAATTATATTGCAATAAGTGTATAAAATTCTATGAAAATATTTAGGCATATAAAAAAAGTTACACGCATTTCGAACATATAATATACCTCCATCCATTGCAGGTTAGATTTACCTTTAAGCTCTACTGATTGATTTTGATTTCAGGAAGTAGTCACTACAGACTTGTTTATTTTTAGCCATGGCAGCCATCTCGAATTTCCGGCCGACCTGAAATTTTGCTAGGATCAATTAGACATCAAGAGCAACATTCCTGTGAAGTTTCATGAAAATCCGTCAAGTAGTTTCAGAGGAGTAGTCGCTATAAATTTTCATCATATAACTCTATGTAAACAAAGATGGCCACTGGCAGCCATGTTTAACGTCAAATCAAAATAATGTTTGACTCGATAACCATCATGTCATGCTGATCATTTTACAAAAAGTCCCATATCAATATCACTTATAGTTTTCAAGACGTAGTCGCTACAAACTTCTTTTTTAAAAAATCTATTTTTAGCTGTGGTGGCCATCTTGAATTTCTGGCCGATCTGAAATTTTGCTAGGATCAATTAGACATTAAGAGCAACATTCCTGTAAAGTTTCATGAAAATCCGCCAAGTTGTTTCAAAGGAGTAGTTGCTACAAGTTTTTACTATATAACTCTATGTAAACAAAGATGGCCGCTGGAAGCCATGTTTAACGTTGAATCAAAACAATTTTTGACAAGGACCAACATCATGTCATGCTGATCATTTTAGAAAAAGTCCCATATCAATATCACTTATAGTTTTCAAGAAGTAGTCGCTACAAACTTGTATTTTGAAAATCTATTTTTAGCCATGGCAGCCATCTCGAATTTCCGGCCGACCTGAAATTTTGCGAGGATCAATTAGACATCAAGAGCAACATTCCTGTGAAGTTTCATGAAAATCCGTCAAGTAGTTTCAGAGGAGTAGTCGCTATAAATGTTCATCATATAACTCTATGTAAACAAAGATGGCCACTGGCAGCCATGTTTAACGTCAAATCAAAATAATGTTTGACTCGATAACCATCATGTCATGCTGATCATTTTACAAAAAGTCCCATATCAATATCACTTATAGTTTTCAAGACGTAGTCGCTACAAACTTCTTTTTTAAAAATCTATTTTTAGCTGTGGTGGCCATCTTGAATTTCTGGCCGATCTGAAATTTTGCTAGGATCAATTAGACATTAAGAGCAACATTCCTGTAAAGTTTCATGAAAATCCGCCAAGTAGTTTCAAAGGAGTAGTTGCTACAAGTTTTTACTATATAACTCTATGTAAACAAAGATGGCCGCTGGAAGCCATGTTTAACGTTGAATCAAAACAATTTTTGACAAGGACCAACATCATGTCATGCTGATCATTTTAGAAAAAGTCCCATATCAATATCACTTATAGTTTTCAAGAAGTAGTTGCTACAAACTTGTATTTTGAAAATCTATTTTTAGCCATGGCAGCCATCTCGAATTTCCGGCCGACCTGAAATTTTGCTAGGATCAATTAGACATCAAGAGCAACATTCCTGTGAAGTTTCATGAAAATCCGTCAAATAGTTTCAGAGGAGTAGTCGCTACAAGTTTTCATTATATAACTCTATGTAAACAAAGATGGCCGCTGGCAGCCATGTTTAACGTCGAATCAAAACGATTTTCGACAAGGACCAACATCATGTCATGCTGATCATTTTAGAAAAAGTCCCATATCAATATCAATTATAGTTTTCAAGAAGTAGTCGCTACAAACTTGTTTTTTAAAAACATATTTTTAGATTTGGCGGCCATCTTGGATTTCACATCAACATGAATTTTTGCTAGGATCAACTAGACTTCATGGGCAACATTTCTGTAAAGTTTCATGAAAATCCATTCAGTAGTTTCAGAGGAGTAGTCGCTACAAAAAAAGTTTACGGACAGACGGACGTACACAAAATCAGGCTTTGTGTGACTAAAACTTGTGTGTCTGTTTTTCGTGTGTACGTTCGTACTTTGTGTAACTGTTTTTGACATTGTGTGTGTCGTTTTTACCATTTGGACACATTTTAGGCACACAAGCTCCCCTCCCCTTGTATGACTGCAAGTTTTTATTGCTTTAAATGAAGAAATAGACTATTTCCTGCGCATAGAGACATACTTGCTTGTGTGTCAGTCACACAAGAAAAAAAAGTCACACAAGTATACTTTATACACAAAAAAAGACACACAAGGCGCTCCTGTAAAATCGGACGGACGGACAGACGGACGCCGCACCACGGCATAAGCTCTGTTGATCTCTTATCAGTCGAGCTAAAAATGAGAAAAATGGTCCTATAGAAATCACAAGGTAAATACAAAACACAAAGAGTGGTGAAGACAGGGTTACTGACTTGGAACAGTCAGTAGGCAATAAGGCCTACTGGTTAGCTTACAGGGACACTGTCCATAACTTTTAGCTTATAATACACACACTAATTATGTTTGCAAACATTACACACCAAACATTATTGAATATTTACTAAAAAAAGCAGGATTGTTTGACGGAATTCAATCGCCATACAAAACAAGAGGTCAATGACCTTGAAGCTCTACTGATTGATTTTGATTTCAGGAAGTAGTCGCTACAGACTTGTTTTTTGAAAATCTATTTTTAACCGTTGCGGCCATCTTGAATTTCCGGCCGACCTGAAATTTTGCTAAGATCAATAAGACATTAAGAGCAACATTCCTGTGAAGTTTCATGAAAATCCGTCAGGTAGTTTCAAAGAAGTAGTCGCTACAAGTTTTCATTATATAACTCTATGTAAACAAAGCAGCCATGTTTAAGGTCAAATCAAAACGATTTTCGACAAGGACCAACATCATGTCATACTGATCATTTTAGAAAAAGTCCCATATCAATATCTCTTATTGTTTTGAAGAAGTAGTCGCTACAAACTTATTTATTTTAAATCTATTTTTAGCTGTGGTGGCCATCTTGAATTTCCGGCCGACCTGAAATTTTTCTAGGATCAACTAGACATCAAGAGCAACATTCCTGTGAAGTTTCATGAACATCCGTCAAGTAGTTTCAGAGGAGTAGTCGCTACAAGTTTTTACTATATAACTCTATGTAACCAAAGATGGCCACTGGCAGCCATGTTTAACGTCGAATCAAAATAATTTTCCACAAGGATCTACATCATGTCATGCTGATCATTTTAGAAAAAGTCCCATATCAATATCACTTATAGTTTTCAAGAAGTAGTCGCTACAAACTTATTTTTTAAAAATCTATTTTTAGCTGTGACGGCCATCTTGAATTTCCGGCCGACCTGAAATTTTGATAGGATCAATTAGACATCAAGAGCAACATTCCTGTAAAGTTTCATGACAATCCGCCAAGTAGTTTCAGAGGAGTAGTCGCTACAAGTTTTTACTATATAACTCTATGTAAACAAAGATGGCCGCTGGCAGCCATGTTTAACGTTGAATCAAAACGATTTTTGACTAGGATCAACATCATGTAATGCTGATCATTTTAGAAAAAGTCCCATATCAATATCACTTATAGTTTTCAAGAAGTAGTCGCTACAAACTTATTTTTTAAAAATCTATTTTTAGCTGTGACGGCCATCTTGAATTTCCGGCCGACCTGAAATTTTTCTAGGATCAATCAGACATCAAGAGCAACATTCCTGTAAAGTTTCATGACAATCCGCCAAGTAGTTTCAGAGAAGTAGTCGCTACAAGTTTTTACTATATAACTCTATGTAAACAAAGATGGCCGCTGGCAGCCATGTTTAACGTTGAATCAAAACGATTTTTGACTAGGATCAACATCATGTCATGCTGATCATTTTAGAAAAAGTCCCATATCAATATCACTTATAGTTTTCAAGAAGAAGTCGCTACAAACTTGTATTTTAAAACTCTATTTTTAGCTTTGGCGGCCATCTTGGATTTCACATCAACATGAATTTTTGCTAGGATCAACTAGACTTTATGGGCAACATTTCTGTAAAGTTTCATGAATATCCATCCAGTAGTTTCAGCTGTGAAGTCGCTACAAGTTTTTACTATATAACTCTATGTAAACAAAGATGGCCGCTGGCAGCCATGTTTAACGTTGAATCAAAACGATTTTTGACTAGGATCAACATCATGTCATGCTGATCATTTTAGAAAAAGTCCCATATCAATATCACTTATAGTTTTCAAGAAGAAGTCGCTACAAACTTGTATTTTAAAACTCTATTTTTAGCTTTGGCGGCCATCTTGGATTTCACATCAACATGAATTTTTGCTAGGATCAACTAGACTTTATGGGCAACATTTCTGTAAAGTTTCATGAATATCCATCCAGTAGTTTCAGCTGTGAAGTCGCTACAAGTTTTTACTATATAACTCTATGTAAACAAAGATGGCCGCTGGCAGCCATGTTTAACGTTGAATCAAAACGATTTTTGACTAGGATCAATATCATGTCATGCTGATCATTTTAGAAAAAGTCCCATATCAATATCACTTATAGTTTTCAAGAAGAAGTCGCTACAAACTTGTATTTTAAAACTCTATTTTTAGCTTTGGCGGCCATCTTGGATTTCACATCAACATGAATTTTTGCTAGGATCAACTAGACTTTATGGGCAACATTTCTGTAAAGTTTCATGAATATCCATCCAGTAGTTTCAGCTGTGAAGTCGCTACAAGTTTTTACTATATAACTCTATGTAAACAAAGATGGCCGCTGGCAGCCATGTTTAACGTTGAATCAAAACGATTTTTGACTAGGATCAACATCATGTCATGCTGATCATTTTAGAAAAAGTCCCATATCAATATCACTTATAGTTTTCAAGAAGAAGTCGCTACAAACTTGTATTTTAAAACTCTATTTTTAGCTTAGGCGGCCATCTTGGATTTCACATCAACATGAATTTTTGCTAGGATCAACTAGACTTTATGGGCAACATTTCTGTAAAGTTTCATGAATATCCATCCAGTGTTTTCAGCTGTGAAGTCGCTACAAATAAAAGTTTACGGACAGACGGACAGACGGACGGACGACGGACTCCGCACCACGGCATAAGCTCTGCTGATCTCTGATCAGTAGAGCTAAACAGACGGACAGACGGACGGACGGACGACGGACTCCGCACCACGGCATAAGCTCTGCTGATCTCTGATCAGTAGAGCTAAAAAAGGAGAAACCATTTCGGGCGTTTGAACTCGCATCCCAAACTAAAATTACAATCGCGGTAATAATAGCGAGCGTAAAGTGGTCGACCTAGCTCCCAACTGAGCTTAGCGGGCTATACATATTACGCTCTAAATACTAAGGTCAAAACCTAATGCGCTGATGGAAGTCACGTGATCGCAGAAAAGGTAAATACGGTGGGTCCCACTTTATTTACAAATAATAATTTAAGCTTTTTTTTTCCAAACTCACGAATGTATTACTACAGACTTCTTAGTGTCTATGCTCATGTTTTCATGTATATATTTCACTGAATAAAAGTCAGACAGTTATTTGGTTATGCTCAATATCTGCTTACTTACGGACAGTGTCCCTTTAAGTCATCAACATACACTCAAGTGATATGAAAACGCAACACGGGAATTTCCGCTATATATTGTATATACTGCACACTTAATTGCACATAATATTCCAAAGAAATCCCAAGATGTTTTTTAAAAAGAAAGTTGCAGTTAACTAGAGAAAGGACACAACTGTGATGTTGTAGACGTTTTAATCACACTACACTTTGTAACAAGAACTTCATAAATGTTGAAGTAGCTCTTTGAAAAATTGAGCTAGTTCAGTACTGTATTTAACGTAAATAGTTTGCAAAATGTTGCATCCTAAGTTAGCTCACATGATTGAGCCAAACGCTTACTCTGTGAATAATGAAACATTGAAGGAATACTATTTGCTGTATTATTTGTTGTTTTAGTATTTTTTCCAAAAGGAAAGGTCTTACGTAGCCATGTACCATTCGATTAAAAGCAGCATATTGTACATACAATATATAGCGGAAATTCCCGTGTTGCGTTTTCATATCACTTGAGTGTAGTTTCACTTTAGCTGACACTTTAATTTGGGAAACAAAGCAAAATTACAGGGGCGACTTGAATGTCATTTTTTTGAGGGGCTGACAGTCAGATGGACGTACGAACAAGGGTAACGCTATATGTCAATTCCATTTTCATGGCAGGCCATATGAATGTTGAGTAAAAGCCAATACCAACCATTAGAGGTGAAATCAACATGCTGGCCACAAGCACTACCGAGCTGTTCTCTACCAGTCCTAAACATGCGATAAAGCTGCAAATAAACACAGATAAGACAAGACTGATGAAAAATATACATTTTATTCATTTAACATCGATAAGGAAACAAGCTATTTAACTTAATAACTGTATAAAGTTTCATGAATCACTCCCTGATAAAGTGTAACAAGAGCACCGCCTAGCGGGTATATATATGCCCATCGTTGGCAAGGTTAAGTTCCAGGTTAAACCTTTTTCAAAGGGAAATAATTAACTAGATGGGTGTTCCAGTGCTTTGTTAGTATAACAAGTTTTTTTTTACCAAGATAAATGACCGTAACAAACTTGACTAAGTTTTTGTGAAGAAAAAAATTAGTATTTAACCCATATAATGACCTTAAATGTGACCTTGACCGTTATAGTTTAATATGTCATGTCGATGTTGTCATGATGCGTATATATTGAATGTTTCATGAAGAAATATCAAGAAATGAGAAAGTTATAGCCAACGTTAAGTTTTCGTGAACAAAAAAATGAGTATTTAACCCATATAATGACCTTCAGTGTGACTTAACTTTATATTTTAGTATGGCCACGGCGATGTTGTCAAGGTGGGTAAATATTGAAAGTTTTAAGAAGAAATATCAAGAAATGAGAAAGTTATAGCCAACATTTAGTTTTCGTGACGGACCGACGACGGACCAGTATTTATGTGGCTACTCCTCTGTTCACTTTTTTGTTCTTCTAGCAGCACAAAATAATTTTTAGCCACATAACAGAAATGGAATGAATAGCATCTTTTATTCTCTATTGTTCTCCTAGCTACCTAAGTTTTGATTCGTAAGCTCAGACTGACGGACGGACTGACGGATGACAAAGTGATCCCTATGTATCGTGTTTTTCATCAAAAAGGCGACACAAAAAATATATGAATCAGAGACTTATGCCTTTATAAGATGTGTACACCTAATACATTGAAGGTTTAATACTTCGAAGGTTATTAGCCACAATCACTTGTAAAATGCAAGGCTAAAGTAGCCATGCCGGCAACAACAGCCACATTTTATAACATCTGTACACCATAAAATGTTTTGAGAATACAAACTCTATAGATACACTATAAAAGGCTTTAACCAGTCAGGCCAAACCCCAAAACTGAAGCGTCGAATTAAGTGTTACCAACTCATAATTCATTTTACGCATTTTCAATCTCAGGTATTTTAAGTACCCGTGATTTTTTTTTTAATTAATCGGCACACGATTAATTAAAAAAAAAATCACGGGTACTTAAAATACCTGAGATTGAAAATGCGTAAAATGAATTATGAGTTGGTAACACTTAATTCGACGCTTCAGTTTTGGGGTTTGGCCTGACTGGTTAAAGCCTTTTATAGTGTATCTATAGAGTTTGTATTCTCATATACATTATTTTATGACCTGATCACTTGAATAGGGTTTGGATAAACGATCTTGTAGTATAATATTGCCATTATTTGGCGAGTTAGTGCATTTAAATTCCAGACCATAATTAGCTGTTAGATAAAGTTAAGTGAATGACAGACAGATAGCCGGACGGACAACGCCATGACATAATACGCCCCTGCATATAAAAGCAGGTCAAGGTCAGTCATAGTGAAATATTGTTTAATTAGAATGTACCGAACCCATATAAAAGTATCTGTGTAATAACCGTATGAAGTTAGTGTAGGGTTATGGGCAATTTAAAAACAGAGCAATGAAACCCTAAACCAATGTGATGTCGGGATGAACGGGGCTTGCACCTTATGCTATAACACAATACACTGCCACCACTGTCGTGGTGTGTGGTATAAATATTGACTTGTCCAAGAGCAATCTTACTCAATTTCAATTTAGATACTGCCTAAGCTTATATATATTCACTTAACAGTATTTACTTGACCTACCTGGCAAGAATGAGCAATAGTAGATAGTCAAATGTAAACAGGGCATTACTTCTGACTGAGGCAACCACCTGAAATATGAAATAGTAGATAGTCAAATGTAAACGGTGCATTACTACCACCTGAAATATGCAATAGTATACCACCACAGAATATCAATGTTGAAACCACCCTGCAAGATACACACTGGCCTAGGAATTGACCTACTTCAAAAATATACAAGGAACATCTGATTGGTCGAAAACTTCTACAACTTAACTGATTTGGAGAACTTAAACATCCACTGAATCAACAATGCTGGAAATCCTCTGGATACACCTTTCAACCTTGTTCTGCGATGAAACAAGACTACTACTTGGACCGATGCAAAATTAAACATTACAGAAATGCTCGCCAAAAGGCTTCGTTCTATAGGGCGAGGGTAAAGACAAACGTATCTTTCGTTCAGATTTGTATATGTTATCTTTCATTCAAATCTGTATATGTTATCTTTCGTTCAGATCTGTATATGTTATCTTTCGTTCAGATTTGTATATGTTATCTTTCGTTCAGATCTGTATATGTTATCTTTCGCTCAGATCTGTATATGTTATCTTTCGTTCAGATTTGTATATGTTATCTTTCGTTCAGATTTGTATATGTTATCTTTCGTTCAGATCTGTATATGTTATCTTTCGTTCATATTTGTATATGTTATCTTTCGGTATTAACATCAGTCATTACCTAAATGTCAAATTTTAATTGAGTAACATGGAATTCATATTTTTTCTACAGATTTTTTTGGTACTAAAACAATTATATTGGTTTATTACATAATATGGCTTGTAGGAGTGTAATAAAGCCACGACTTATTTCTCATTACAGATGTGTATTACAGATGCAAATGAGGACCGAATCACTGTGTTTGTGAACAGTAAAACATTCAATCCAAATTGTTTGCATGGTATATCATACGATATGTTCAGACACCTTAAATATTTATCCTTATTTGAAATCTTACATCAAAAAATGTGTGTTAGTAATGTTAAATTTAGTAAAGGCATCACAAATTGCCTCTGTATACAAGGTAAATTGACAATATTAATATCACATTGTAGGTGTGTTATGTGAGAAATAGAATCTTACATTTGTGACTGTGTATTATGCACTTCAATAAACTCGTTGGATAAAAAGACAGGATACTTGGCAAAGCCTCGTATCCTATCATTTTATCCAACTCGTTTATTAATATCAATAATACATAGTCACTCATGTAATATCCTCTATATATGTTATCGTTCAGTATAAACATCAGTCAATATGACTTTTATTCAGGAGCATTAACAATCAACTACTATGACTACTACATGGTTACCTGAGCCACAACCATCCTGGATTTGATCGATTTCTTAAACTGGCTCTCCTTCTGTGATACTTCTTCATCACTGAAAATATAAGAAGCTTAAATTCAACAGTATATACATAATATGAGCCGCAACACACGAAAACGTCCCTTCAGATGTTTAGACGACAACGTCATAAAGTAACAATTTATGACATCGGCCGGTAATCAATTAATTACTAATCAAATTTCTCGTCACCATGTTTTACCTAATTATTATATCATAGGGAATACGTTTTCTTAATATAAATAGTTGATGCTATAGAAAATGGTAATTGTTTATGTTGTTGTTATTTAATCAGCGACGTCGTCCAAGACGCCGACATCAACGTCAAAATTAATGGTGAGTACAATCTTTAATTTTCAAATTGAGATAAAATCATTTTTAATGAAGATATCAACATAAAATAAAGAGATATTTTAAAGAGAAAATCACTGTGTTTCATCAACATCAAAAAACATAAAACATCAACATTTTGTCTGAAGGGTCGTTTTCGCGTGTTTCGGCTCATATATATAAGGCTAGATTTATAAAATTCATTGGTTAAATTTCAAAACCAACTCCTATCGCCATTGGCTGCATCTCCTTAACTACGTGCCACGTGATAATTGGGCACGTTTAAATGGCAGACTAGACGGATTTAGTGAACTTGTCACGTATTACTGAATATCAAGTCGGGTAGTACTCGACACCTTTTTTATCTTCAATAAAAATAAGATTTAACCTTAAATAACAAGAAATTTAATGAATAAACAAATAAACGGAATCAATTTCATTTTAGCAGATTATAAACAAACACAATCATATAAATGAATTTCTTTCAAGCATATGATAAACAACATATCTTACAAGAGTACTGCTGGTCTGATCAATATAAGCCTATGTGTAACACTACCATTTCATATAGTATATTAACTTAACCCTTAACCCGCTAAGCACGACTATAATAACCTTTGCGTCCATTGTAAACCCAGATCAGCACGCAAGTAACTCGATCAGGCTGCTGATCAGTCATTTTCCCCAAAACGACCCTTTGTCACATAAATGGAATGGTCTTAATTCAAACAAAGAACAGTCCAATATATATATGTAGCGGGTTAAGGGTTAAACTCATAATGTTGTGATTATGGGATCGGATCCTGGTAGAAGCACTTCTTTTTTGCATCTTGTGGTTATGATCAAGTCCTCGTTATTCCCCTGCCCACTGCCTGACATTTGCCTGGTTTCCCTAGTCTTGCCGTGATTGCTGGGTAGTAATATAGATCAGACTCGGTTATTCTCCCTACAACTTAACATAACATACTCTGAGTCTAGTTCATCATCATTAGTATCACTTTCCGAGTCTGGCAGGGTGCTCTCGTGTAAACTGGCTGGAAACACGCTGCAAATACACAATAACACAAGTTATAATTATCCATAGTATGGATGTCCCATTCAGATGTTATAAATTCATTTTGAGATGTGCAATATCTGAGGTCATGATGTGAGCGAATATGCTGTTAAAACAAGATATAGATGAGTATCAACAATGGGGCTTTCTTTATTTGCCAGATTACACTGGGATAGGAGAAGTTAGAAGGAATGAGACTCAGCCATACCATGAGATATGTTATTTATCATATATTGATATCCATAGCTATGTTAACTTGAATGGTATACCGGTAGTTAAAGGTGAACTATAGCTTGTCTTTTGAGCATATATTCTGAAATATATCTATATATACTATACAATCTGTTCAAATATTACACTTATTGGTTGTCCCATTTTCTCACAGTAGCCAATTATACCTCATAGCGCACAATCTCCGGGTTTCGCCCTTTTTGAAGACAAGTAAGTGTCACGAGACCTGTGACGTCATTGGTACTAAGCGATTAGCGGTTCCGCATTAAGTTTTATAGCATTAGTGGTTCTGCATTAAGTTTTATAGCACTGTCTATGTAGGATTAAGTTTTATGGTATGTGTTAAAAATGCCGTGTGCTGTTGCTGGGTGCAAAAAGTGTGCATAAAAAAAGACAATCTAATAACATCAGTTTCTTTCGTTTTCCTTATCAGGTTAATGTCAGATTAAGATTTGAAGTGTGGGTAGACCGCTGCCGACGAAAATCGCCCATCTTGTCAAAAAAGTGGGAACCTTCGAAAGACACGTAACTTTGTAGTAAACATTTTGAGTTCGATTCGTGAGAAGTCCATCCTTTGGTTTCATTTTCATTGAATTTGGAGAACAGATGGCCATGCTGTTAAAAACAACAGCGGTACCAACAATATTTGCTTACAAAAATGAGAAGTGCCTAACCCCGCCGTCTCCGAGCAAGTTTTATTCGCCGATTCAACCAGTGTTGAGGAAGAAATTAACAAGAGGTCAATGACCTTGAAGCTCTATTGATAGGTTTTTGATAGCTAGATCAACATTCCTGTGAAGTTCCATGAAAATCTGTCAAGTAGATTCAGAAAGTAGTCGCTGTAAGTTTTTACTATATATCTCAATGTAAACAAAGATGGCCGCTGCAACCATGTTTAATGTCGATTCAAAATAATTTTCAACAAGGACCAACATCATGTCATGCTGATCATTCTAGAAAAAGTCCCATATCAATATCACTTATAGTTTTCAAGAAGTAGTCGCTACAAACTTGTTTTTTAAGAATCTATTTTTATCTGTGGCAGCCATCTTGGATTTCACATCAACATGAATTTTTGCTAGGATCAACTAGACTTCATGGCCAACATTTCTGTAACGTTTCATGAAAATCCATCCAGTATTTTCAGAGGAGTAGTCGCTACAAAAAAATGTTTACGGACGGACATGGCAACTAAAAATAACCTATTTGATGTACATTTCCATGTGAATTGATGATTGGAAAATAGAAACAAGACATCTCTAGTTAAACTCATTTATTAAAAAAGAAAAAAGATTTTAGTGACAATAATGATTCAGTGACAATGACAATAAAGACAATTTTATATTTAAAGGTTTAGACGGACGGACGGACAGACGATGACATACGGCATAAGCTCTGCTGATCTCTGATCAGTCAAGCTAATACATGAGGTAAGATAAAAGTTTTTGTTTAATTATCTTAGCATGGCATCGGGTATGCGTGTGATCAATTGTACAAAGGTATATAGTCATACATCGTGATTATTTAGCTGTGGAATTAGATGCATGCGTCTTTACGTGAATGAGTCAAGAGCTGACGGCGCTAATATAATTCAATACATGTACCTAGATTACCGCACACAACCTTTAAATACCCATAGTTAAAATCTGTTTAGAAGTTCAGGAGAAATAGTCTGGAGATTCTCGACAAGAAAGTGTGACGTACTTATGAAAAAGTGAAATACACACGAAAAGGTGACATACATACGAAAGAGAGACATACATATAAAACTGTGACATACATACGAAGAGTGACATACATACGAAAGTGTGACATACATACGAAAGTGTGACATAACATACGAACATACGAAAGTTTGACATACATACAAAAGTGTGACATACATACGAAAGCGTGATATACATACGAAAGAGTGACACACATACGAAAGAGTGACATACATACGAAAGTGTGACATACATACGAAAGCGTGACATACATACGAAAAAGTGACATACATACGAAAGAGTGACATACATATGAGTGACATACATATAAAAGTGTGATGTACATACAGAAGTGTGACATACATACGAAAAAGTGACATACATACAAAAAAGTGACATACATACGAAAGTGTGACATACATATGAAAGTGTGACACTCATACAAAAGTGTGATATACATACAAAAGTGTTTCATACATATAAAAGTGTGACATATGTTCTAAAGAGTGACATACATATGAAAGAGTGACATACATACGAAAGTGTGATATACATACGTAAGTGTGACAAAAAATACAAAAGCGTGACAAACATATGAAAATGTGACATACATACAAAAGTGTGACACACACATGAAAGTGTGACATACATACGAAAGTGTGACATACATATGAAAGAGTGACATACATACGAAAGTGTGACAAAAATACGAAAGCGTGACATACCTATGAAAGTGTGACATTCATATGGAAGTGTGACATACATACGAAAGAGTGACATACATACGGAAATGTGACATACATATGAAAAAGTGACATACATACAAAAGAGTGACATACATATGAAAGTGTGACATACATACACATAAAAAAGTGTGACATACATACAAAAGTGTGACATACATACAAAAGTGTGACATACATACAAAAGTGTGACGAAAGTGTGACATACATACGAAAATGTGACATATATACGAAAAAGAGTGACATATATACGAACGTGTGACATACATACGAAAGAGTGACATACATACGGAAATGTGACATACATATGAAAAAGTGACATACATACAAAAGAGTGACATACATATGAAAGTGTGACATACATACACATAAAAAAGTGTGACATACATACAAAAGTGTGACATACATACAAAAGTGTGACATACATACAAAAGTGTGACGAAAGTGTGACATACATACGAAAATGTGACATATATACGAAAAAGAGTGACATATATACGAACGTGTGACATACATATGAAAGAGTGACATACATACGAAAAAGTGACATACACACAAGTGACATACATATAAACGTGTGACGTACATACAGAAGTGTGACATATATACGAAATAGTGACATACATAAGAAAGAGAGACATATATACGAGTGACATACATATAAACGTGTGACGTACATACGAGTGACATACATATAAACGTGTGATGCACAAACTGAAGTGTGACATACATACGAAAGAGTGACATACATACGAAAGAATGACATACATATGAGTGACATACATATAAAAGTGTGACGTACATACAGAAGTGTGACATACATACGAAAGAGTGACATACATACGAAAAAGTGACATACATACGAAAGTGTGACATACATATGAAAGTGTGACACTCATACAAAAGTGTGATATACATACAAAAGTGTTTCATACATATAAAAGTGTGACATATGTACTAAAGAGTGACATACATATGAAAGAGTGACATACATACGAAAGTGTGATATACATACGAAAGTGTGACAAAAAATACGAAAGCGTGACAAACATATGAAAATGTGACATACATACAAAAGTGTGACACACACATGAAAGTGTGACGTACATACGAAAGTGTGACATACATACAAAAGTGTGACATACATATGAAAGAGTGACATACATACGAAAGTGTGACAAAAATACGAAAGCGTGACATACATATGAAAGTGTGACATACATATGGAAGTGTGAAGTACACACAAAAGACTGACATACATAGGAAAGGGTGACGTACATACGAAAGTGTGACATACATACGAAAGAGTGACATACATACGGAAATGTGACATACATAGGAAAGAGTGACATACATACAAAAGAGTGACATACATACGAAAGTGTGACATACATACACATACAAAAGAGTGACATACATACAAAAGTGTGACATACATACGAAAGTGTGACGAAAGTGTGACATACATACGAAAATGTGACATATATACGAAAAAGAGTGACATATATACGAAAGTGTGACATACATATGAAAGAGTGACATACATACGAAAAAGTGACATACACATGAGTGACATCATATAAACGTGTGACGTACATACAGAAGTGTGACATATATACGAAAGAGTGACATACATAAGAAAGAGAGACATACATACGAGTGACATACATATAAACGTGTGACGTACATACGAGTGACATACATATAAACGTGTGATGCACATACGGAAGTGTGACATACATACGAAAGAGTGACATGCATACGAAAGTGTGACATACATACACATACGAAAGTGTGACATACATACGAAAGTGTGACATATATACGAACATACAAAAGTGTGACATACATACAAAAGTGTGACATACTCACGAAAGCGTGATATACATACAAAAGTGTGACATACATATGAAAGAGTGACATACATACGAAAGTGTGAATGAATGAATGGTGTTTTACGGCACGTCGACACATAAATAGGTCATATTGTGCGCAAAAAAAATGATGAAAATGAAGAATTAATTAAAAATTAATGTAAATATATAAAGATAAAATTATTAAAAAATAAGGGATGATAAGGTGTAATATAAAGTATGTATGTAAATCAACAAATGCCCGTCAACGGGTATATAAACAAGTATAAATATATAAGAACACATTACAATGATTTATATAGTCTGATCTCTTTGAGGAAATCTAAAACAAGACTAAAATCTACAGTATCATATAACTCTTTCATAGTATTAACATTGTAGTACCTTTGACGCATAGGATCAAAGTCTACACATTCCAATAAGATGTGTTTGACCGTTAACGGTGCAAAGCAGGGTATACATTCTGGTAATTGCTCACCTTGTAATAAATATGAATGAGTATAACGTGTATGCCCTATCCTGCACCGGGCTAGTATAACTTCCTCTCGACGAATGGGTCTAGTAGAAGAACGCCATTCTCCGAGTAACGGTTTAATTGAATGGAGTTTATTGTTAAAGGACAAATCCCAAGCGGTTTGCCAAGAGTTACGAATATATGTGTTAATACAACTTTTAAAATCAGTATAAGGTAATTTGGTATTAGATATAGGTAAATCTAATGCTGCCTTAGCAGCACTATCAGCTCTATCATTACCACGTATTCCTACATGGCTTGGAAGCCAGCAGAAAATAATAACATTATCAATTATAAGAGAGTTGTATTTTTCTAAAAGTTGAAGCACAACTGGGTTATCATGTTTCATATTACCCAGTGCTTGAAGAGATGAAAGGGAATCAGAAAAGATTACGAAATGGTCATCATCAGATTCCTGAATATAACGAAAGTGTGACAAAAATACGAAAGCGTGACATACATATGAAAGTGTGACATACATATGGAAGTGTGAAGTACACACAAAAGACTGACATACATAGGAAAGGGTGAGGTACATACGAAAGTGTGACATACATACGAAAGAGTGACATACATACGGAAATGTGACATACATAGGAAAGAGTGACATACATACAAAAGAGTGACATACATACGAAAGTGTGACATACATACACATACAAAAGAGTGACATACATACAAAAGTGTAACATACATACGAAAGTGTGACGAAAGTGTGACATACATACGAAAATGTGACATATATACGAAAGTATGACATACATATGAAAGAGTGACATACATACGAAAAAGTGACATACACACGAGTGACATCATATAAACGTGTGACACACATACAGAAGTGTGACATATATACGAAAGAGTGACATACATAAGAGAGACATACATAGAAGTGACATACATATAAACGTGTGACGTACATACGAGTGACATACATATAAACGTGTGATGCACATACGGAAGTGTGACATACATACGAAAGAGTGACATACATACGAAAGAGTGACATGCATACGAAAGTGTGACATACATACACATACGAAAGTGTGACATACATACGAAAGTGTGACATATATACGAACATACAAAAGTGTGACATACATACAAAAGTGTGACATACATACGAAAGCATGATATACATACGAAAGAGTGACATACATACAAAAGAGTGACATACATATGAGTGACATACATATAAAAGTGTGACGTACATACGGAAGTGTGACATACATATGAAAGTGTGACATACATATGGAAGTGTGAAGTACATACAAAAGACTGACATACATACGAAAGTGTGACATACATACGAAAGTGTGACATACATACGCAAGAGTGACATACATACGGAAATGTGACATACATACGAAAGAGTGACATACATACAAAAGAGTGACATACATACATAAGTGTGACATACATACACATACAAAAGTGTGACATACATACGAAAATGTGACATATATACGAAAAAGAGTGACATATATACGAAAGTGTGACATACATATGAGAGAGTCACATACATACGAAAAAG
This sequence comes from Cyrtodaria siliqua, assembly GCA_037043455.1. Classification (NCBI taxonomy): domain Eukaryota; kingdom Metazoa; phylum Mollusca; class Bivalvia; order Adapedonta; family Hiatellidae; genus Cyrtodaria; species Cyrtodaria siliqua. The sequence goes on along the minus strand of JAWPHD010000317.1, from coordinate 408,616 downwards.
TGACATACACACGAGTGACATACATATAAACGTGTGACGTACATACAGAAGTGTGACGTACATACGGAAGTGTGACATACATATGAAAGTGTGACATACATATGGAAGTGTGAAGTACATACAAAAGACTGACATACATACGAAAGTGTGACATACATACGAAAGTGTGACATACATACGCAAGAGTGACATACATACGGAAATGTGACATACATACGAAAGAGTGACATACATACAAAAGAGTGACATACATACATAAGTGTGACATACATACACATACAAAAGTGTGACATACATACGAAAATGTGACATATATACGAAAAAGAGTGACATATATACGAAAGTGTGACATACATATGAGAGAGTCACATACATACGAAAAAGTGACATACACACGAGTGACATACATATAAACGTGTGACGTACATACAGAAGTGTGACATATATACGAAAGAGTGACATACATAAGAAATAGAGACATACATATGGAAGTGTGAAGTACATACAAAAGACTGACATACATACGAAAGTGTGACGTACATACGAAAGTGTGACATACATACGAAAGAGTGACATACATACGGAAATGTGACATACATACGAAAGAGTGACATACATACAAAAGAGTGACATACATACATAAGTGTGACATACATACACATACAAAAGTGTGACATACATACAAAAGTGTGACATACATACGAAAGTGTGACATACATACGAAAATGTGACATATATACGAAAAAGAGTGACATATATACGAAAGTGTGACATACATATGAGAGAGTCACATACATACGAAAAAGTGACATACACACGAGTGACATACATATAAACGTGTGACGTACATACAGAAGTGTGACATATATACGAAAGAGTGACATACATAAGAAAGAGAGACATACATACGAGTGACATACATATAATCGTGTGACGTACATACGAGTGACATACATATAAACGTGTGATGCACATACGGAAGTGTGACATACATACGAAAGAGTGACATACATACGAAAGTGTGACATACATACACATACGAAAGTGTGACATACATACAAAAGTGTGACATATATACGAACATACAAAAGTGTGACATACATACAAAAGTGTGACGTACATACGGAAGTGTGACATACAAACGAAAGTGACATACATACAAAAAAGTGACATACATACGAAAGTGTGATATACATATGAAAGTGTGACACTCATACAAAAGTGTAACATACATACAAAAGTGACTCATACATATAAAAGTGTGACGTATGTACTAAAGAGTGACATACATATGAAAGAGTGACATACATACAAAAGTGTGACATACATACGAAAGTGTGACAAAAATACGAAAGCGTGACATACATACAAAAGTGTGACACACACATGAAAGTGTGACATACATATGAAAGTGTGACATACATTTGAAAGTGTGACATACATACGAAAGTGTGATAAAAATATGAAAGCGTGACATACATATGAAAGTGTGACATACATATGGAAGTGTGAAGTACACACAAAAGACTGACATACATAAGAAAGTGTGACGTACATACGAAAGTGTGACATACATACGAAAATGTGACAAACATACGAAAGAGTGACATATATACGAGTGACATACATATAAACGTGTGATGTACATATGGAAGTGTGACATATATACGTAAGGGTGACATACATACGAAAGTGTGACATACATATGAGAGAGTCACATACATACGAAAAAGTGACATACACACGAGTGACATACATATAAACGTGTGACGTACATACAGAAGTGTGACATATATACGAAAGAGTGACATACATAAGAAATAGAGACATACATATGGAAGTGTGAAGTACATACAAAAGACTGTCATACATACGAAAGTGTGACACTCATACAAAAGTGTCTCATACATATAAAAGTGTTACGTATGTACTAAAGAGTGACATACATATGAAAGAGTGACATACACATGAAAGAGTGACACACACATGAAAGTGTGACATACATATGAAAGTGTGACATACATACGAAAGAGTGACATACATACGAAAGTGTGACAAAAAGACGAAAGTGTGACATACATATGAAAGTGTGACATACATATGAAAGTGTGACATACTTATGGATGTGTGAAGTACACACAAAAGACTGACATACATACGAAAGTGTGACATACATACGAAAGAGTAATATATACGAAAGTGTGAAATACATATGAAAGTGACGTACATAAAAATGAGTGACATACATACGAAAGTGTGACATACATAATTATGAAAGTGTGACATACATATGAAAGTGTGACATACATATGAAAGAGTGACATACATATGAAAGTGTGACATATACATACGAAATTGTGACATATATATGAGTGTGACATACATACGAAAGTGTGACATAGATACGAAAGAGTGACATACATACAAAAGAGTGACGAAAGTGTGACAAACATACAAAAGTGTGACATACACTCGAAAGTGTGACATACATATGAAAGAGTGATATACACACGAAAGTGTGACATACATACAAAATCGTTACATACATACGAAAGTGTTATGTACATTAAAAAAGAGTGACATACACATGAAAGAGTGACATACATATAAAAGTGTGACATACATATGAAAGAGTGACATACATATGAAAGTGTTATGTACATTAAAAAAGAGTGACATACACACGAAAGAGTGACATACATATAAAAGTGTGACGTAACGATACACACAGACTTATGGACAAGAGCAACAATATATGCTCCCTCAACCCCTCTCTGTGTATGCTCCCTCAACCCCTCTCTATGTATGCTCCCTCAACCCCTCTCTATGTATGCTCCCTCAACCCCTCTCTATGTATGCTCCCTCAACCCCTCTCTATGTATGCTCCCTCAACCCCTCTCTATGTATGCTCCCTCAACCCCTCTCTATGTATGCTCCCTCAACCCCTCTCTATGTATGCTCCCTCAACCCCTGTCTATGTATGCTCCCTCAACCCCTCTCTATGTATGCTCCCTCAACCCCTCTCTATGTATGCTCCCTCAACCCCTCTCTATGTATGCTCCCTCAACCCCTCTCTATGTATGCTCCCTCAACCCCTCTCTATGTATGCTCCCTCAACCCCTCTCTATGTATGGCAGGGGTGATTAACTGGCAATTCACAAAGCTATATACAACAGGGGCAATGAAGATTATCACACAAGAAGCACTGACTGTCGGTGCAGATGCTCGACTTTCAAGGTCTTGTTTATTTATCGGGATACTACATGTATATTGAAGGGCATAATATTGCTTTTTTACATCACAGAATTATTGTACTTGTTAACCAAATTGTGTAAAGTATAAAAGGGGCCATCATTTTGTTAAATAAAAGCATGAGTTATAAATCGGCTGTACGATGTTGTCTAATGATGCCAAATACATGTGTGAAGTTTCAATTATGTAAAGCATTTTTGGCGGAACAAGCTTACATACAAACTTTAACCCCAAAGCAGAAGATGACGCAGACGACAACCAAGTGATGATAATAGCTATTTTTTGTCTTCGAAAAAGTCGAGCAAAAAATTGGTCTCCATAATACGATTTATTTGTAACAGAATACATACATAACAAGTCACTTATTCACCTACACAAAATTCTTTTCATGGCACTTTAGAGACAGGCTTACACGGCAATCTTTATTGTTTAAAAACTAGCGACGTCCCGTTAGTTTTTCTACATAAATTGCATTTGTTCAATCATTAATATTTGTTATAAGAATTGCATAAAGCAGATTCAAATATGGGGTAGAATAACGAAGAAAAGTTGAAAACTCAAAATTATATTTAAATACATGCAAGCAGATTTAAAGTCAAAATGATACTGGATTAATAAGTCAAGGCCAATTTCAATGCTTGATAAAGACATCAAAATTGCCATGTGTCCCTTTAAACTGAGATAGTTTATGTACTTTTTGGAAATTGGATACTGCTAGTCATGCAGGCAAATGTAAATACAGTCTCACCTTATGGAAGTACCAGAGGTTTGACCTACACCAATGCTCTTGAGTTTGTTGAGAATTTGTTCACACCTCTGACTGTCTTCTTGTACAAATGAAAACTGAAGAATATTTATGAATGAAACAAAAAAAAATTAACTTCATTTGTCTATTTTTTTCTTGGATTTGATGTTCTTGATGCAATCAAACAAAGCAAAAACATTTTGTTTATTTTTTAGCCTATTTTTTGTTGGATTTGATGCACTTGATGCACGCTCAAACATAACAAAAATTAGACACAAGCAAAAAAACGATATACGGTCAATTTTAGTGAATGAGATTCCACATCAGCTTTTCTATCTACACAGGAAAAATATCTAGGCATAAACTTCTTATGTTTTACATATGTGATACATATGCATTTCACATATGTATTTCATATGAAAGTAATTCATATGTAATACATATGAAAATATATTTTACTAAAAAATATTAAAAATAAAAAAGGATGTTAAACCATTTTCTACAATATTCTACCATTTTTTTAAAAAAATACTTTAGTATTTCAGTTATAAGAATTTCATATCAAATTCATATGTGGCACATATGTAAATAACATGATGAATTTATGAAAGAAACATGCAAATAATAAGTAAGTAATACATATGTGGCACATGTCACAACATTTTTCCTGTGTACACTCAGTACATTTGAAAACAATACTTAGTATTTTTTTAATTTCTAAGTGGAATTGAAGTCTTCGAGCAACCTGTGTTTTAACTGAAAGCAGTAGAACAAATCTTATGCAACTGTTTGTCGCCACATTTTAACCTTTTGGACAAGGAGACTTGTGTACTAACATGAAATACAATCTTGATGAAAATAATCGAAAATCAAAAATGTTGCGTTTTTAAATGTACTCAGAGTAAAATTGACAAGCATTTATAAGAAAAACACATCAAACAAAGCAAAAATTAGACAAAAGCGAAAAATAAGCAATATACAGTGGACTCCAGTTTTTAGTGAATGAGATTCCATATCAGCTTTTATATCTTGTTGACAAGCATTTATAAGAAAAACACTTTTACAAATCGTGATACCCTATAATCAATGCATACCTTCATTTATCTCATACATGGCTTGTGGGAGTGTAATAAAGCCACGACTTACTTAAATCAAAATACACTGGTGTATTATAGATGCAAATGAGGACCAAATCACTGTGTTTGTGTACAGTAAAACATTTAGTCCCAACGTGTATGCATGGTATATCATAATATATGTTCAGACACTTTAATTATTTATCATTATTTGAAATCTTACTTTATAAAATGCATGTTAGAAACGTTAAATTGGGTTATTTGTAATGCGAAAGCGTTACAGCAGCGTAACGTAGCTGACGTGATGTTAACAATAAAACGGCGGCATGATTTCTCTTACAAATTGCCGGAAATAGCTAAGACAAGTACCTTAAGTCACATCAATAGTTAACAATTTTAAGAAACATTTGATTTTTTTAATTTAAATCAGCCATTTTGTTGACAATACAATTTGTTGACAATACATATCCTAAACATGTGCAAACATAATGATTTCACTGTACCAATAACTTGTATTTCTCATTATGTATCAGAATTATTGAAAATCTGCAAATAATGTTTACACCTAAATTGTTTGTATCTGCAATATCTGTGCGTATACCAGACAAGTTCAGTGATTTCAGGATTTACCTTGCAATATTTGTTATCTCCATCACCAACACGTCTCATATCAAAGTTGTCAACATCAAGTTCATACAAAACTTCCTCCACAGCCTGAAATAAATTAAACGCAATATGTCCGGTAAACAAATATTACGTATCAATAAAATAGCAATTCTTATTTAAAGGTAGAAAGTAAGCGCTTCCGTGGCCTGGATGGTAAAGACATTGCATTTGAAACCTTCTCACCTCTCACCGACATGGATTCAAATCCTACTGGGAGCTCTACCTGTAAGTGAGGAAGTGTCGATTCTTACGAATGGTGGGTAATGTTTCTACCAAGGAAAAGTGGGTGGTCTGCCTCCACCACGAACAAATAAACAGTCATATATATAGCCTAAAATGTGCTGAAAATGACATAAAACACCATTCAACCAACCAATATGAGATATGCGAATCCTGAGTTTAGCTTTATAAATGGTTGTATCAAAATGATCTATGATGCGGCTTCGTATTCACGTAGGTTTCCAACTAAATATATGTAAAACCTTAACCCTTAAAACATCATTTTAACCTAACCATACCGCCAAATGGCCCTTAATCACTCACTTAATTACCTTGTTGCATTGTAGACACTTGCAACAGTAACAGAAAAGGGTATCCAGAGCGAACTTTTGAAAGAGTTCCATTCAAAATCTGTAAAATTGTGACAAACAAGGCTTAGTAAAATTACAACTCAGTGTTACTACTGTACAAGGGACCATGTTTGTGTCGGTAATATTTTCGCTAGGTTTAAAAACACCAAAAAAACACACACAAAAACGCAAAGCTATTACCCAGCAAAAATTATTGGATAATTCTGCGAAATGTTCAGCAAAACAAGAGGCCCTGTATCGCTCTACTGGAGCTTTATGGTGTCTGAGGTCCGGGGTGGTGTTGGGAGAGTAAATTAGTTGTTGTAGTACTTACAACAAACCCCTTTTCCCTGCACTCAGCAAAATGGTCGTCGAACATATTACAACAAAACCCTTTGCCCTGCACTCAGCAAAATGGCAGTCGAACATATAAATTACTGCAAGTTCCCCAAGTTTTACTCAAGAAGAGGGGGCCCTTTACACAGGAGCACAAATCGCGTTTTATATATGTTGTGCCTTGAGTCCTTAAATGACTATAGCTAACTAGAATTAAATGCATTTGCATTTGAACATGATATGCATTTTCATTTTTACCTGATTACCCCGAAGGGAGCCCCAGCGGATGGAGCCAAATATGAAAACTTATTGTGCATTGCAAATCCTTAACACAGAAATACACCACACATGAACTTGAAATCTCAAAGAGTATAGAGATAGTTGGAGTCACAAGGAGGAAACTTCGTAATAGTAAATTACTGCAAGTTCCCCAAGTTGTACCCCAGTAGAGGGGTGCCTTATGCAGCAGGTGAAACCCGTTTGATATACTCCCTAAATGACTATACCAAATCATAATCAAATGCATTCACATTTGGACAATAAATGCATTTTGTGTATTTTGCTGGATTACCCCACTAGGGGATCCCAGTGGATGGAGCCAAAATACCAAATCTTATTGCACATCTACACATCCTTAACTAAGAAATACCACACATGAACTTGATATCTCAAAGGGTATAGAAAAAGTTAGCATCACAAGGCAAAAACTATGTAAAAGCAAATTACAGTAAGTTACCCCAAGTTGTAACCCTGTAGAGGGCTGCTTTATGCAGGAGGTCAAACCATTTTATATACATTGTGCCCCAAGTCCATTAATGATCATACCAAATTTGAATCATAACCATTCACATTTGGACAAGATATGCATTTTTTTGTGGCTTTTGACCTGCCCCAGTGGGTGAAGCCAAAATCTGTGACATTATTGTGCACCTACACATCCTAAGAAAAGCACCATACAAGAACTTGAAATCTCAAAGGGTATAGAAGGAGTAAGTGTCATAAGGCCAAAACTCTGAAACAGTAAATTACTGTAAGCTCCCGAAGTTGTAGCCCTGTAGAGGGGCCCCTTTACACAGGAGGGCAAAACCTATTTTAGATAAATGTTGTGCCTCGAGTCCCCTAAATGATCATACCAAATTAGAATCAAATATATTCACATTTGGACAAGATATGCAACTTGTGGTGTTTTTCACCCCCGATGGAGCCAACATATGAAAACTCATTGCGCATCTACAAATCCTTATCTAAGAAATACACCAAACATGAATTTGAAATCTCAAAGGGTATAGAAGGAATTAACGTAACAAGCCCAAAACTTGAAGAAGTAAATTACTGCAAGTTCCCAAGTTGTACAAGTTCCCAAGTTGTACCCCTGTAGAGGGGCCCCTTTATGCTGGAGGTTAAAACCAGTTTTATATATGTTGTGCCTTGAGTCCCAAAATTTGTCACTTACTGGTGACATTTCTTGTTTATTATATATACTGTGAAATCATTTTATTTCGTGGGGGATTTAATTTCATGATTTCGTGGTAGACCCGAACCATGAAATCAAATCCCCACAAACAGTTAACGTCCAAGAGAATGTGTACGTAAACGGCCTTAAAATGAGTTCCCAATACCCATTCTATATTGCAGTTTTATCAATGATATTCGCACACCATAAGTTAAATACATATTTAACCAGATTGTTGTTGTCAGATAACATGTTTGTGTATGTATCGACTAATTATTTTGAAAATAAAAAGTAAAAATTCCTTGTTTTAATTTTTCAATGCGAGTTTCCCTCAGGGGCCTAGGAATCTTTATGTGAGGAAGCTATCCAGCTGGCTTGCGGAACGTCGGTGGTTCTACCCAGGTGCCCGCCCGTACACGAAAATTGCCCGGAGGGTAACTGGGGTCTTCCTCCACCAGTGGAAGCTGGAAAGTCGCCATATGACCTTAGCTGTTGGTGCGACTATAAAATCCAATTCAATCAATCAATCAATGCGAGTTATAAAAGAGCGGACTGATACAGTACACCCATTCACAAATGCCATTTAAGTTTATTATCGTTGTCATCATGTGTGATTATAACAATCAAGGCCAGGAACACCAAACAATTGTATAGTAATTAGTACTATTATCGTGCAATCAAAACAACTTTTACCCATATTTTGAACACCCCTTAATTCTCATTATCGCCATTCATAACAGTAGCTGTTAACCAATCAAACCACATGGATTTGACACGTTATCCGCCATTTTCTTTCCAAACAAACAATGTTGTCAGACGTTCTGAAACTGTGTAAAAACAGTAAAGATCACACTTATGAAGATAAGGCTTAGTGACCTGGTGTTAATTGATTAATTTGACAAGTGACAGGACAGGTCGGACGTAATTGCCAGACAGCTCTGCCAGGAACGTTTTCACACTTGCAAATCTGGGTCAATTTACCGATAATGCGTTTCAATATAGATCTAAAGTACACTTTTTCTACGGTACTTTATTGTAGATTTTTACAGATTTTTTTTTTCTCAAAATCAGAAATGCGCAAAATTAAACCCCCTCGGAAAAAAACACGAAATTTAATACCCACGAAATTTTTTCACAGTATCAGATTATCATAGTGTTACCTTACTTTAAATCATGGTTCACATGCTTACCTCATGCAATGGTAGTTTACCAGTCAATGGAGTCAAATTGACATCAGGGGACATCAGATGTTGTGTTTCGTTGTCTATTTCTCTACTTGCGCCTTCTAACTGTGCGTCCTTTTCGGTATTTGTATCACCTTCTTCAATAGATCAAGAAGAATAGAAAAAGAAAGCATGTTTATCACCGTTAATTATTAGACATTTTTAACATATATTCATTGTTATTCAGAAAGGGAACTATGTAAAGCGTTATTTTTCAATACTTTGACTCAAGACCTGTATGAAAAATGCGATTTTTTTATATATCTTACCCAAAACCTCTCCCTACTAAACATTCCTAAAGGTATATCACAAGAATCAGCCATAAACAGCTCTGCCACTAATGTAATAAATATGCCCTTTGAATGAACCAAGACTGTACCCTTATTTTATATCCTCAAAACATCGATAGAGTTTGGAACAACGATTTTGTAGTGAAATTTGCCTGGCGGACGGGCTAAAAATAAATTCTTTATTTTAGAAAAAAAGGCACGTTTTTCCTTTCTTCCATAGGAAGGCACGTTGTATGTGACATGTGTTATTATGTCCTCGGAGGAAACCCTTCGTAACTACTAAAAATTAAGTCACCTTAAGTGACCATTATCACTCATTGATAAACAGTTACGGTACCAGTTTGTGGATTTGCTGTGTTATGACACTATAACACACTCTCTTACTGGAATAAACCTTTTTCTGATTTACTTTACACATATGAGTTTCTACATTTGCTAACTGTGGCTATCTAGTTTCATACTTCTTCATTAAACTTTGCATATGTGTTGTCATGATAAAATCCACATGCCATACCAATATCAAAAGGTGAAGGTCACAGTCCGAGTAAAACAAGAGGTCAATGACCTTGAAGCTCTACTGATTGATTTTGATTTCAGGAAGTAGTCCGTGGCGGCCATCTTGAATTTCCAGCCCACCTGAAATTTTGCTAGGATCAATTAGACATCAAGAGCAACATTCCTGTGAAGTTTCATGAAAATCCGTCAAGTAGTTTCAGAGGAATAGACGCTACAAGTTTTCATTATATAACTCTATGTAAACAAAGATGGCTGCTGACAGCCATGTTTAACATCGAATCACAACGACTTTTGACAAGGACCAACATCATGTCATGCTGATCATTTTAGAAAAAGTCCCATATCAATATCACTTATAGTTTTCAAGAAGTAGTCGCTACAAACTTGTATTTTGAAAATCTATTTTTAGCCAAGGCCGCCATCTTGAATTTCCGGCCGACCTGAAATTTTGCTAGGATCAATTAGACATCAAGAGCAACAATCCGTCAAGTAGTTTCAGAGGAGTAGTCGATACAAGTTTTCATTATATAACTCTATGTAAACAAAGATGGCCACTGGCAGCCATGTTTAAGGACGAATCAAAAACAAACAAAAAATTCGACTCGGATAACCATTATGTCATGCTGATCATTTTACAAAAAGTCCCATATCAATATCTCTTATAGTTTTCAAGAAGTAGTCGCTACAAACTTATTTTTTAAAAATCTATTTTAAGCTGTGGCGGCCATCTTGAATTTCTGGCCGATCTGAAATTTTGCTAGGATCAATAAGACATTAAGAGCAACATTCCTGTAAAGTTTCATGAAAATCCGCCAAGTTGTTACAAAGGAGTAGTCGCTACAAGTTTTTACTATATAACTCTATGTAAACAAAGATGGCCGCTGGCAGCCATGTTTAACGTTGAATCAAAACGATTTTTGACAAGGACCAACATCATGTCATGCTGATCATTTTAGAAAAAGTCCCATATCAATATCACTTAGAGTTTTCAAGAAGTAGTCGCTACAAACTTATTTTTTAACAAGAGGTCAATGACCTTGAAGCTCTGATTGATTTTGATTTCAGGAAGTAGTCGCTACAAACTTGTTTTTTGAAAATTTATTTTTAGCCGTGGCGTCCATCTTGAATTTCCGGCCGACCTGAAATTTTGCTAGGATGGATCAATTAGACATCAAGAGCAACATTCCTGTGAAGTCCATGAAAATCCGTGAAGTAGTTTCAGAGGAGTAGTCGCTACAAGTTTTCATTATCTATGTAAACAAAGATGACCGTTGACAGCCATGTTTAACATCGAAACAAAACGATTTTTGACAAGGACCAACATCATGTCATGCTGATCATTTTAGAAAAAGTCCCATATCAATATCACTTATAGTTTTCAAGAAGTAGTCGCTACAAACTTGTATTTTGAAAATCTATTTTTAGCCATGGCGGCCATCTTGAATTTCCGGCCGACCTGAAATTTTGCTAGGATCAATAAGACATCAAGAGCAACATTCGTATGAAGTTTCATGAAAATCTGTCAAGTAGTTTCAGAGGAGTAATCGTTACAAGTTTTCATTATGTAACTCTATGTAAACAAAGATGGCCACTGGCAGCCATGTTTAACATCGAATCAAAATAATGTTCGGCTCAGATAACCATCATGTCATGCTGATCATTTAAGAAAAAGTCCCATATCAATATCACTTATAGTTTTCAAGAAGTAGTCGCTACAAACTTATTTTTTAAAAATCTATTTTTAGCTGTGGTGGCCATTTTGAATTTCTGGCCGATCTAAAATTTTGCTAGGATCAATTAGACATTAAGAGCAACATTCCTGTAAAGTTTCATGAAATTCCACCAAGTAGTTTTAGAGGAGTAGTCGCTACAAGTTTTTACTATATAACTCTATGTAAACAAAGATGGCCGCTGGCATACATGTTTAACGTCGAATCAAAACGATTTTTGTCAAGGACCAACATCATGTCATACTGATCATTTTAGAAAAAGTCCCATATCAATATTACTTACAGTTTTCAAGAAGTAGTCGCTACAAACTTGCATTTTGGAAATTTATTTTTAGCCGTGGCGGCCATCTTGAATTTCCGGCCGACCTGAAATTTTACTTGGATCAATTAGACATCAAGAGCAACATTCCTGTGAAGTTTCATGAAAATCTGTCAAGTAGTTTCAGAGGAGTAGTCGCTACAAGTTTTAATTATATAACTCTATGTAAACAAAGATGGCCGCTGGCAGCCATGTTTAAAGTTGAATCAAAACAATTTTCGACAAGGACCAACATCATGTCATGCTCATCATTTTAGAAAAAGTCCCATATCAATATCACTTAGAGTTTTCAAGAAGTAGTCGCTACAAACTCGTTTTTTAAAAACCTATTTTTAGATTTGGCGGCCATCTTGGATTTCATATCAACATGATTTTTTGCTAGGATCAACTAGACTTCATGGGCAACATTTCTGTAAAGTTTCATGAAAATCCATTCAGTAGTTTCAGAGGAGTAGTCGCTACAAAAAAAAAGTATCTTTTATCTCACACAAACAGAAAATGTTTTAGAACAGACAAATAAGAATCGTCAGCCATTACCCGTATCAGTATCACCAGCCCCTTCTACTGGTTCACTAGCAGTATCTGTATCAGTCTTGACATCAGCTACCTCAAATGTATCACCAGTAGCGTGTTTATCAGTCTTTGCATCACTATCAACAGCTCCCTCTGGTGTTTCACCAGCAGCAATGGTATCAATCTTTGTTTCATTATCAACAGCGCCTACTACTGGTTCACTAGTAGCACCAATGGCACCTGTATCGGTCCTGACATCACTATCAATAGCTGACCCTGGTGTTTCACCAGTGGCTGGAGTCTCGGCTGATTCTACTGGTTCAGACTGTTCAAAGTCCCATTTTCCTTGAACAACACTTTCGTCAGTTTCACTATCCTCCTTCGAATCATTTTCTTTTACAGACTGTTTGCTAAGAAGATCTTCGGTTTTAATTTCTTGGCTACTCTCTGTTTTACTACTTTCACTGCTTGCATCATCAATATGATTATCTTCTTTGACATCTAAAAAGGAACAATATCACTTGTTTCTAGATATTATGAGTATCATCTTTGTGAGATCTAAAAGGAACAATATCACTTGTTTCTAGATATTATGAGTATCATCTTTGTGAGATCTAAAAGGAACAATATCACTTGTTTCTAGATAATATGAGTATCAATCTCCTATATATAAAGGGAATAATATCACTTGTTTCTAGATAATACTTGTTTTTATATGAGCATCATCTTCTAACAATGGTAGAATATCCAATACAGACAGAACGAATATTAACTATATTAAACCGTAAATCGCCATGCGAAAAACTACATGTGAAATTTCTAATATGTATTGCAAGTGTTTACAAAAAATCCTCTAATGATGCGGTCAATTGACTTATTTATTATCAATTGAACCCGCTGAATATTGATGTTTTATGTACTATGTTTAAATGTCTCTCGAGATTAAGATCTAACCAGATCATCAGTTTGTTATCACAAGCATTTAGTGAAAGTTTAAAACAATCATATAAACAAGTAGCTTTCTTGCCCTTGTATGCAGTATACATGTAGAACAAGTAGCTTTCTTGCCCTTGTATGCAGTATACATGTAGAACAAGTAGTTTTCTTGCCCTTGTATGCAGTATACATATAGAACTAGCTTGCTTGCCCTTGTATGCAGTATACATATAACAAGTAGTTTTCTTGCCCTTGTATGCAGTATAGATATAGAACAAGTAACTTTCTTGCCCTTGAATGTAGTATGTATACATATATAACTAGCTTTCTTGCCCTTGTATGTAGTATAAATATAGGACAAGTAGCTTTCTTGCCCTTGTATGTAGTATACATATAGAATAAGTATCTTTCTTGCCCTTGTATGTAGTATACATCTTGTATATATTATACATATAGGACAAGTAGCTTGCTTGCCCTTGTATGCATTATACATATAGAACAAGTAGCTTTCTTGCCCGTGTATGTAGTATACTTATATAACTATCTTTCTTGCCCTTGTATGCAGTATACATATAGAACAAGCAGCTTTCTTGCCCTTATATGTAGTATACATATAGAACTAGCTTTCTTGCCCTTGTATGTAGTATACATATAGAACAAGCAGCTTTCTTGCCCTTGTATGTAGTATACATATAAAACAACTAGCTTTCTTACCCTTGTATGTAGTATACATATAGAACAAACAGCCTTCTTGCCCTTGTATGAAGTATACATTTATAACTAGCTTTCTTGTCTTTGTATGCAGTATATATATATATAGAACAATTACCTTTCTTGCCCTTGTATGTAGTATACATAATATATAACTAGCTTTCTTGCCCTTGTATGTTGTATACATATAGAACAAGTAGCTTTCTTGCCCTTGTATGTAGTATACATATAGAACTAGCTTTCTTGCCCTCAATGTATGCAGTAAACTTATAGAACAAGTAGCTTGCTTGCCCTTGTATACATATATAACTAGCTTTCTTGCCCTTGTATGTAATATACATATAGAACAAGTAGATTCCCTGGCCTTCTATGCAGTATACATATAGAACAAGTAGCTTGCTTGCCATTGTATGTAGTATACATATAGAACAAGTAGATTCCCTGGCCTACCATACAACAAGTAGCTTTCTTGCCCTTGTATACAGTATACATATAGAACAAGTAGCTTTCTTTCCCTTGTATGTAGTATACTTATAGAACTAGTAGTTTTCTTGCCCTTGTATGTACTATACATATAGAACAAGTAGCTTTCTTGCCCTTGTATGTAGTATACTTTTAGAACTAGTTTTCTTGCCCTTCTATGCAGTATACATATAGAACAAGTAGGTTTTTTGCCCTTGTATGTAGTATACATATAGAACAGGTAGCTTTCTTGCCCTTGTATGTAGTATACATATAGAACAAGTAGCTTTCTTGCCCTTGTATGTAGTATACATATATAACTAGCTTTCTTGCCCTCAATGTATGCAGTCTACATATAGAACAAGTAGCTTTCTTGCCCTTGTAGTATACATATATATAACTAGCTTTCTTGCCCTTGTATGTAGTATACATATGGAACAAGTAGCTTTCCAGCCCTTCTATGCAGTATACATATAGAACAAGTAGCTTTCCAGCCCTTCTGTGCAGTATACATATAGAATATTGCTTGCCCTTGTATGTCGTATAAATATATAACTAGCTTTCTTGCCCTTGTATGCAGCATACATATAGAACAAACAGCTTTCTTGCCATTATATGCAGTATACATATAGAACTAGCTTTTTAGCCCTTGTATGCAGCATAAATATAGAACAAACAGCTTTCTTGCCCTTATATGCAGTATACATATAAAACAAGTAGCTTGCTTGCTCTTGTATGCAGTATACATATAGAACAAGTAGCTTGCTTGCCCTTGTATGCAGTATACATATAACAAGTAGCTTTCTTGCCCTTGTATGCAGTATAGATATAGAACAAGTAGCTTTCTTGCCCTTGTATGTAGTATACATATAGAACAAGTATCTTTCTTGCCCTTGTATGTAGTATACATCTTGTATATATTATACATATAGGACAAGTAGCTTGCTTGCCCTTGTATGCATTATACATATAGAACAGGTAGCTTTCTTGCCCTTGTATGTAGTATACATATAGAACAAGTAGCTTTCTTGCCCTTGTATGTAGTATACATATATAACTAGTTTTCTTGCCCTCAATGTATGCAGTCTACATATAGAACAAGTAGCTTTCTTGCCCTTGTAGTATACATATATAACTAGCTTTCTTGCCCTTGTATGTAGTATACATATGGAACAAGTAGCTTTCCAGCCCTTCTATGCAGTATACATATAGAACAAGTAGCTTTCCAGCCCTTCTGTGCAGTATACATATAGAATATTGCTTGCCCTTGTATGTCGTATACATATATAACTAGCTTTCTTGCCCTTGTATGCAGCATACATATAGAACAAACAGCTTTCTTGCCGTTATATGCAGTATACATATAGAACAAGTAGCTTTCTTGCCCTTGTAGTATACATATATAACTAGCTTTCTTGCCCTTGTATGCAGCATACATATAGAACAAACAGCTTTCTTGCCCTTATATGCAGTATACATATAAAACAAGTAGCTTGCTTGCCCTTGTATGCAGTATACATATAGAACAAGTAGCTTGCTTGCCCTTGTATGCAGTATACATATAACAAGTAGCTTTCTTGCCCTTGTATGCAGTATAGATATAGAACAAGTAGCTTTCTTGCCCTTGTATGTAGTATACATATAGAACAAGTATCTTTCTTGCCCTTGTATGTAGTATACATCTTGTATATATTATACATATAGGACAAGTAGCTTGCTTGCCCTTGTATGCATTATACATATAGAACAAGTAGCTTTGCCCGTGTATATAGTATACATATAGAACAAGTAGCTTGCTTGCCCTTGTATGCAGTATACATATAACAAGTAGCTTTCTTGCCCTTGTATGTTGTATACATATAGAACAAGCAGCTTTCTTGCCCTTATATGTAGTATACATATATAACTAGCTTTCATGCCCTTGTATGTAGTATACATATAGAACAAGCAGCTTTCTTGCCCTTGTATGTAGTATACATATAAAACAACTAGCTTTCTTACCCTTGTATGTAGTACACATATAGAACAAACAGCTTTCTTGCCCTTGTATGTAGTATACATTTATAACTAGCTTTCTTGTCCTTGTATGCAGTATATATATAGAGAACAATTACCTTTCTTGCCCTTGTATGTAGTATACATAATATATAACAAGCTTTCTTGCCCTTGTATGTTGTATACATATAGAACAAGTAGATTTCTTGCCCTTGTATGTAGTATACATATAGAACTAGCTTTCTTGCCCTCAATGTATGCAGTAAACTTATAGAACAAGTAGCTTTCTTGCCCTTGTATACATATATAACTAGCTTTCTTGCCCTTATATGTAATATACATATAGAACAAGTAGATTCCCTGGCCTTCTATGCAGTATACATATAGAACAAGTAGCTTGCTTGCCATTGTATGTAGTATACATATAGAACAAGTAGATTCCCTGGCCTTCCATAGAACAAGTAGCTTTCTTGCCCTTGTATGTAGTATACATATAGAACTAGCTGTCTTGCCCTTGTATGCAGTATACATATAGAACAAGTAGCTTTCTTGCCCTTGTATGTAGTATACTTATAGAACTAGTTTTCTTGCCCTTCTATGCAGTATACATATAGAACAAGTAGCTTTCTTGCCCTTGTATGCACTATACATATAGAACAAGTAGCTTGCTTGCCCTTGTATGTAGTATACTTTTAGAACTAGTTTGTTTTCTTACCCTTCTATGCAGTATACATATAGAACAAGTAGCTTTCTTGCCCTTGTATGTAGTATACATATAGAACAGGTAGCTTTCTTGCCCTTGTATGTAGTCTACATATAGAACAAGTAGCTTTCTTGCCCTTGTATGTAGTATACATATATAACTAGCATTCTTGCCCTCAATGTATGCAGTCTACATATAGAACAAGTAGCTTTCTTGCCCTTGTAGTATACATATATAACCAGCTTTCTTGCCCTTGTATGTAGTATACATATAGAACAAGTAGCTTTCCAGCCCTTCTATGCAGTATACATATAGAACATTGCTTTCTTGCCCTCAAGGTATGCAGTCTACATATAGAACAAGTAGCTTTCTTGCCCTTGTAGTATACATATATAACTAGCTTTCTTGCCCTTGTATGTAGTATACATATAGAACAAGTAGCTTTCCAGCCCTTCTATGCAGTATACATATAGAATATTGCTTGCCCTTGTATGTCGTATACATATATAACTAGCTTTCTTGCCCTTGTATGCAGCATACATATAGAACAAACAGCTTTCTTGCCCTTATATGCATTATACATATAGAACAAGTAGCTTTCTTGCCCTTGTAGTATACATATATAACTAGCTTTCTTGCCCTTGTATGCAGCATACATATAGAACAAACAGCTTTCTTGCCCTTATATGCAGTATACATATAGAACAAGTAGCTTGCTTGCCCTTGTATGCAGTATACATATAGAACAAGTAGCTTGCTTGCCCTACTATGCAGTCAGGGCCTACTATGCAGCCAGGGCCTTTTTACCCTTCTTTGTAGATGCTGACTTACTTCACTTTTTCTCCCAAAATAACCATAAAAAATCCCCCCTTTCAGAATAATTCCCCATTCAAAATGTTGTTTGTCGTAAACTCATCTATTTATAACCGCACAGAGTTCTGTTTTTAGCCGATGTTTTCTATTACAATGTGGGCTTTACATTTGAAATAACACTGCGATCCAAACAAAATTATATGAATCGCCTCGGTTTTCATCATAGCATCTCTGTAATGTAGATCATCTGCGCCGCTTGCTTGTGCCTAGAATAGTTCTCCTCAACAAACTTTGACATTTGTCGAGATTCTGGTATCGTTTCAGATTTGTATTAACAATTAAGCGTCGAAGATGATCAAGAATAAGCATCGCTTGAGTTCATGCGATAGTCGTAGGTATTCGATAAATCCCGTCATTCTTCGGGATCATTATTCCACGTGTTGTTTGAGATGTTGGGAATGCGCGATTTTACGACTTTATGACAATCATGATGAATCTTACAAATGTACGTTATCAAAAAGATTGCTTATAGATTCGGACTGAAAATAAAAATTCTACAAGCAGCAAAATGATAACAAATTACTTTAAGAAGACAAATAATGCAGCACCAGATAGTGAAACTGTAAGCAACATAAAAAAAAGTTAAAATTTAAAAAGTTAAGAAATCATAAATTAAAATGAATAAAAATTACTGTTTCCCTCTACTGTTTTTCTCTTCTTTAAATGTTTGTGGAAGTAAATTTATACATAAGAAAGGTAGATATAAACTTTTTACTAACAATTTATTGCGACTATTTCCCCCCAAAACTTGGAAAATCATGCTTTTTTTTTGTCCACAAAAAAGTGCCCATTCCCCAATATATAAGGAACAAGTAGCTTTCTTGCCCTAGTTTATTTTTTTTAATTAATTTCATTAAACACCATGTAGATCTACAGACTACTTATCAATACACTGAATGAATGAATGAATGGTGTTTTACGCACGTCGACACATAAATAGGTCATATTGTGCGCAAAAATTGATGAAAAATGAAGAAATGAAGTATTAATTAAAAATTAATGTAAATATATAAAGATAAAACTATTAAAAAATAAGGGATGATTAGGTGTAATATAAACTATGTAAGTAAATCAACGAATGCCCGTCAACGGGTATATAAACAAGTAACTATATATAAGAACACATTACAATGATTTATATAGTCTGATCTCTTTTAGGGAAATCTAAAACAAGACTAAAATCTACAGTATCAAATAACTCTTTCATAGTATTAACATTGTAGTACCTTTGACGCATAGGATCAAAGTCTACACATTCCAATAAGATGTGTTTGACCGTTAACGGTGCAAAGCAGGGTATACATTCTGGTAATTGCTCACCTTGTAATTAATATGAATGAGTATAATGTGTATGCCCTATCCTGCACCGGGCTAGGACAACTCAATACACTGAACAAAATTCCTAATTACTCACTTTGGTATCTTAACTAATTTTCTTATTTTAAATATATTTTAGAATAGATACGTGATAAGTATTTTGTTTTTGACCCATAGTTTGTAAAACATTTATTTTTTGTGTAAATTGTTACATCTTTTGAGCATTACCCTCCCCTTTATATGAACTGATAAACCACATAACATGAGTCAAAGATAGCTTAAAGATATAAAATTCTTAAAATTGGTATGAAATAATACAAAAAAACATAAAAATTTAACCCATTTATCACAGAAAAATGAAATATGGATAATCTTAAATTACCTCCCTTTAAATTGAATATTGTTGAAATTCAAGTAACTGTAATTCAGCATTAACATTAAATATTTCGAAAATTTCTTTTGCAAACGTATTTGTAGTGGTAATGCTAGTAAAACATGATGTCAAAATAATTTTAACTGGCATATTTTAGAATTAGGAACATCGAAAGCTTCACTAATTCGAAGTACTTAATAAAATCCTATTCATAATTTTGCATTGCCAAAATGTTGAGATTTGACCTTATTTTCACTAGGTGATAAAAGTTGTGTTACTCAGTTTTTATCCTTAGGTTCTATAGAAAAATAAAAATCTTAGGCAGAGTAAAAAGACGATAATTTTCAATATTTTGATTTTAAAAGATACATATATTGAATCAATTTACATGAATGTGCATGACACATGCAGGGTTTTAAAATAATCACACTGTAGATGTATTAATTTTAACAGTAAACTTGGTTGAACATCAAGGATAAAGACCGAGTTTATCACCTACCAGAATGTATTGGTATGTCTTATTTCTGGTCACTGATTGGTCAGTTTTTTTGATGATGCTCTATCAAAATTATGAATATACCCAGTTAATAAAATCCTATATACCCAGTTGTATATAAAGTGTTATAACTTACATGTATTTCTAAGGAAACACATTGACTTAAAAAGTTTTAAAATATGTTCACGCAATCAGAGCAGACGATTTACACTCGTTATTTTACAGTTTAAACGTATCTCTAATCAAGCTCAAAGTACATAAAACAATGAGAATATTATTGACATATTCTTAGGTAGGTACTTAGCAATTTGGTTTAGTGTATTAATAAATCATGTTCAATTACAAATAAATTACTATTTTTACTAAACAAAATAATATTATAACATTACAAACCTTGCTTTGTTTCACTGTTTTCGACCAGATTTTCTGTCTCTTTAGACAATTTTTTATCTGTGTCTTTTATAACATCTTCAACTGTATTTTTGGTTGGAGTCTTGTCCAAATCCGTGTCCTTATTTTGTGTTAATGGCTTAATTTTTAGCCTCTTATCATCATCAGGAGGAATGTAGGGCACTTGGACAATGAAGAGAAACGCCATATTGCTGGACTGTCATACAAGTCTAGATGATCAAACCTGCAATACACGAAAGCGTATAATAATATTTCTCTTTTTTCCTACTTTAAGTACTATTTTGATGCACTATTTTCAAACACGATTTATTTAAAAAGGCCCTGAAAAACTTGAGAACATATGAAAGAATTATCAAAATGACATAACAAATAAAGGAGATATGACCTATTGACAATTTGCAAAGAACATCTTGGAACGATGATGTCATCGTGCCTTTTTGTGTGGCATATTGACAAAATACATTTGAAAGCAAAACAAAATCACTGCAGATTGATTAAAAAATAAAAATACAGATGTAAAATGTATAAATTGCACGCTTATTTTTCATTTGCAGTGATTTTCTTTGCTTTAAAAGACATTTTGTCAATATGCCATATATGGTAAAAAGACGCGATGACGCCATCGTTTCAAGTAGGCTGATGGATAGCAGTAGGTAGTGAGAACCACTATGCATCCCTGAGTGCATTCAGGATTCTCCCATTGACAACCACCATGGGTTACCAGGGGCGTAGCCAGAGCCTTTTGTAGAATACGCCCTAGGGGAGATGAAGGGGATGTCCCCCTCCTGCGCTGGTAGGGGTTCTGGGGATCTCCCCAGGGAAAATTTTGAAATTTGAGTGCAATTTCAGAGGTTTGTGGCTTCATTTGAGCAAGATTTTGGAGGCTTTCGCCTCCATTCATTGTGTTTTTAAAAATTGCCACCCCCCACTAAAAATTCCGGATCATACATGTATGTCCATGTTACTGTAGATAAAATATCAAACAATTTCGATGCACGCCCTCAGTATAAAAAAAAATTCTGGCTTGCTCGGCCAATACTGGCTAATGAGTGGTTTAATTAACACATTGTTAAATCCTTTTATTTGAAAACGGACTTTTTTACCCTACTATTGCACTACCGCAAACGTTTTATGAGGCTAGAAACGGACCCGAAAATTGACCAAAATCTTACGCAAAAAATGTTCTCGCTCGCTCGACGCATAAAGGCTAATGAGTGGTTTAATTAACACATTGTTAAATCCTTTTATTTGAAACAGACTTTTGTACCCTATCAATGCACTACCGCAACCGTTTTATGAGGCTACAAACGGACCCGAAAATTGACCAAAATCTTACACCCCCCCATCAAACAATTTCGATGCATGCCCTCAGTATAAAAAAAATTATGACGCGATCATAATGGCAAAACTGCCACGTCCTACCCATCGGCAAACCGACAAATAACGATGGCACTTGATGGCTGCCTGTGGCTACCGAAGGTACTTTCGAGAACCGATGGGGGAACCCTGAATCCACTCACTGATTATGCCATCATCACATACATAGAAGATACGTACATGTACACATTATACACTGCATACATACATAAATTATACACGGCAGCCGTACATTATATAAAATTACAAGTGTATTTAACTTTTGAGTTACGCACTCGGCGTCCGTGTATATAGCACCAATTGTAATGTAGTGCCGTTTATATTATAGGCGTAACACATAGCACCGGGAGCTATGGGCCTAAATGAATAACAGTACAGATCGCATTTTAATATAAATTTAGTCATTAAACAAATAACAAACAAAAAAGTCTACTCCTAACGTTACACGACGGACACCTACATCCCTAGCCTACAAGGCTACATGTATTTACATAATTATTGCTTTTTCCTTCTGAAAAAAAAAGACGACACCGCAGCCAGAAATCCCTTGATATTCCTGAACCACACTAACCTTAACCCTTTTGCATGTTCGTCCATTCACCTACCTTGACAAGATCCCTTTTGCAGGTGGCGAACTGTCAAGATACGAGACATGTATACACAGTGTACGAATTTCGAGTGATTCGGCCCATGGGCGATTCGGACCGGGTACCAATAATACAGAACAGAACATGGCTACATATATGCCTAGGTGTACAAACTTGATGGGTGTGGTGCAGAGTATGTTTTTACCCCAACCCCCATCCTCCTTTATTTATTGTCGGATAAGCCCCACCCCATGCAATTTATTTGTTGACCCTCCCATTTTAAATGTCCGAAAATGTTACTGTAATTAACTGGGTCTTCATAGATGAGATTATTTTTTGTTTCGTATATTATTTAAAGACACGTATCCTTACTTGCATTTTCTCAACAAGAATATCCTGGGTTCAACTCCTCCAAAAGGGCAAAGAAAAGCCCCAGTTCATTGATAAATCCATGCACAAAATGTGACATCGAACTAAAAAAAGATGATGACTATTTGATGTGTGATGGCTGCTATCTAGCTACTTAACGTCTCACACCACAATTAATTTTCCATAGGGTCCCATTGTAATGTTTGTGTTCGTGGCATAGAGATAAAACAGATTTTGCAACATGTATTTATGCTTAAATTCTTCATTGATCCAATATCTGCAATTTAAAACACATTTAACACATATTTACCAGATTGAACTTTTTTTAATTTCCTATCAAAATTTAGACAAAAAAGTGATTGAGACCCATGATGTGTAAAATGAGGCAGAATTAGCTAGAAACCTAATATCAACATGCATTGTTCTGTGGTATTGTCATCGTATGCCTACCCTGTACCATAGGCGTAGCCAGGTTTTCAAAATGTATACGCACACCGAAAAAATACGTTTGGGGACAGGTGTGGGAGGGGGGCAAAAAAAATAAAATAAGGAAGGAAATTGTGCATTCTGGAGCATTCTGAGGCACCTTTCTGGCGTTAGAAGTAATTGTTTTCTCTAGTCTATTATGCTCGGCATTTTTTGTATTACGCACGTGCGTATTGTGCGTATAGGGCGCTACGCCCTTATATTTAGTCCTTAACATGTTGTTTAATATGCACGGGAATGACGAAATCTGCTTTCAGCTGTGTCCAAAATGGGAGAATTTTAGGATTTTACTTGGTACTGCAAAGCATGCAGAGCTACTACACCCACTTTGGAAAACATAACTAGTATGCTAAAAAATATGCAAACAATTCAAAACGAAAGAAGTTCGGTTGTTGAAAATAGAGTTGGTCAAATTACATTCAACACGTCTAAGGAAATCAATCAAAAACTTGAGAGGGTTAAAACGGAGGTAGTATCAGATATTAGTGAGGTTATAAATAAACTAGTAGAACTGGGATTTAAAAAAATGGAAGATAGAAAGAGAAGCGAACTGAACATTGTACTCTTTAATTTGAGTGAATCACAATGCAGATAATTAAGGAAGCAAATTTCAAGCTGATACAGATAAAGTAATCTGTATTGCCCGCAGGCTATGCTTAGATGACTCTCAATAGTAGCCATATACAGGTTAGGAAAGCAAACACCCGGCTCTAAAAGAGTTACCAAGGTAATTTTGGATAATAAAAAACAAAGGAAGTTTTTAATAACTAACGCCAGATTTATAGCAACCAAAGTAGATGATGAGCATAAAAGAGTAAATATCAGTCGAGACCTAACAGAAGTGCAAAGAATAGAGAGGCTGCCCCAAAGGTGAATGAACTGGTGACTGAGGATATGAAAATACAACCAAGTCAGCCTATCCAGCACATTCTTACTAGTCAACTCGACTCAGGACACATTCTGGACAATTACTTTAGGGGCGCAAACATATCGGAGAGTAATATTGAACACTTACCATGCAGTGTTGAAAATCAACATCTAAACAACCCATACCTCTCTGACACTAGGTCTTGAAGCTAAAATTGTGGGCGGTCTAACCCAATTACAGTTTAACATGGATCTATATCTACTAGTGATGAAAAACATCCTAGATTACATGGACACTAGGACAAATATGTAAGTCCGTATAGAGGACGTGTTTTTAATAAGTCAAATACAGTGGTCAAAAAGGTGGGCAGTTTGAGTGTTCTGTATACAAATGTCAATTGCTTAACCAAAGAGAAAAAAACTGAGCTCTCATCTTTAATTAATTCTAATCCCTATGACATTATTGCCTTATCTGAAATTTTACCCAAATATTCAACTTTAGTCCAGTGTGAAGAATTCTTCCAAACTAAAGGCTGTGACATGCGTTCCTCAGACCTACACATAGGTAGAGGAGTAGTAATCTATACAACAATAAGCTTAAATACAATCTTGGTTGATGTCGACTATGACTTCAAAGATGGTGTGAAGTAAGACTCCACAATACTGATAAACTTATAATAGGATGTGTATATAGAAGCCCCAATAGTGGCTGTTCAAATAATCTCAAACTGCCTGGTCTTTTTGGCAAAATGTTATCAAATGTGTATTCTCGTGTGTTAATTATGCCCCCCTACCCGAATTGGGGGGCATATGGCTTTGCACAGGCTGTCGGTCGGTCCATAATCTTCTTGTCTTTGCGAGAACTCAAGAACAGCTGGCACTACAAACTCGAAACTTGCCAGGAATGTTTGTGTCATGGGGTAGTTGTGCACCTCCCCTTTTGGGTAGATT
The DNA here is from genome assembly GCA_037043455.1 of Cyrtodaria siliqua. NCBI lineage: Eukaryota > Metazoa > Mollusca > Bivalvia > Adapedonta > Hiatellidae > Cyrtodaria > Cyrtodaria siliqua. The sequence goes on along the minus strand of JAWPHD010000317.1, from coordinate 383,014 downwards.
CGCCTAAGAAATGTGGTTGCCAGGGTAACAAAACATATAAAAAAAATGTCGGTATCTCGGGGTATGTCGGTCGGTCGGTCGGTCGGTCGGTCGGTCGGTCCACTTTGTCTTTGTGATAACTCAAGAACGGCTGGCACTACAAACTCGAAACTTGGCAGGAATGTTTGTGTCATAGTGTAGCTGTGCACCTCCCCTTTTGGGTAGATTCGCATAAGAAATGTGGTTGGCATGGTAACAAAACATGTAAAAAAACACTGAAAATCGCCTGTCTTCGCGCTAACTCAAAAACAGCTTGAACTACAAACTCGAAACTCGGCAGGAATGTTTGTGTCAAGGTCTAGTTGTGCACCTCTCCTTTTGGGTAGATTCGGATAAGAAATGTGGTTGGCATGGTAACAAAACTTGTAAAAAATCACTAAAAATCGCTTATCTTCGTGAAACTCAAGTACGGCTGGCACTACAAACTCGAAACTTAGCAGGAATGTTTGTGTCACGGTCTAGTTGTGCACCTTCCCTTTTGGGTAGATTCGCATTAGAAATGTGGTTGGCATGGTAACAAAACATATAAAAAAACACTAAAAATCGCCTGTCTTCGTGCTAACTCAAAAACAGCTTGAAGTACAAATTCGAAACTCGGCAGAAATGTTTGTGTCATGGTGTAGTTGTGCACCTCCCCTTTTGGGTAGATTCGGATAAGAAATGTGGTTGCCATGGTAACAAAAGTTTAAAAAAAAAAAACACTAAAAATTGCTCGTTATTTTTTAAAACTATTTTGGCTTATGGGTTCAAATATTTTTCTTCCTTTTTTAATTTTTTTTTTTTTTTTTGTTTTTTTTTTTTTTTCTATTTTTTTTTTTTTTTTTATTATTATTATTTTTTTTTAATTTTTTAATTTTTTTTTTTTTTTTTTTTTTTTTTTTCTATTTTTTTTTTTTTTACCCTTTGTTGGATCAGTTTTACATAGAGTTATAGGGAAGAACTTCAAAAATCTTCTCTGAAACTACAACAGAGATAGGTTTAATTTTATTTAATATCAGCTTTTGGATCCTCTACCAAGTTTGTTCAAATGGTGAATCTGGGGTCAAAGTTGGGCCACGCCCCGGGTGTATCCAGTAGAACGATACAGGCCATCTTGGGCCTATTGTTTTTGATATACAAGTATGTTGTGATGTTTTTGTATTTAAACCTAAAGACCATATTAATTTAAAATTATTTTATTGAATGATTCTAATTAAAAAAAATACATTTATGATTTATTTTCACTCTTTAAGCTCAAACTATTGAATAATTTTTTTTTTTTTTTTTTTTTATTATTATTATTATTATTTTTTTTTTTTTTTTTTTTTTATTTTTTTTTTTTTTTTTTCTATTTTTTTTTTTTTTTTTTTTATTATTATTTTTTTTTTTTTTTTTTTTTAATTTTTCTTTTTTTTTTTTTCTATTTTTTTTTTTTTTACCCTTTGTTGGATCAGTTTTACATAGAGTTATAGGGAAGAACTTCAAAAATCTTCTCTGAAACTACAACAGAGATAGGTTTAATTTTATTTAATATCAGCTTTTGGATCCTCTACCAAGTTTGTTCAAATGGTGAATCTGGGGTCAAAGTTGGGCCACGCCCCGGGTGTATCCAGTAGAACGATACAGGCCATCTTGAGCCTATTGTTTTTGATATACAAGTATGTTGTGATGTTTTTGTATTTAAACCTAAAGACCATATTAATTTAAAATTATTTTATTGAATGAATATTAAGATTAAATTTGATTCTAATTAAAAAAAATACATTTATGATTTATTTTCACTCTTTAAGCTCAAACTATTGAATAATTTTGACATATGGGATACATTATTTTGATGAAGAATATGCAAATTAAGCAACCCATGAGAAAGCTAAATGTAAAATACCCATATATATAAGGATAACTGTCATTGTTACATTATGTATATGTGAAAACTCACTAAAAATTGCTTGGCTTCCATAACTCAAAAACAGCTGGCACTCACAACTTGGCAGTTATGTTTGTGTCATGGTTGTTCAAGGGGGAGGGGAGGGGGGGATATATGTTTTACAAACAGGGCATATATGTTTTACAAACATTTCTTGTTATGGGTGATTTTAACTTTAAAGAAATCAAGTGGGATGATATGAGAACCACTTGTAGCATCCTGCAAATGTTGTCTTTGAAAGTATCAGAGATAACTTTTTGTTTCAACATGTTGTTGAACCAACCAGATATGGCGCTGGTGATGAACCCTCTTTACTTGACCTCATATGTACAAATGAGGAAAATATGATTGAATCAATCAATTATGACTCAAACCTAGGGAAAAGTGATCACATAACCCTAAACTTTAAATTTAATTGTTATTTCGACCTTGAAGTCAACAATACACCAACATTGGACTTCCATAATGGTGATATACTCAAATGAATAGTGAACTGGATGATGTCGACTGGAACGATGTGTTAGGGGAAAAAACAATAACTGAGGCCTGATTTGGTTTGCTGAAACCATTATCAATTCATTAGAAAAATCCGTACCAGTGAGCAGAGTCAATCCAATGTCAACCAGAAATAACCCTATTGTAGACAAAAATACAATCAAAATTATCAAAATAAATCACAGGAAATGGACCAAATATAAACACTGTAAAAATGGAATAAACTACAACGAATATAAATTAGCAAGGAATAATGTTGTCTACGAATTGAGAAGACTATGAAAAGGATTTGGTAACAAACATTAAAACTGATGACAAACTATTCTGGAAGTACGTCCGATCAAACACCAATTGAAAACAAAATTTTCTGTCAACAACTTAGAAACAATCAATGGCGGTATAACGAGGAATGATTGGAATGTGATTGGGCTATAAAATGGCAAATGACATTAATGCTAAAAAGTGCAAACACCAAGGCGGTAGCCCTATTGCCAACCCTTTTGTGTTTGTGATGTCGTTTGCATTTATTATTGCTTTTGCCTTCTTGTTTGTCTGTTTGCGTGTTTGTTTCTGTGTTTTGTGGTTGACTGTCCGGTCTTTTTATATTTCTACATATTGGCAATAATGATGACGAATCCAATGTATTTTATATTAAAGATAATGTGAATAAAATAGAAGAAATTACCAAGGTAATACACGAAAAAGACATAGGAGTAACATTTGACTCAAAACTGAAGTTCTCCAATCATATAAGTGGTAAAGTATCTAAGATCATCTAAAGCCAATAGAAACCTTGGCCTAATTTTTAAAACGTTCACGTACATGGACAGAGAAATGTTCCTGTGTTTATACAAATCCCTTGTTAGACCCCACCTTGAATACGCCACGGTGGTTTGGGACCCCTACCTAAAAAAGGATATATTAATTGCTATAGAATATGTCCAAAAAAGAGCAACAAGGATGGTGGAAAACCTCAGTAACTTTCCGTACTCACTATGCTAGGGCTACCAACCCTTGAATATAGAAGAGAGCGGGCTGACGTGATTCAGGTTTATAAAATCTTAAATAATATCGATACAATTGACAAAAATAAACTGTTCAATAAGGCCCCTGAACTTGGTACAAGGGGAAACTTCAAGAAACTATTTTAAAAAAAAAGAAGCAAGAACTTATATTAGGAAAATATCATTTGCTTACAGAGTCGTAGAAACTTGGAACAAACTCCCAGACATAGTGAATTTATGGGGATGATTTGCCTAGTTTTTATTTAGCCTACCTTTAAAGGAATTAATGGTGGGTGAGGCATTAATTCCTTTAAAAGTAGGCTAATTAGCCTCACCCACCATTAATTCCTTTAAAAGTAGGCTAAATAAAAACTGAGCAAATCATCCCCATAAATTCAGACCGAAAAACCAGTAAGGAACCGGAAGTCATTTACTTAAAATAATCATAACCAGACTGGGAAAACAACCTATTTAAAACGGGCCTAAGAAACCTATTGGTTTACACCGGCTTCTAGAACAGTATAAACAGTATAATATTATAAGATGCTTAGACTGCTGGGTTTAGGGAGTCTTTACTAGTAGTTCGTAGTACACTGTAGTAATAAAGGCTATACCGTTAATGGTGTTGTTTGTGTCTTAATATATAAATATCACATCACATTTCCGTACTCACTATGCTAGGGCTACCAGCCTACTTTTAAAGGAATTAATGGTGGGTGAGGCTATTTAGCCTACTTTTAAAGGAATTAATGCCTCACCCACCATTAATTCCTTTAAAAGTAGGCCTCGGGCGATAATCATAATCCTCAGGGTGAACATTCTTACTATCACCATCTCATGAATGTGATATTTATTTTATTATACCGAAATCCGCTCGTGCCAAAATAAGATTCATTTTCAGTATAGATTTCACTTTGCCGGATTTTTTTCTTCTTTTTTCTTTCTTTCAAAAACAACTTTTTTTAAAATATGTCTATGAAAGTTATATCGTTGGCTTTGTAAATGACGTAACTAAGAAAATGAGTGGTGGTTTATTAAAATCGGTAAAGTACTTTTGAAGTTATGATGACTTAAATATAGCATTTTACCATACTGAGCCGATGACGTCACCGAAACAGTACGCACTCCAATGCGCATCAAAGCTGCATCAAAGTAGACTGGTCCCCTGACGTCCTTGACACATCGTCGCCAAATACATTCTTGAATAGTTACGATTGGGCACCAGTCTAGCATCAAAGCTGCGCATGCGATAATTTTTTACTATCACCCTGCGATTTACTATCACCCTGTACTATCACCCTCGCGTGAGATAGCAAGAAATTATACATTGTTGTCTATGGGGATTTAGCATGGGCGTTTTATGTGAGGTATAATAAATGTCCAAGACATTACACACACCCGATTACCGGCAGCCGTAGGTACAGTTCGGCAGCCGTAGACCTGTACAGTTCCCGTTAAACAAAAAAAAGTTTCAAAAGGGTAAGTAAATCTAGTTTTATGACTTGTTAGCCTTAAACTATTAGAAAAGTGAATCGGCCATTTTAATTTGGAAGGAATGTTGTGTATGTCACCTGATTCCCGTGAAATTTGAACCCTATATTATGCTAGTTACGGTAGGTTAAATGTTGAAATTAAGCTAAAAAAATGTGATTGTAAATAAACAGTCCACATTTTAGCCCACAGAACATTTTATTAAAAGAGTTGTGGGTTTTTAAACCCGACCGGGTATTGAAAAATGGCAGGAATACGGTACAGTTCCATTATTTATTGACAGTTCCGAAAAATGGCAGGAGTATGGTACAGTTCCAATAAAATCGGACGCTAAAGTCTTTTCTCCTTTGGTACAGTGGTGTAATTTCGAAAACACTAATGAAGAAGTACTGTATATATAATTATATACATCTTCGGTCCTTCCATAAACGATTTCTGTAAGTATTTAAGAAAACCTGAGTTCCGTCCCCTTTTTATAATTCACCATTTATGATAACTGGCGTTTGCTATTTAGATGTTTTGGAATAGATAGCTTAATTTTAATTATTGCATAGTTGAACACATCACATTATTTACGTTTTAAGGCCACTCTATGTAACTTAATGTATCTGAACAATCTCTACCCAGAGTACACTCGTTCCTCATTTGACTATGTCAACTTCAAAGGGCGAACGGTTAGGTCACGTGATTATTCAAAAACGTTTATGACGATGTTTATAATAAATCCTTTTGCGTGATCCGCAAAGATAAAATATTATACAATTATGGACTTTTCAGCTGTTATACATGATGTGATATGCACCAAAAAAATCATTATTGACCGAGGCGATAGCCGAGGTCAATAATGATTTTTTGGTACATATCAACATCATGTATAACAGCTGAAAAGTCCATAACTGTTTTATTATATAACCTCAATTTACAATTATATAAAACAGGTCAATATCAAAAAAACAATTATATAAAACAGGTCAATATCAAAAAAACAGGTCAATATCAAAAAAACAGGTCAATATCGCTAGATATTTTTTCTAAAAAATTACTTTTTAGCCAATGAAAACGCGTCTATTTATAGGTTATATAATAAAGACCTATATTCAATATTTTCAAATTGTTTTTCTATGAGTTATAATGTTTAGTAATTTTCTGCTATCGAGCTTCGGTTAGAAATGTTTACATATACGTATCGATTGAGGAGACCTAAGTGGGTCCCAAAGGGGTTTTGCGTGAAAACGTGATCGGGGTGTTTTTAAAAACGTGACACGTGAAACAAACAATATTTTTGCGTGAACATTATATCAGCGTGATCCGTGATTTTGGTCTTGGTAAAACGTGATCGCGTGATATGGTGACGTGAAACGTGAATTTTTAGTCCTTTTGAGTCTTTTTAGTGTCCCTTCTCCTCCCCCGAGCCTCCCCCGAGAGCTGAACTATCTGACGGCTCAAGTTTGTGTGTGATTGTGTTGGGTTTTTGTTGTTGTTGTTGTTGTTGTTGCAACCCACACATTGTACTAGAGAAGCTCGAGCCTATAGCGCTTCACGTCTGCTCATCCACATTTAACGTGAAGTGTGAAAGTTTTGCTATTTTCACGTGAAGACGTGATCCTTGTTTTTATTTTACGTGATCACGTGAACACACACCCCCTTTGGGACCCCCACCTAAGTACGTATTATTTTGGTAGTAAAATAATCCCGATTAAAACTAAATTGTTTTCATGCATTATTTCTAATTGTCACAGGGCTAGAAAAATGGCGCAGCCAGACCGGGGCTCGAACCCGGGACTTTCGGACTACCGTTCCGATACTCTACCGACTGAGCTAACCGGCCAGACAATGCAACATCAATCTACCTGTTAGATATCCATGACCGTGACACACTCCCCCTACATACTGAAATTAGTCCTCAATTTCCATGGGTACAGACAATCATTTCTAATGTTTCCCGGAGTTAACTCGGTCACGGTCCCCCGTTGGGCGCCAAATGTCACAGAGCTAGAAAAATGTGCAGCCAGACCGGGGCTCGAACCCGGGACCTTCGGACTACCGTTCCGATGCTTCCGACTGAGCTAACCGGCCGGACAATGCTACATCAATATACCTGTTAGATATCTATAAACCGTGACACACTCCCCCTACAGACTGAAATTCGTCCTCGAATTTCCATGGGTACAGAGAATCATTTCTAATGTTTCTCGGAGTTTACTCAGTCACGGTCCCACGTTGGGCGCCAAATGTCACAGGGCTAGAAAAATGTGCAGCCAGACCGGGGCTTGAACCCGGGACCTTTGGACTACCGTTCCGATGCTCTACCGACTGAGCTAGCCGGCCGGACAATGCAACATCAATCTACCTGTTAGATATCCATAACCGTGACACACTCCCAGGGTATTCGTCCTCGAATTTCCATGGGCACAGAGAATCATGTGAATGTTTCTCGAAGTTTACTCAGTCACTCAGTTTACTCAGTCATGGTCCCCCGTTGGGCGCCAAATGTCACAGGGCTAGAAAAATGTGCAGCCAGACCGGGGCTCGAACCCGGGACTTTCGGACTACCGTTCCGATACTCTACCGACTGAGCTAACCGGCCAAACAATGCAACATCAATCTACCTGTTAGATATCCATAACCTTGACACACTCCCCCTACAGTCTGAAATTCGTCCTCGAATTTCCATGGGTACAGAGAATCATTTCTAATGTTTCTCGGAGTTTACTCAGTCACGGTCCCCCGTTGGGCGCCTAATGTCACAGGGCTAGAAAAATGTGCAGCCAGACCGGGGCTCGAATCCGGGACCTTCGGACTACCGTTCCGATGCTCTACCGACTGAGCTAGCCGGCCGGACAATGCTGCATCAATCTACCTGTTAGATATCTATAAACCGTGACATAATCTTGCAACATCTAATATTCAGATATTCTGAAAATTATATTTACACAAGAAATAAATAAGTATCGGGCAAAAATATTCCAATTTAACAGGTTTTACCAAAATCTTGAAATTTAGTAGTTATGGGAGTGCAAGGAACGACAACTCATGTGAGTGCAAGGAGCGACAACTCTGCGTGGAGATTGGTATCTGAATCAAGTGTCCACCGATTACTATTGGAAATGACATTTCTGATGTTACAATTGTGTAATGAAATTACAGTAAGGAATAAATGGTGTGATATACAACAACTGGATGGCCATGTTCTCGTCATATTAAGTTTTTTCAAACATTTTGTGATTATCATAAGTTTCACCTTTATTTGCATGCATCGGCATTTACCCAATGCCATTGACCATTGTAGTACTAGTATCATAGAAGTACTAGTGCTGATCTGTAGCTGTTTATCACTTGTGTATCCCCATGGCAGCATTCCCTTGAGTGTGAAGTCTATGGGTTCGATCCGAGCCGCTGTCATTTTAGTTGTGTCCTTAGGCACTTTATCCACATTGCTACTGATGGGTGTAATTGAGTAAGTATATGTTAATTGATACCTTGTTTGTCGCACGAGAGCTCGAAGCTCGTGTTAATGTTTGATCATGTGCGACGTTAAATAAAGCTTACTAGCACCTTAACCCTAACACCCGGCAAATATGTCAAGCATGTTGTGTAGGCCTACTTTAAACATCTTACGCCTGTGCGTGTCCAACGAGGGGTGTAGGGGGTTCAGACCCCCTGGATTTGTTCTCATTTTCTCGTTCACCATACCTCGGAACCCCTGGGAGAATCCCTGGCTCCGCGCCTGCTACCAGAAGTGATAGAAACCTGAGAAGTGATAGAAAACCACAGACACTCCAGCCAATTAGGCACATTGAACAACATTAGTATCGTTTCGGAAATAAGAAAGCTACTTGAATGATATCGGTAAAATTGCCACAAGAACACAGTCCGAGGGACGGCCATTATCCCCGCCTCTATATTTGACATTGAAATGAATGTGAGTTAAAAGCGGAAAACCCTTTATTTCAAAAGTGTTCAAAGAGAATATAGACCTATATTCACATGTTTTTTTTCTGTACTGTACCGTCGGTATGAAGGTTCAAAAGAGCCTATATTCACGTGTCCCTACGGTTGGTGTTTTTTTTAAAATACTTATAGAAATCGTTTATGGAAGGACCGAAGATGTATATTATTCTATATACAGTACTTCTTCATTAGTGTTTTCGAAATTACACCACTATACCAAAGGAGAGAAGACTTTAGCGTCCGATTTTGTTGGAACTGTACCATACTCCTGCCATTTTTCGGACCTGCCAATAAATAATGGAACTGTACCGTACTCCTGCCATTTTTTAATACCCGGTCGAGTTAAAAAAAACACAACTCTTTTAATAAAATGTTCTGTGGGCTAAAATTTGGACTGTTTATTTAGGAATGATTATATTTTATGGCAGTATGTCTGAAATCTCTTAAACTCGACTATTTACTGAGTAGCAGGTCTCTAACTTTCTACAATCACATTTTTTAGCTTAACCTACCGTAACCGCATAATATATGTTCAAATTTCACGGGAATCAGGTGACATACACAACATTCCTTCCAAATTAAAATGGCCGATTCACTTTTCTAATAGTTTTAGGCTAACAAGTCATAAAACTAGATTTACTTACCCTTTTGAAACTTTCTTTTGTTTACCGGGAACTGTACCTACTGGCGCCGAACTGTACCTTAGGCTGCCGGTAATCGGGTGTGTTACACTGACGTGTGACAAATGTCGAAGCCCAATACATTACACTTTCGTATGATCAGTGCAATGTGTGTGAATGTTTCATCATGCATTAACGGCGCACATGTATCATACTCCAATTCCCTTCTGATGTCTCCATCTATTTCTTATGTCTCCATTCCCGTCTTATGTCCGATCTCCTTATGTCTCCATCCCTGTCTTATGTCTCCATCACCTTACGTTTTCATCTTTTTATGTAACCATCCCCTTCTTATGTCTCCATCTCCTTATGTCTCCATCCCCTTCTTATGTCTCCATCCCCTTCTTATGTATCCATCCTCTTCTTATGTCTCCATCCCCTTCTTATGTATCCATCCCATCCTTATAATTCCATCCCCTTCGTATGTCCACATCCACTTCTTATGTCCCCATCACCTTATTATGTATTCATCCTCTCCTTATAATTCAATCCCCTCATTATGTCACCATCCCCTTCTTATGTCTCCATCTTCTTATGTCCCAATCTCCTTATGTCTCCACCCCCTTCTTATGTCTTAATCCCCTTCTTATGTCCCTTCCTCTTCTTATGTCCCCATCCCATTCATAGGTGTCCATTCCCTTCCTATGTCTCCATCCACTTCTTATGTGTCCATCACCTTCTTATGTCTCCATCCACTTCTTATGTCTCCATCACCTTCTTATGTCCCCACCACTTTCTTATGTCCCCATCTCCTTCTTATGTATCCATCCCCTCCTTATAATTCCATCCCCTTCTAATGTCCCCATCCCCTTCTTATGTCCCCATCCCCTTCTTATGTACCCATCCCCTCCTTATAATTCCATCCCCTTCTTATGTCCCCGTCAAATTATTATGCCTCCATCCCCTTCGTATGTCTCCATCCCCTTCGTATGTCTACATCCCCTTCTTATGTCCCCATCCTTGTCTTATGTCTCCATCGTCTTATGTCACAGTCTCCTTCTTAAGTCTCCATCCCCTTCTTATGTCTTAATCCCCTTCTTATGCCCCATTCCTCTTCTTATGTCCCCATCATATGTGTCCATCTCCTTATGTCTCCATCTCCTTCTAATGTATTTATCCCCTTCTTATGTCTCCATCTCATTATGTCCCACCTTCTTATGTCTCCATCTCCTTCTTATGTCTTCATCTCCTTATGTCTCCATCTCCTTCTAATGTCTCCATCTCCTTATGTCCGATCTTCTTATGTACCCATCTCCTTCTTATGTCTCTATCTCCTTCTTATGTCTCCATCTCCTTCTAATGTCTCCATCTCCTTATTATGTCTCCATCTCCTTCTAATGTCTCCATTCCCTTCTTATGTCTCAATCTCCGTATGTCTCCATCTCCTTATGTCCCACCTTCTTATGTCTCCATCTCCTTCTTATGTCTTCATCTCCTTATGTCTCCATCTCCTTCTAATGTCTCCATCTTCTTATGTCCGATCTTCTTATGTACCCATCTCCTTCTTATGTCTTTATCTCCTTCTTAGGTCTCCATACCCTTCTTAGGTCTCCATCCCCTTCTTATGTCTCCATCTCCTTCTAATGTCTCCATCTCCTTCTAATGTTTCCATCTCCTTCTTATGTCTCCATCTCCTTTTAATGTCTCCATCTCCTTCTTATGTCTCCATCCCATTTTTATTTCTCCATCTCCTTTTTATGTCTCCATCTCCTTTTTATGTCTCCATCCCATTTTTATTTCTCCATCTCCTTCTAATGTCTCCAACCCCTTCTTATTTCTCCATCCCCATCTTATGTCCCGATCTCCTTAGGTCTCCATCCCCTTTTTATGTCTCCATCACCTTACGTTTTCATCTTCTTATGTAACCATCCCCTTTGTATGCCTCCCTCCCCTTCTTATGTCTTTATCTCCTTATGTATCCATCCCCTTTTTATGTATCCATCCCCTTCTTATGTCTCCATCTTCTTATTATGTCTCCATCCCCTTCTTATGTATCCATCCCTTCCTTATAATTCCATCCTTTCTACTGTCCCCATCCCCTTCTTATGTCCCCATCCCCTTCTTATGTCCCCATCACCTTCTTATGCATCTATCCCCTCCTTATAATTCCATCCCTTTCCAATGTCCCCATCCCCTTCTTATGTCCCCATCCCCTTCTTACATCCCCATCCCCTTCTTATGTCCCCATCCCCTTCTTATAATTCCATCCCCTCCTTATAATTCCATCCCTTTCTTATGTCCCCATATCACCTTCTTATGTCTCCATCCCTTCTTATGTCTCCATCCCCTTCTTATGTCTCCATCCCATTCTTATGTCTCCATCTTCTTATGCCCCATTCTCCTTCATATGTCTCCATCCCCTTCTTATGTCCCCATCCTCTTCTTATGTCTCCATCTTCTTATGTCCCATTCTCCTTCGTATGTCTCCATCCCCTTCTTATGTCTTAATACCCTTCTTATGTCCCCTTCCTCTTCTTATGTCCCCATCCCCTTCATATGTGTCCATTCCCTTCCTATGTTTCCATCTCCTTATTATGTCTCCATCCCCTTATGTCTCCATCCCCTTCTTATGTCCCCTTCCTCTTCTTATGTCCCCATCCACTTCTTAGGTGTCCATTCCCTTCTTATGTCTCCATCCACTTCATATGTGTCCATCACCATCTTATGTCCCCCTCCTTATAATTCCATCCCCTTCTAATATCCCCATCCCCTTCTTATGTCCCCATCACCTTCTTATGTCCCCATACTCTTCTTATGTCCCCATCCCATTCTTATGTCCTCATCCCCTTCTTATGTATCCATCCCATCCTTATAATTCCATCCCCTTCTTATGTCCCCATCACCTTCTTATGTCTCCATCCCCTTCTTATGTCTCCATCCCCTTCGTATGTCTACATCCTCTTCTTGTTTAAATGGTGACCCTGGGGTCACATTTGGCCCTGCCCCAGGGATCTTGTTTTACATATACAGGGGAAAACATAGAAAATCTTCTCTTCTGAAACTACTAGAGCCAGAGGTTTAATAGTTTGCATTTCCTATAAGCTTATGGTCCTCTATTAGGTTTGTTCAAATGAAGACCCTGATGTCAAATGTAACCACGCCCCAGGGATCACGTTTTACAGGCTTATGTAGGAAAAAAACTTAAAATATTTTCTTCTCTAAAACCTGTTATACACTTACTGAGCATAAACAGAAGTATACATCCATCCAACCAGCACCGGCCTCGTGGTCCGTCCCTACCCCTGGGGACATAGTCCCTGGGTTATGAATTGGAAACCATTGAGATCCCCAACCTATATCCATGGCATACATACACTTACTGGGCATGAATAGGCGGATACAACCATCCAGCCAGCAACAGCCCTGGGGTCTAACCCCACCCCTGTGGACATAATCCTTGGAACTTGTCTAAGCTTTCAGTAATAAACAATCTGGTCAAGTTTAGTGAAGATGAAATACAAAATGAAGGTGCTAGAGAGTTCACAAGGCAGAATATGCATTAATTTTTCAGTAAAACAAGGGCCATAACTCTGGTGTCCTAATCCGATCTGGCTTGTTTCAAAATTATCCGAGCTTTCATGATATAAGGACACTGACAAAGTTTGGTTAAGATCATATACAAAACTAAGTCCCAATCGTATAAACAAGGCAAACATTAACAGACGGGCAGATGGACGACGGACAACACACCATCCCATAAGCTCGCCTGGCCTTTTGCCAGTAAAGCTAAAACCAGTCAAGATTGCTAAGTGTCCCTTTTAGAAGTAATCTTGGTCCATCTATCTCTACCAATCTCTGCAGGGTCTCCTCTGGCAAAGTTTTCTTGGGCCACCACTTGTGCCAAATGAAGAGTTAAAACTAGAGAAGTTGGAACCAAATGGCTCCAATGGCACTAGACATACGGTATATTACCATGTATACTGCGCACCCATGTATATTGCGCACCCACTTCTTAAAGGTCAAACTTGGGTAAAAAAAAAGAAGGTGTTTCCGTGTATAATGCGCATCAAAATATTATTTTTCCTAGATGAAACATTCGTCGAAAATAGAAGGTTAAAACAATATTTTTTTCTAATTGCATCACGATAATTAAAAACACAGCCAGCATAATAATACGGTACAACGAATTTAATTGTGGCAAAAAGCTAGTTTGTCGCGATGCAATTAGACATTAAATAAAGTTTATGATCGTGACTTTTTACTGTTATTATCGACCAATGTTGAAAACAATTATCTATCAATCTCCCGTTAATTCCAAACAAACAAACCAAACCCCTGTTGAAAACCTAGAAATTACATAATTACTGACTATGTCAAATAAATAAACATCCATAAAATGTGTGTAATCGGTCATGGATATATGCACGCCAGCTGAAACATTGTTTTAACCAGGCGAAACCATTTTTAATTTAGGTGTTACAGGTTGTCGCTATCGAGTGAGAGTGATCCATTCCATTATCTGTCGGAGACATACACAGTTTTATTGCGTATCTGTCAAAGACTTACCCATCCTCAAAAATATCAATAGACGGTGTTGCTTGCATCAATTTCAAACAAGAGCTGTCAGAGGACAGCGTAGCTCGACTATTTCCAATTTTCAGAGAACAAGAAATGATACACCCAGCATACCATCAGAAAAACGAAAGTGAAAACAAAGGGGCGAGCTGGATGTGTCAAGAAGGAAAACATTGGAATTTTCATTAAATCAAGGGCCACAATTTTTCTGTGATGAAACGGAGGTAATTTCATAATAACCCTTTCAAAGGATTCATAATGCAAATTTTATAAGTTGAACATTTTAAGAAAATATGTTAAAAGTATATGTAAATGCATCTGACCTTTGACCCCTTTGTGACCTTGACCTTCATCCAATAATCTTGAACTCAATAGATACGAACATCGTCCCATTTATAATAAAGTATGTAAGTTTGATGATGATTGGATAAAAAATGTTGAAGTTATTTACATGTTAAAAAATGCGGACGTAAACATTAACCTGATGCTAAAAACACACAAATGCAATTAGTGACCATGAACTTTGACCTTTAGACACCATAAGATCCTTCGAACAGTCGAGCTAAAAATATCAAATTATCTGTAAAGTTTGACCCAGGAGCTAGGTCCACAAAGGTGGGGAAGAAGCCTAGGGTTTACGCTGGTTGGATTGTATCTGTCTGTTAATGCCCAGTAAGTGTATATATGGTTATAGGGTAGGGATCTCAACGGTTTACAAGTTATGACCCAGGGGCTATGTCACCAGGGGTGGGGAAGGAGTCCAGGGTCTATGCTGGTTGGATGATTGTATCCGTCTGTCCATGCCCAGTAAGTGTATATAATTTATGCTTATAGGGTAGTGATCTTAACGGTTTCCAAAGTATGACCCAGAGGCTATGTCCCCAGGGTTGGGGAAGGAGATCGGGGTCTACGCTGGTTGAGTGGTTGTATCCGTCTGTTCATGCCCAGTAAGTGTATATATGGATATAGGGTGGGGATCTCAATGGTTTCCAAGTTATGACCGAGGGGCTATGTCCCAAGGGGTGTTAAAGGAGCACAGGGCCTATGCTGGTTGGGTGGTTATATCCATCTGTTCATGCCCAGTAAGTGTATATATGGTTATAGGGTGGGGATCTCAATGGTTTACAAGTTATGACCAAAGGGCTATGTCACCAGGGGTGGGGAAGGAGTTTGGGGTCTATGCTGGTTGGGTGATTGTATCCGTCTGTTCATGCCCAGTAAATGTATATATGGTTATAGGGTGGGGATCTCAACGGTTTCCAAGTTATGACCGAGGGGCTATGTCCCCAGGGGTGGGGAAGAAACCCGGTGTATATGCTGTTGGATGGTTGTATATATCTGTTCATGTCCAGTAAGTGTATATAGTTATAGGGTGGGGATCTCAATGGTTACTAAGTTATGACTCAGGGGGCCCACCCACACCCTCATGTTTCACCTCTTGTGACCCCCAGGGCGGCCCCAATTCTTAACCCAGGGTCACCGTTTGAGCAAATTTGGTAGAGGACTACTAGACGATGCTACATACAAAATATCTAAGCTGCAGCCCTTTTTGTTTCGGAGAAGAAAATTTTGAAGTGTTTTTCCTATATACTTCTATGTAAAATTGACATTTTTTACCAATTCAGGGGCAATAATTTTGTCAAAATGAATGGAAGAGTTATGGGGATTGTTGGATAAGGTACAAAATTTGATGTGAAATTAGTTTAAAATGTTAATGCAATAACTTCAGTAGTTTTGAAGTTATAAATCTATTGCACAAAAACTTTAAGGTAAAGACAAGACAATCAAAGGGCCATAACTTTGTCAAAATAAAAGGAAGAATTGAATTGAATTGGGGTTTTAAGGCGCACCAACACATGAAAAGGTTATATGGCGCCTAACAGGCATGAACATGCCAGGCTCATCTTCCATGTACATCGAGATAAAATATGGAAAATGGGCCTTCTCACCCTGAACTGCAGAGTTGCTGCAAATTCTATTGTAGACACTCCATTTACGCTGGAGCCACGTTTATTGTTTTTCTGCCACTGCTCTTAGTGATGTGAGCGAGATGGCACCTGAAACAATGCAGGGATCATGATGAAGACCTTTAATGAGCATGAACAAAAAATTACAAAATGAATAGTTATGGGGATTGTTGGATAAGGTGCAGAATTTGATGGGAAACATTAGTATAAAGTTTTAATGTAGTAGCTTCAGTAGTTTTAAAGTTATAAATTTATTGCACAAAAACTTTAAGGTAAAGGCATGAAAATCTAAGGGCCATAACTTTGTCAAAATGCAAGGAAGAGTTATGGGGATTGTTGGATAAGGTGCAGAATTTGATGGGTAACATAAGTATAAAGTTTTAATGCAAAGCTTCAGTAGTACTGAAGTTATAAATCTATTGCAAAAAAACTTTAAGGTGAAGAAGCCAACGCCGACGCCGTGGTGAGTAGGATAGCTCTCACTATTCTTTAAATAGTCAAGCTAAAAATTATAGAAACAGAATAACCCACTCTACCCATGTTTAAAGTGTGTCTGTACTGTAGCAATTTCTGCAGTTTGCAAAACGTGTGAATTATAAACAATTTATAGAATAGCAGAAAACAGCAAAACAAAGGATTTTTTTTCACCATTTATTGAAATTCTGCAACAAATATGCAGTTTTATAATATACTTTATTCATTTTTAAGTCGAATTAAGTTATAAATTATTTGCATAAAGCGAGAAAGTCATGAAAAAGTAAAATTATTTATCGGTCTTCACAATTCTCTGTTCGACGTCGTTGTTTTTCTCCCGTTCTGACATCAACTTTCTGCACTTGAAATGCAAGAAAAAAACATGGTACATTCTTTTTATTGTTTCCTTGTATAATACGTACCTCCCTTTCGAAAACTGTAAAACAGGTAAAAAAACTATACTATACAAGGTAAAATACGGTATTTCTTTTCTATGTTTATGTATATTTTGAATGTGTTTGTTGGTGGAGCATCGTACACTTATGTGACGGGGAATTGATCAATTAGTCTGTAACTATCATAAATATGGTAAACAACAGTGACAACAAAACCAGCGTTAAATATTTGACTAAAATATATTTAATAATTTTTACCAATAACATAACAAAGTTGATAGAACAAAAACTTGAATCAAGTTGTTTTAAAAATGATCATAGTACAAGCAGTTTTATTAAGATACATACATTATTCTTTAAAGGGTGAACATCAGGTATTTTCTAGAAGAGTCTAACATTTTAAAATTGTAAAACTCATGATATAGGCGTTGCTTGTGCAGTGTGGCGTCAGTAAAACGTCTCCCCGCGCTTGCAATCAGTACTGTTATTCATTTGATTTTTGGAGATCGCTGAACCCGATACTTATATTTAGTTTTTCAATTTCTTTTGTTTTCTTACTTAATTTTTGATTCGGTGGTTCCACTACTCCGGCCGATAAAAGGCTCTGGGTATTGTTTAACCACTTATAGGATATGTTGTCTGCTTTTTAATTTAGTCTTTTGGCTGTTACTTGTGATACGCAGGCTTCATAACCGCTGCTCCCACCTAAATTCCATTATGTTTATTTCGCTCTTTAATTTTATTAGATACTGGTACCATACGCCGTACGACAAGGGAAGCATATGACTCCATGTCCACCGCCGTATGCATGCCATCTTTGGGATGGTTTAAATTGTGTACTATTGATTTTATGAATATTGAGTTTTGCTCAACCTGGGGCTAGAGGGCATGAGCAGTAGGTAGCATATTACACTACCGCTCATGAACAGTTTCAATCAAACCGAGACTGCAATATTTCGTATGTGTCGTGCTCGGCCGTTTCCAAAGGTCCATTGTCATACTTTTTTTTAACTGTATCGAAATTTTGAATTTTGCGACAGTATATCAGTCATTTAATGGTAGCAAATTTTGTTTAAACACGATTTGTGAATGTTAAACCGATATACCGTTGCAAAAGTTAAAATTTCAATACTGGTTAACCCATTTCTAACGCATTTAACAGTTTTACTCACAAACGCATTGAAATAAAACGTAAAGACACATCTTTAAAGGTTGAAGGTCACATGACTGGATCTGCGACAGGTTAAACACTATTTAATACTTTAACAGTCGCAAATGTTTAACGTCATCCAATCGGATTGCAGGATTTTTGGCAAGTGTGTTAGAAAATGTCAATTATGGTGATACACCGTGTTGTTTAAAATTTGAGTTCACCATATATTTTGAATGGAATCCAGAACAGAATCCATTTAAAATGCTTAAATTAACCCTGGTCCTGGTGTGTAACCAAGGATAGTACATATTACTGTGCAAGATGAATTTCCTTCTAAATAAGGGGTCATTTTTAGATTCCTAGTTCCGCATAAAAACCCTGATGTACTCCCATTTTAAATAATGTCAAATTAGTAACAAGTTCATCTGCAATTGAACTGAATCAAGGGCCATAACTCCGCTGTTACTAGTCCGATATGAACGGTTTTCGAACTTGTCCGAGCTTTCATTGATATTAACAACTTGATAAAGTTTGGTAAAGATTGGATGAACAATGAAGACCCTATCGTCTTAACGAGGGAAAATATATTTTAACTAAATCAAGGGCCATAACTCCGCTGTTACTGGTCCGATATGGCTGGTTTTCGAACTTGTTCGCGCTTTCAACAACATTAACAATCTGATAAAATTTGGTAAAGATCGGATGAACAATGAAGCCCCTATCGTCTTAACGAGGCAAAATATAGCATTTTTAACTAAATCAAGGGCCATAACTCCATTGTTACTAGTCCGATATGGCTGGTTTTTCGAAATTGTCGGAGCTTTCATTGATATTAACAATCTGATAAAGTTTGGTAAAGATCGGATGAACAATGAAGCCCCTATCGTCTTAACGAGGCAAAATATAGCATTTTTAACTAAATCAAGGGCCATAACTCCGATATAGCTGGTTTTCAAAATTGTTCGAGCTTTCAACAACATTAACAATCTGATAAAGATTGGTAAAGATCGGATGAACAATGAAGCCTCTATCGTCTTAACGATGCAAAATATAGCATTTTTAACTAAATCAAGGGTCATAACTCCGCTGTTACTTGTCCGATATGGCTAGTTTTCGAACTTGTCCGAGCTTTCATTGATATTAACAACTTGATAAAGTTTGGTAAAGATTGGATGAACAATGAAGACCCTATCGTCTTAACGAGGGAAAATATATTTTAACTAAATCAAGGGCCATAACTCCGCTGTTACTGGTCCGATATGGCTGGTTTTCGAACTTGTTCGCGCTTTCAACAACATTAACAATCTGATAAAATTTGGTAAAGATCGGATGAACAATGAAGCCCCTATCGTCTTAACGAGGCAAAATATAGCATTTTTAACTAAATCAAGGGCCATAACTCCATTGTTACTAGTCCGATATGGCTGGTTTTTCGAAATTGTCGGAGCTTTCATTGATATTAACAATCTGATAAAGTTTGGTAAAGATCGGATGAACAATGAAGCCCCTATCGTCTTAACGAGGCAAAATATAGCATTTTTAACTAAATCAAGGGCCATAACTCCGCTGTTACTGGTCCGATATAGCTGGTTTTCAAAATTGTTCGAGCTTTCAACAACATTAACAATCTGATAAAGATTGGTAAAGATCGGATGAACAATGAAGCCTCTATCGTCTTAACGATGCAAAATATAGCATTTTTAACTAAATCAAGGGTCATAACTCCGCTGTTACTTGTCCGATATGGCTAGTTTTCGAACTTGTCCGAGCTTTCATTGATATTAACAATGTGGTAAAGTTTGGTAAAGATAGGATGAAAAACAAAGGCCCTATCGTCTTAACGAGGCAAAATATAACAATATAGCATTTTTAACTAAATCAAGGACCACAACTCTGCTGTTACTGGTCCGATATGGCTGGTTTTCGAACTTGTCCGAGCTTTCATTGATATTAACAATGTGGTAAAGTTTGGTAAAGATAGGATGAAAAATGAAGGCCCTATCGTCTTAACAAGGCAAAATATAGCAATATAGCATTTTTAACTAAATCAAGGGCCATAACTCCGCTGTTACTTGTCCGATCTGGCTTGTTTTCGAACTCGTCCGAGCTTTCATTGATATTAACAACCTATTAAAGTTTGGTAAAGATCGGATTAAAAATGAAGGCCCTATCGTCTTAACGAGCCAAATGTTAACGCCGACGACGGACGACGGACAACTCGGCATCCCATAAGCTCTACTGGCCAGCAGAGCTAAAAAGATCAATAACAACAAGACAAGGTTAAGCATGTCAATTTAACATGTTACTGAAAAAAATATATAATAAAAAAAAAAGCATACATTTTAAATCTGTATAAGTATTGGCGCATCCTAAATAGTTTCATTGGAAATAATATCTATAATTTCTGTCAACCAATATCTTAATTGATTAAAACTTTTAAATGTGATGTACATGTATTATTTATTATTGAAGGTACACACAGTAATCTGGAATTATTAAATCAGCATTAAAATTAATAATTTAATTTACACATTGTCAGTTTACTTTAAAGTTTACAATGTCAAAATAAACAAAAGATATCTGCAAAATATGCATTTTTCGTCACTGCCAAGATTTATATTAAATCAATTACCATATGCGTAATAGGTCTACTGAACATTTAGTAAAATGTTAAAATCATTTATTTTGAACTACGGTAATATAATAATTATGATTAGTTCAAACTGATAGAAAAACTAGCGGGATGCGTGTCGTGGGTTTTTTAAGAATCATTAATACATTGAACTATCATTATTTTGTCCACTTTTATACCCCATCTGTGAATATTTTATTATACCAACAGTAAAATAAAACACAAACATTATTTACCTAAAACACTACAAAACAATTAGTAATTCATTGTGTGTAGTAATATCAGTGTTTTATGTACAAAATAATGAACCCCACATTTCTGATACAACACAACTATGTAACATATATAACATTTTATTACATTTCTATGAGTGAAAGATTGGGATTTCTCCGTGAAAGAATATTCATAATTGCTAAATATTAATAACTAACTCCGAACACAAAAATAACTAACTGTGACGCAGAGTCGTGACGTCAATAAAGTGTTGGTCGATAACATTCAATAAAGCGAATACTTTTGGTTAAAATCACAAAATAAACGATTTGAAATGTAATAAATAGATTATTTAATTACTGGGTTTGATTATAGGGAAATCCTTCATATATATAAAACTTTAAATATCAATATATTTGAAAAATTCCATGGAAACAATTTACCAAAATATTTGTTTCTGGAGGTTAACTCAAAAACTGTTGAAGAAATCTGTATACAGCTAAATGGCTTAATTGTGCATCTATATAATATGAAACATTATATTGTCATACAAGTTTCAATGGAATTAAGATTTAATTTTATTTTGTTTTCGATTCCAGAGCACAACTTCAGTACTAATGCATGCAGAGATCCTTGTTGTCTTTTGTATCTTATATAGTGGGCTATGTGTGTGGATAACGTTTTTCTCTCTACCATCAAATAAAAAATAAGTTCTGTTTTATTTTGGGTACAGCACAGCCTCAGCACTTGTCATTTTCAGTCAGGGGTTTACCTTGATTAATTTTTTTTGTAATAACTTGTTTAGGTTATTACAGTTTTGTATGTTTTTTTCCCTCAAAATAACTGCAACAAGTTATTTTCAGATAAGCATTAATTTTCACCCATTTTAAAATCAGTTTTCTATCAAAACCAGAATTTTCCTGTAACATGCAACATTTTCCCCTGATTCTTTTATGTTTGTTTTTAACTAATTTGCCATTCTTCTACACAACGTTTAGAAATCATTTATGCAAGTGCTTAAAGAGCGTATATGTTTACATAATAACAAAACTGGTAATTAATTGACTCTAGGGCAATCATAACTAATGCTGCCATCATTATTCAATTAAATGGCCAACTTTCCTGTTGAAACAGTCTTTATCACTGTAGCAACACGTTTGATAAAGACAAAATCATTTTTAATGAAAGTATCCTAAATAAGTTATTTTACCAAAAGTAGGAGAAATGAACTCTTATTCTGTGTCAAAGGGAAATAATTTGTTCTTGAAAATAACCTGTAACATTTATTTCAAAAATAACTTACAAAAGTTACACTCGTGACTGATTATCATTAAACACGATTCCACTCATGTATACTCAATCAAATACTCTGGGTAACACTGCGAGCTTTCGAAGATCACAAATATTCTTGGACTATTTACATTGTCTACTGCCGAGTGACACATCTTGCCTTCCGGGTCGTGGGCATCCTTCTCTGGGCGCCTCATCTCTGAGCGTCCTTTACATGCTCGACCTACCAGCACACGCCCTACAAACATTAACTTATTACTACTGGGATCCTCTGAGCTTGGATCCCGTCTGTGATATGCCGATGATCCAGTAGGGGGTAAGACTTTCACAAATAAATTTGAGCCAGTACTAGCACTTATGTTTGTCGGTGCAACAAAACCGCCACTTGTAACACAATAACCATTACCAAGGTTATAACTTAAGCTTTTCATGTCCTTTCCTAAGAGAAATCCTGCATTTGGATTTGCTTGTTGGTTCCCAAATGCAAACCCTGTATTTGAATTAGAGCTTGGCTGCTGCGATCCAAAGCTAAAACCAGTATTTGCATTAGAACTTGGCTGCTGCATTCCAAAGCTAAAACCAGTATTTGAATTAGAGCTTGGCTGCTGCGATCCAAAGCCAAAACCAGTATTTGCATTAGAGCTTGGCTGTTGTGATCCAAAGCTAAAACCAGTATTTGCATTAGAACTTGGCTGCTGCATTCCATAGCTAAAAGCAGTATTTGAATTAGAGCTTGGCTGCTGCGATCCAAAGCCAAAACCAGTATTTGAATTAGAGCTTGGCTGCTGCGATCCAAAGCTAAAACCAGTATTTGAATTAGAACTTGGCTGTTGATTTCCAAATGCAAACCCTGTCACTGTGTTTGAATTAGTGGTTGATTGTGAAGAGGTTCCAAAAAACCCTGTCACTGTGTTTGAATTAGTGGTTGGTTGTGAAGAGGTTCCAAAAGAAAACCCTGTGTTTGAATTGGAGTTTCCACCCAAGGAGAATCCTGCAATAGGGAATAAACTGTCAAGAAAACTTTATAAATAAATACTGATACAAACTGGTAAGAGTTAGATAGAAAACTGCATGGTTAACCTATCAGTTATTTTAGCATCAAAAGATGTAGTAGGCAATCCTAATGTCTGATTGACATATTTTAGTTCCTGTATTGTCCATGAAAGGACAGACTGCCCCAGTAGAAATACAGGCTACTGGTACATAATGTTTGGTGATACAGTCACAAAATGTGCATCTCCTCTACATACTGTTACTGTCCTAAAAGTTTCACAAAACCTGCTGAAAAAGCTGTGGAAGGAGTTGAGCCGATAACGTTGTCTTGTTAAAAGTATGAAAGGGCAGTAACTCTCTAAACAAGAAGCGCCACCTGTCGGTGCAGATGCTCGACTTTCAAGGCCTTGCTTATTCAAGGGCATAATTCTGCTTTATTGCATAACAGAATTATTGCACTTGTTAACCATATTGCACTTGTTAACCAGATTTTGTAAGTATAAAAGGGGCCATAATTTTGTTTAAAAAAAGCATTGGTTATAGAATCTGTCAGTATGATATTGTCTATCGATGCCGAATACATGTGTAAAGTTTCCATCCATTATGTAAAGTAGTTTCGGAGATAAAAGCTTATAAACAAACTTTAACCTGGACGCAGATGACAACGACGATGATCAAGTGATGAACTGAATGTTGTTTAATGGCTCATCAACACAGTATAGGTTATTTTGACTCCCCAGAGAGAGGGGAAGGATACATAGGAATCCGGGAACCGTGCCCTGCTCTTATTATCAAATAGATTCCTATGGTTCTTTAACGTGCTCGGAGGATAGACCGATACATGGGACCGCCCGGTTTACGTCCCCATCCGACGGACGAGGCTAAGGGTAAGTATCTTGCCCAAAAACACACCGACGAAACTCAGTGGCACCACGGAGGACTAAACCCAGTGCCTCCGGATTCAATCTGTCGCGCTACCGACTGCGCCACGCCAGCCCTCGATCAAGTGATGGCAATAGCTCTTTTTTTTCTTCAAAAAAGTCGAGCTAAAAATCATCTTACCGTAATACTGTGACAATAATTATGCTTAGTTCCATGTCATATTGTTAATTTGCTGGAAGTTTCACAAAATCAGCTAAAAAGAGTTTGACAGACTTATTTTTTAAATGAAAATCTGCAAATAATATTTTCTCTGGTTAAATAGCAATATTAATACCTTGAATAAAAGAATGATCATAGTCACTGAATTCTTTTTGTTGACTTGAATATTGTAACCTTCTGTTCATGTACTATTCAAAGTTTACTCAACACCTAACCTTTTTTACCTTGTTTTTGAAACAAGATGGATATATATGGTTTAAGTATAGATATTATGAGTATAGAATGATAAAATGCAATTAAAGGGAATGTAGCGATACAGCCAAACAAACTCTATTACTGAGAGTTCTGAAAAACTTGGAAAAAGGTGAAAGAATTATCAAAATCGGATGATAAACAAAAAAGATATGACCATTTAAAGGTTGTTCTAAAACATATATGGGAGCCGCCATTTTTATGACGTCATAGTTCCATATTACTATATATGGAATATTGATAAATATCATTTAAAACGAAGAAAATCACTGCAAATGAATGATTTTTTTTACTGGTGATATAAATCATTATTGCCATTTTGTATTACATATTTTTCATACAGTTGCTGTCATTTTTTCCCTATAAATCAGTAAATTTTCATATTTATAAATATTCCATATATGGTCATTTAGAACCGTGATGTCATAGCTCTCAAAATGGGCGCTTCCATATCCGTTTTAACAGAAACTTCAAATGATCATATCTTCTTTGTTTATCATCCGATTTTGATAACTCTTTCACCCTTATTCAAGTATTTCAGAACTCTCAATAATAAAGATGGTTTGGCTGTGGCGCTACATTCCCTTTAATCGTAAAACAAAATTATTTGTTGAGTTTTATGTTGTTGGTAAAACCAGCCACCGTAAAATCTTGGTGCTTAGCAAACTTTGTGTATATATTTAAGGTAAACTCACCTGAAACCGTGCCACTGAGAAGTGTGCCAGTTGACCGCCCCGACTGACCCCGGGTGGAATAATTGTGGGAATATGAGGCATCTTTGGCGAAGTATGTTCCTGAGAGACACAAACATACATAAAACTATTTTGCTAAAAAAACCTATCCACACCAAACTCCAGCATGTAGCATCACAACTGTTTTGATGGAATCAACTTATTTTATAATTAACTCTGTTGGGTAGTATGCCCCATGCAGCTACCTGATGTACTAAATAACTTTTAACAGGATCTATTAATCTTTCCAAACACTGTTCCACGTCTATTATCCAAGAAAATCTATAAACCCAATCAAATCCTTTCTTATAAAAAGATAAAAACACCAGTACCCTGTACAAGTGTAGTTGCATGTTTGCCTGACAACCGTCAATCAAATATTCCTTACAAATAGAAATATATCATTACCCTGTACAAGTGTAGTTGCATGTTTGCCTGACAACCGCCAATCAAATATTCCTTACAGATAGAAATATATCATTACCCTGTACAAATGTAGTTCCATGTTTGCCTGGCAACCGTCAATCAAATATTTTCTTACAAATAAAGAAATGCATCATTACTCTGTCCAAACATAGTTCTATGTTTGCCTGACAACCGCCAATTAAATCCTTCCTTAAATGTAGAGAAATGCATCATTACCCTGTCCAAACATAGTTCCATGTTTGCCTGACAACCGCCAATCAAATCCTTCCTTACAAATAGGATGAATAACATCTGTCTGTGTTCCGTGAAACAAGCGCTGCTCATTGATGTGTAATTCCCCCAAGTCTTCAACCATGTGCGTTCGCAAGCTGCAAGAACATGGTTAGGTACAAATCATTTACAGTCATGCTTTGTAAGCTTGAATGTTGACAATTTAAATAACACGCTTCTTCATTCCAGACTGAATGTATATATAAATCAATCTTGTTCAGCTTCAAAACATCCATTCTAACCCTAGAACACCACCCTTCTGTGAGTATTCAGTGAGAATGAGTATACAGTGATTATTTACTCCAGTTTGACTTACAGTGAGTATTTACTCCAGTTTGACTTACAGTGATTATTTACTCCAGTTTGACTTACAGTATTTACTCCAGTTTGACTTAAGGAATATTTACTCCAGTTTGATTTACAATGAACATTTACTCCAGTTTGACATACAGGGAGTATTTACTCCGGTTTGACTTACAGTGAATATTTACTCCAGTTTGAATATTTACTCCAGTTTGACTTAAGGAATCTTTACTCCAGTTTGATTTACAGTGAACATTTACTCCAGTTTGACATACAGGTAGTATTTACTCCAGTTTGACTTACAGTGAACATTTACTCACGTTTGAATATTTACTCCAGTTTGACTTACAGTGAATATTTACTCCAGTCTGAATATTTACTCCAGTTTGACTTACAGTGATTATTTACTCCAGTTTGACTTACAGTGATTATTTACTCCAATTTGACTTAAGAGTGAATATTTACTTCAGTTTGACATACAGGGAGTATTTACTCCAGTTTGACTTACAGTGAACATTTACTCCAGTTTGACTTACAGTGATTATTTACTCCAGTTTGACTTACAGTGAATATTTACTCCAGTTTGACTTACAGTGAATATTTACTCCAGTTTGACATACAGGGAGTATTTACTCCAGTTTGACTTACAGTGAACATTTACTCCAGTTTGACTTAGTGATTATTTACTCCAGTTTGACTTACAGTGAACATTTACTCCAGTTTGACATACAGGGAGTATTTACTCCAGTTTGACATACAGGGAGTATTTACTCCAGTTTGAATATTTACTCCAGTTTGACTTAAATTGAGTATTTACTCCAGTTTGGCTTACAGTGAATATTTACTCCAGTTTGACTTACGGTGATTATTTACTCGAGTTTGACTTACTGTGAGTATTTACTCCAGTTTGACTTACAGTAAATATTTACTCCAATTTGACTTAAGGAATATTTACTCCAGTTTGACTTACAGTGAGTATTTACTCCAGTTTGACTACAGAGAGTATTTACTCCAGTTTGACTTGAGGAATATTTACCCCAGTTTGACTTACATTGAGTGTTTACTCCAGTTTGACTACAGAGAGTATTTACTCCAGTTTGACTTGAAGAATATTTACTCCAGTTTTGACTTACATCGAGTATTTACTCCAGTTTAACTTACAGTGTGTATTTACTCCAGTTTGACTACAATGAGTATTTACTCCAGTTTGACTTACAGTGAATATTTCTCCAGTTTGACTACAGTGATTCTTTACTCCAGTTTGACTACAGTGAGTATTTACTCCAGTTTGACTTAAGGAATATTTACTCCAGTTTGACTTACATTGAGTGTTTACTCCAGTTTGATTTACAGTGTGTATTTACTCCAGTTTGACTACAATGAATATTTACTCCAGCATGACTTACAGTGAATATTTACTCCAGTTTGACTTACAGTGAATATTTCTCCCACAGTCTCTGGTTCTGTATTCTGTATATCTTCTGTATGTTACAACCCGACTGATGCATGGAGTTGATAAATAATATCGAGATCTCCAGGAATTCTTCACTCGCATTGTCTAAATCCACCTCAGAATATCCCTACAGAGTAATGTAAGTTAGTTAAACATTCATCACAAATGCATGATCCAGATGGTTCTGTTACAACAGAAATCGGCTGATAAATAAACAAGCTCCCGCAGATTCATATCACGATACTAGCTGATAACTTTACGGTTGCTAGCGGAAAGTTTTAACAGCGTCAAAATGGGACGTGTGAATGAAAACATAAAAACTATTCAAAAGAACCTGTAAGTATACGGAAACTTCCTGTGCACGGAACATTAGAACGTTTAAGAAATATAATTTTGCAACTATTTTTCCAGAATTTGGGACAAAGCATTACTGGAGTTTTACAATATTAACTAATCCAAGACACTCACTCACGCTAATGACCGTCTTCACAGCTTGACGTTTTGAACGTTTTTGCAAAGTTAAACGACATCGGTATCAGTTTTCTTGTCGATATCCATAAAACAACATCTCTGCTATAGAATGGTACTTAATATATGTTTAAAAAGTATTGAGGGTAGTTATTAAACGAGATGAATGTGTTTTACATTGGCTACGGTTACTTTTGGAAGAAGGGAAGTGTTGAAATTTAGGCACCGGCTATTTTTTGAAAACAATGCAACTGTACATAAAAAGCACCGGATACCATACATATTTTTTTTAATCCCCGCCTGTAGGGGTTAGGGGGATATAGTGATGCCCTCCGTCCGTCTGCCCATCAATCCGTCCGTACATACGTACATCTGTCCCATTTCTTGTCCGCTCCATAATGTAAAAACTACTAATGGGACTGCAATGAAGTTTCATACAATGATAGAGAGCAATGAGAGGATGCGCAGAGCGCAATAACCATAGCTCTGTCTTCATGTAAATTAGAGTTATTGCCCTTTGTAATTTTATACCTATAACTTGTATCCGCTCCATACCTTGAAAACTACTGATGGGAGTGAGATGACATTTCACATAATGATAGAGAGCAATGAGAGGAAGTGCAGAGCGCAAGAACCATACGCTATAAGGGGGGGGGGGGGGGGGGGGGGGGGGGGGGGGGGGGGGATAGCAGCCCTTAAAATAATGCTAATATAGCAATTTTTAACTAAATCAAGGACCATAACTGTGCTGTTACTGGTCCGATCTGGCTGGCTTTCGAACTTGTCCGAGCTTTCGTTGATATTAACAATGTGGTAAAGTGTTAAAGTTTGGTAAAGATAGGATGAAAAATGAAGGCCGTAGGGGCAACATATATGTGTAAGAATTGACAAAAGCAACACAGAAATATGTAAACAAGAGCCCAGAGGGCCTGTGGACGCTCTACTGGCTAACATGGCTCTTATAACATCAATGAAGCGAGTGACTGCCATTTACGTTTTTTTGAAAGTTTCAGGCAAAAAACAGCTTTTTGACTAAATCAAGGGCCATAACTAAAGAATCTGGTAACATTTGGTAAAGATCAGATGAAAAATGAAGGCCATACCGTATTAACGAGGCAAAATATAGCATTTATTTCTGGTCCAACATAGAGCTAAGAAAAAAAAAAAAAAAATAAAAGAAATCTGAAAAAAAGGAATAATTTCAAAAAAAAAATATGAAAAAAAAAAATAATAATGGAAAAAAAAAAAAAAAAAAAAAAATAATAATAATGAAAAAAAATTAAAATAAATAAATAAATAAAAAAATAAAAAATTATAATAATTAAAATAAAAATGAATAATAATATAAAAAAGACAGTTGTAAAATCTGGTAAAGTTTGGCAAATTTCAGATGCAAAATGAAGGCCTTATCGTAGGACGAGGCATATTATAGCATTTTTAACAAAATCAAGGGCCATAACTCTGCTGTTACTTGTCCGATCTGGTTGGTTTTCGAACTTGACCAAGCTTTCATAGACATTAACAATTTCATGAAGTTTGGTAAAGATCGGATGAAAAATTAAGGCGCTATCGTCTTAACGAGGCAAAATATATCATTTTGAAGTAAATCAAGGGCCATAACTCCAATGTTACTGGTCCGATATGGCTGGTTTTCGAACTTGTCTGAGCTTTCATTGATATTAACAATCTGATAAAAGTTTGGTAAAGCTCGGATGAACAATGAAGCCCCTATAGTCTTTAACGAGGCAAAATATAGCATTTTTAACAAAATCAAAGGCCATAACTCCGCTGTTACTATTCCAATATGGCTGGTTTTCGAACTTGTCAAAGCTTTCATTGATATTAACAATCTGATCAAGTTTGGTAAAGATCGGATGAACAATGAAGCCCCTATCGTCTTAACGAGGCAAAATATAGCATTTTTAACTAAAGCAAGGGCCATAACTTCGCCGTTACTGGTTTGATATGGCTGGTTTTCAAACTTGTTCGAGCTTTCAACGACATTAACAATCTGATAAAGATTGGTAAAGATCGGATGAACAATAAAGCCCCTATCGTCTTAACAATGCAAAATATAGCATTTTTAACTAAATCAAGGGTTACAACTCCGCTGACACTAGTCCAATATGGCTGGTTTTCGAACTTGTCCGAGCTTTCATTGATATTAACAACGTGGTAAAGTTTGGTAAAGATAGGATGAAAAACGAAGGCCCTATCGTCTTAACGAGGCAAAATATAGCAATATAGCATTTTTAACTAAATCAAGGACCATAACTCCGCTGTTACTGGTCCGATCTGGCTGGTTTTCGAACTTGTCCGAGCTTTCATTGATATTAACAATATTGTAAAGTTTGGTAAAGATAGGAAGAAAAATGAAGGCCCTATCGTCTTAACGAGGCAAAATTTAGCAATATAGCATTTTTAACTAAATCAAGGGCCATAACTCCGCTGTTACTTGTCCGATCTGGCTGGTTTTCGAACTCAGCCGAGCTTTCATTGATATTAACAACCTGTTAAAGTTTGGTAAAGATCGGATGAAAAATGAAGGCCCTATCGTCTTAACGAGACAAAAGTTAACAACGGACGACGGACGACGGACGGACGACGGACGGACGACGGACAACTCGGCATCCCATAAGCTTTGCTTGCCTTTGGCCAGTAGAGCTAAAAATTAAAAATAGTTTCAAGTAGGGGTGGGGTGGTGGGGAGCAGGGATGAGAGGGGGTGGGGTGGGGGCAGGGGGAGCAGCGGAAAGGCGGGAGTGGGTTGGGGGGTGGGGGAGGGGGCAACATATATGTGTAAGAATTGACTAAAACAACAAAGAAATATGTAAAAAAAAAAAATAGATTTTCAAGTGGGGATGGGGTGGGGGTGAGAGGCAGGAGTGGGTTGTGGGGTGGAGGGGAGGGGGCAACATATATGTGTAAGAATTGACTAAAACAACAAACAAAGACATATGTAAAACAAATTTAAACAAAAAACAAGTGGGGGGGGGGGGGGGGGGGGGGGGGTGGAGGGGGCAACATATATGTGTAAGAATTGACTAAAACAACAAACACAGAAATATGTAAAACAAATTTAAACAATAGGTCAATGACCTTGAAGCTCTACTGATTGATTTTGATTTCAGGAAGTAGTCGCTACAGACTTGTTTTTTGAAAAATTATTTTTAGCCGTGGCGGCCATCTTGAATTTCCGGCCGACCTGAAATTTTGCTAGGATCAATTAGACATCAAGAGCAACATTCCTGTGAAGTTTCATGAAAATCCGTCAAGTAGTTTCACAGGAAAAGTCGCTACAAGTTTTCATTATATAACTCTATGTAAACAAAGATGGCCGCTGACAGCCATGTTTAACGTCGAATCAAAATAATGTTTGACTCTGATAACCATCATGTCATGCTGATCATTTTACAAAAAGTCCCATATCAATATCACTTATAGTTTTCAAGACGCAGTCGCTATAAACTTCTTTTTTAAAAAATCTAATTTTAGCTGTGGTGGCCATCTTGAATTTCTGGCCGATCTGAAATTTTGCTAGGATCAATTAAACATTAAGAGCAACATTCCTGTAAAGTTTCATGAAAATCTGCCAAGTAGTTTCAAAGGATTAGTCGCTACAAGTTTTTACTATATAACTCTATGTAAACAAAGATGGCTGCTTAACGTTGAATAAAAACAATTTTTGACAAGGACCAACATCATGTCATGCTGATCATTTTACAAAAAGTCCAATATCAATATCACTTATAGTTTTCAAGAAGTAGTCGCTACAAACTTGTTTTTTGAAAATTTATTTTTAGCCGTGGCGGCCATCTTGAATTTCCGGCCGACCTGATATTTTGCTAGGATCAATTAGACATCAAGAGCAACATTCCTGTGAAGTTCATGAAAATCCGTCAAGAAGTTTCAGAGGAGTAGTCGCTACAAGTTTTCATTATATAATTCTATGTAAACAAAGATGGCCGCTGACAGCCAGGTTTACATCTAATCAAAATGATTTTTGACAAGGACCAACATCATGTAATGCTGATCATCTTAGAAAAAGTCCCATATCAATATCACTTATAGTTTTCAAGAAGTAGTCGCTACAAACTTGTATTTTGAAAATTTATTTTTAGCCGTGGCGGCCATCTAGAATTTCCGGCCGACCTGAAATTTTGCTAAGATCATTTAGACATCAAGAGCAACATTCCTGTGAAGTTTCATGAAAATCCGTTAAGTAGTTTCAGAGGAGTAGTCGCTACAAGTTTTCATTATATAACTCTATGTAAACAAAGATGGCCGCTGGCAGCCATGTTTAACGTCAAATCAAAACGATTTTCGACAAGGACCAACATCATGTCATGCTGATCATTTTAGAAAAAGTCCCATATCAATATCACTTATAGTTTTCAAGAAGTAGTCGCTACAAACTTGAATTTAAAAAATCTATTTTTAGCTTTGGTGGCCATCTTGGATTTCACATCAACATGAATTTTTGCTAGGATCAACTAGACTTCATGGGCAACATTTCTGTAAAGTTTTATGAATATCTATCCAGTAGTTTCAGAGGAGTAGTCGCTACAAATAAAAGTTAACGGACGGACGGACAGAAAAAAATCTATTTTTAGCTTTGGCGGCCATCTTGGATTTCACATCAACATGAATTTTTGCTAGGATCAACTAGACTTCATGGGCAACATTTCTGTAAAGTTTTATGAATATCCATCCAGTAGTTTCAGAGGAGTAGTCGCTACAAATAAAAGTTAACGGACGAACAGACGGACAGACGACGGACGCCGCACCACGGCATAAGCTCTGCTGATCAGTAGAGCTAACAAAAATCAAGTGGGGTGGGGGGGGGGAGGGGGCAACATATATGTGTAAGAATTGACAAAAGCAACACAGAAATATGTAAAAAAAAAAAATAGTTTCAAAAAGGGCTGGGGTGGTGGGGAGCAGGGGTGAGTGGCGGGAGTGGGATGGGGGGTGGGGGAGGGGGCAAAATATATGTGTAAGAATTGACTGGGGTGGGTGGGAGAGCGGGGGTGGGGGGGGGGGGGGGGGCGGGGCGGGGATGGGGACAACATTTGTGACCTGATGATACTGAAGACAAAGTTTGAATGAAATGTTGAAGATATTAGAACATGAAAAGTTTGCAAAACTTTAATGTAAATGTTCACCGTCATCACCACAGGTGGAAGGGGGTAGTTTGGTGGGGCTGGGTGGGGCGGGTGGGTGGGGATGGGGGTCTCTCTGGGCATACCCAGGGAATAAGACAACAATGATGACGCTGGGGTAGGGAATTAGACAGAACACGGTACCAACATTCTGGATATTGATATAATAGCTTCTACCCTGGGAAATTGGACATAAACTTGCTCCTAGATATGGGAATTAGACAATCAATGTGTATATTCCCCCTGGGTGTGTTACAGTTATCAAAACAGCCAGTACATGTACATGATACAGCGGTTCCAATACAAACTTTACAAACAAGCAGTACGTACGTCCCTGTCTGTTGCGTCTATCCAATGGGAGGGTATCTGTATGATGGCTCCCGTATCGGTCGATATCTTAGTTGTGGTCTTTATACACAGGTCATGTTGACGCTGGTGCCATTCCATCTCACACTGGCGACAGTATGACTGCAGGAGAAATGACAGTATGACTGCAGGAGATATGACAGATATGTCAGTATGACTGCAGGAGATATGACAGATATGAAAGTGGGAGATACGGCAGATATGACAGTATGACTGTGGGAGATGACAGTATGACTGTGGGAGATATGACAGTATGACTGTGGGAGATATGACAAATATGACAGTATGACTGTGGGAAATATGACAGATATGACTGTGGGAGATACAGCAGATATGACAGTATGACTGTGGGAGATATGACAGTATGACTGTGGGAGATAGGACAGATATGACTGTGGGAGATATGACAGTATGACTGTGAGAGATATGACAGTATGACTGTGGGAGATATAACAGACAGTATGACTGTGAGATATGACAGTATGACTGTGGGATATATGACAGTATGACTGTGGGAGATATGACAATATGACTGTGGGAGATATGACAGTATGACTGTGGGAGATATGACAATATGACTGTGATAGATATGACAGTATGACTGTGGGAGATATGACAGTATGACTGTGGGAGATATGACAGTATGACTGTGATATGACAGTATGACTGTGGGAGATATGACAGTATGACTGTGGGAGATATGACAGTATGACTGTGAGAGATATGACAGTATGACTGTGGGAGATATGACAGTTTGCATGTGGGAGATGACAGTATGACAGTGGGAGATATGACAATATGACTGTGGGAGATATGACAGTATGACTGTGAGAGATATGACAGTATGACTATGGGAGATATGACAGTATGACTGTGGGAGATATGACTGTATGGCTGTGGAAGATATGACAGTATGACAGTGGGAGATATGACAGATATGACAGTACTTCTGTTGGAGATATGACAGTACTTCTGTTGGAGATATGACAGTACTTCTGTTGGAGATATGACAGTACTTCTGTTGGAGATATGCAAGAGAAAAAATTTCCACGAACAAAATCAAACATTTAACTATGATGCAACAAAGTAAATTTTGATGTTTCCAATGAAAAATTATTTAAACTTAAAAGAAATAATAAAAAAAATCCAAAGCTTTCGAGAACGAGAATTTTTCTTTTTTTGTTTTGCAAATGACCGACTGTGACTGTTGAAAACTAATGTTTTTTTATTCATATGTTAATGTTTTTGATTCAATAAAACATGACAACAGCACCAACATGGAAAAAATATTAGTGTGTTTTACAGCTGTTAATATATAATGTAGATATATGTTAAATACGTCGATTTTTATATTATTTTGCCACCAGATTTTTTTCTGCAGACTGTAGAAGAGATAAAAAGAAGGAGCTCTATACAAGATAAAGTGCAGTAGACTAAAGAATCATTATGAATGTGTCCGACACTATATAAATATTGCATCCCTGTGGAGGTGACAGTGGATATTGTCAACCTGAGGGTTGACATTATTTTTCCAAAGGTTGACAATATCCACTGTCACCATCACTGTGAAGCAATAATGATTTTATTATACCGAAGAAAACAAATGTTTTTGGGAAAATGAAACATGTAAACAAAGGTCCATTTTGTTTTTGTAAAAAAGAGGATGTTTTTATTTATGTTGAACCAGTTTTGATTTAAGTAACACGTCATGGTCAACAAAAATATTATTCATACCTTTAAAACAAGAGGGCCAAGATGGCCCTAAATCGATCACCTTAGTACTGGCCCATTATTGAACTTCTTATGGTCATATACAACCTATGCAAGTTTGGTTAAGACTGTTCGAGAAATGTGGCGTCTGTTGTGTTAACAACATTGATATAAAGACACTGACAAAGTTTAGTAAAGATAAAATACAAAATGAAGGTGCTAGAGTGCAACACCTGGGGCAGGGCCAAATGTGACCCCATGGCTACATGTAATATTTGAGAGTTGTGTGCCTTGTGGTTTCAGAGAAGAAGATTTTTTAAGATTTTCCCTATACAAGTCTATGTAAAACACGTGACCCTGGGGCGGGGCCAAATGTGACCCCAGGGTCACCATTTAAACAAACTTGGTAAAGGACCATAAGCTTATAGTAAATCAAAATATTAAACCTCTGGTTCTTGTAGTTTCAGAGAAGATTTTTTTTTCCTAAGTAAAACTGACGCCTGGGACGGGGCCAAATTTGACCCCAGGGTCACCATTTGAACAAACTTGGTAGAGGACCATAAGCTTATAGCAAATGCAAAATATTAAACCTCCGGCTCTTGCAGTTTTAGAGAAAAAGATTTTTAAAAGTTTTTCCGTTTACAAGTCTATGTAAATATGTGACCCCTGGGGCGGGGCCAAATGTGACTCCAGGGTCACCATTTAAACAAACTTGGTAAAGGACCATAAGCTTATAGTAAATCAAAATATTAAACCTCTGGCTCTTGTAGTTTCAGAGAAAAAGATTTTATTTATTTTTTCCTATGTAAAACTGTGACGCCTGGGACGGGGCCAAATTTGACACCAGGGTCACCAGTTGGACAAACTTGGTAGAGAACCATTAGCTGATGCTACTTGTAATATATGAGAGTGTGGTATCAGAAAAGAAGATTTATTAAAGTTTTTTAAATAAGTCTATGAAAAATATGCAAAATCTCAATACACAAACTTTGGACCCCTGGGATATGGCCATTATTGACACCTAGGACTTCATTTGAACAAACTTGATTGGCGATCATTTTTAAAAGAAAAACTGTCGAAATCTGTCCAGCGGTTCTTGAGAAGATTTTTTAAGGTTTCGACCATATATGGTAATGGCGGCTATCTTGGATGTCGCGCTGACCTAATTTTAATAAATCTAAAAACCATTCATCTAAGGATCATCCATGTGAAGTTTGGTCAAAATTGGCCAAGCGGTTTCTCAGGAGAAGTCGTTTGAAGCAAAAGTTAACGACGACGGACGACGGGCGAAGAGTGATCCCAATAGATCCCCTTGGGCTTTTGGTATCTGAGAAACTGAGTTAATAAAAAACTTCAATGTAAAACTTCAATGTAAACTAACAAAGTGCAAACGGTAGGTCAAGGTAATTCATATTGACCCACTTTTCATTGGAACATATCGCTGTCATATAGTTATCAAAATGTGAAAAGTTTGAAAGCTCTAAGGCATCTGGTGTTGGAGAAATGGACTTAACAAAACACTTCGATGTAAATTAACAAAGTGTAAAAGGTAGGTCAAGGTCATTTATATTGACCTGATTCGGGTAGGAACATAATGCTGTCATACAGATGTAAGTGTGTATGAAGTTTGGAAACGGTATGGCTTCTGGTATCTGAGATGCCGAGTTAATAAAAAAAATTCAATGTAAATTAACAAAGTGTAAAAAGTAGGCCAATGTCATTTATATTGACCATATTTGGGTAGGAACATATTGCTGCCATATAGATGTAAGTGTATATGAAGTTTGGAAACTGTAGGGCTTTTGTTATCTGAGAAATTGACTTAATAAAAAACTTGCATGTAAAAACGTGACGGACGAACGACGTCTTACGAACAACGTGACGTACGTCCAGACGGACAAGGGTAACACTACATGCCTGCACCACTTTCGTGGTGGGGCATAAAAATGCTGCACTCCAGGGACGTCACTCCAGGGTTTGACATTACAACATCGTACGTCAGCGCGAATTTTTAAATAGCAGTATATCGGAATTTAACATGGGATATTGACATGAGGTATAATAACAAAAAAATACCTGCGCTACTAAGAATACATTTTCAAAAAATGTTGGACGAACTATGTTATATGTTATATTTACTGCAGCCTGAAGCTAAAGAGTTTAATTCAGACTTTATTACAAATAAAATTGTTTCATTTCACTATCAATACAGTGCTTGTTGTATTATATATAACAACACTTACTTTACCACAATTGGAACACATAAGCCTTTTGATGTGTAAGTCCAAAACAGCTGCATACCCACAGCCCGGACACCTGGAATAATACACAAGGACATATAGCTTTATATCTAACACATCCTGGACATCTGGAATAATACACAAGGACATATAGCTTTGTATCTAACACAGCCTGGACACCTGGAATAATACACAAGGACATATAGCTTTATATCTAACACAGCCTGGACATCTGGAATAATACACAAGGACATATAGCTTTAGATCTCACTACACACTTAGCTCCCTTGTATGTGACTGTAGGATGATTCTTACACCATAAAAAGTAGAGGTGTGTTCTTCGGTTTGAGATATTTTTAATAATTGGCCATGGATATTTTCTTTTCCTGTTGCAGGTGAGAAAACAATAGTGTGAGATTGGATGAACAGCGATTAGACGACACTGACAGCAAAATGTGACACATTTGTGGGTGCTCAAAATGCGTATGAATTTAGGTGCAAACTGTTTAGTGAAAGCCGAAAAGAGTACCTTGCCTGACACCACTCCTATTTAAAAAAAAACAAACTGGGCTATGTACCAGATTTTATGGATTTTTATGAGCAGCAATAACTGTATTTTACCAAAAAAATACTTTTAGACTTTAAAGGTTTGATTTAGAATGGGAAATTGGACTTTATTCCCTATGGCCAACACAGTAAAATCGAAGTGTGTAGTGAGACCTTAATATCTAACACATCCTGGACATCTGGAATAATACACAGGGATATATAGCTTTGTATCTAACACAGCCTGGACACCTGGAATAATACACAAGGACATATAGCTTTTTATTATATAACCTATAAATAGACGCGTTTTCATTGGCTAAAAAGTAATTTTTTAGAAAAAATATCTAGCGATATTGACCTGTTTTTTTGATATTGACCTGTTTTTTTGATATTGACCTGTTTTATATAATTGTTTTTTTGATATTGACCTGTTTTATATAATTGTAAATTGAGGGTTATATAATAAAACAGTTATGGACTTTTCAGCTGTTATACATGATGTGATATGCACCAAAAAAATCATTATTGACCGAGGCTATCGCCTCGGTCAATAATGATTTTTTTGGTGCATATCACATCATGTATAACAGCTGAAAAGTCCATAATTGTATAATATCTAACACATCCTGGACATCTGGAATAATACACAGGGATATATAGCTTTATATCTAACATCCTGGACACATGGAATAATACACAAGGACATACAGCTTTATATCTAACACAGCCTGGACACCTGGAATAATACACAAGGACATATAGCTTTGTATCTAACACAGCCTATTTTAAAATGCTGCCCTCTGTGTAAACAGCCTTTTACAAAACACCTTATCAAGAGGCATGTTCCTTATCAGTACAATTTTTTTTTTTCCAGTTGCCAAAAAAGGGCAAACCCATTTAATCTCCCCGTGAATGAGTGTGTTGTGGGTCGGGGAGGACCATCCCAGCACATACTTTACAAAATATACAATTATGTTAAGTTCACAACACACATTCCCATTCAGGTTCTATCATTCCTTAAAAACAAATATTATATACAAAGATATGATATAAAAGAAACAATGAAAGTGCTTTTTTTTTCTTCAAAGGACCATAATGATATATATCGGTATTTAGCTTATATCAATCGTCATTATTGGGTGAAATTTGGCTTAAATTGCTACTGTTAATTTTTTTTTAAAAAAATATGGAAAAATATGGGTTACCAAATACTGGCTGCAAACATTCTCTCTGTAAAGGAATTATATAATCTTCTCAGTCCTAGTCACTTTTAGTTAATTTATATGATCAATTATCAGTTTCTTGGCAAAAAATTATGCATGTATTTATAAGTTAGCATCTAAGGCTTCTTTATAAGTAGCCCATTTTTCGAAAAATGTCTCTACGTTATAACTTTTAACAGCTTAGTATGAATTTTCAGTGCTTTGTATGAATTTCTAAGTCTATTCTTCATAGCAGTGACCGATAGCAATTTATTAAGACGTTTTGATGAAAAAATATAATATTTTAAGTCGATAACAAGAGGCCCAAGAGGGCCTGTGGACGCTCTACTGGCTAACATGGCTCTTATAACATCAATGAAGCGAGTGACTGCCATTTACGTCTTTTTGGAAGTTTAGGGCAAAAAACAGCTTTTGAACTAAATCAAGGGCCATAACTAAAGAATCTGATAAAGTTTGGTAAAGATCAGATGAAAATGAAGGCCCTACCGTATTAACGAGGAAAAATATAGGATTTTTAACTCAATCAAGAGCCATAAATCCTCTGTTACTGGTCCAACTGGTCCAACATAGAGCTAAAAAAAAATATATTAATTAAAAAAATTAAAAAAATAAAAAAAAAAATAAAAAAAAATTAAAAAAAAATAAATTAAAATTAAAAAAAAAAAAAAAAAAAAAAAAAAAAATCAAAAAAAAAATCTATTAATTTAAACAAATAATTAAAAAAATAAAAGTTTGGTAAACGATCGGATGAAAAATGAAGGCCCTCTCGTCTTAACGAGGCAAAATATAGTGTTTTGAACTAAATCAAGGGCCATAACTAAGCTGTTACTGGTCCGATATGTTTGGTTTACGAACTTGTCCGAGCTTTCATTGATATTAACAATGTGTTAAAGTTTGGTAAAGATAGGTTGAAAAATGAAGGCCCTATCGTCTTAATGAGGCAAACTATAGCATTTTTAACTAAATCAAGGGCCATAACTCCACTGTTATTGGTCCGATATGGCTAGTTTTCGAACTTGCACGAGCTTTCATTGATATTAACAATCTGATAAAGTTTGGTAAAGATCAGATGAACAATGAAGCCCCTATCGTCTTAACGAGGCAAAATATAGCATTTTTAACTAAATCAAGGGCGACAGCTCCGCTGTAACTGGTCCGATATGGTTGGTTTTCAAACTTGTTCGAGCTTTCAATGACATTAACAATCTGTTAAAGTTTGATAAAGATCGGATGAACAATGAAGCCCCTATCGTCTTAACGAGGCAAAATATAGCATTTTTAACTAAATCAAGGGCCATAACTCCGCTCTTACTATTCCGATATGGCTGGTTTTCGAACTTGTCCGAGCTTTCATTGATATTAACAATCTGATAAAGTCTGGTAAAGATTGGATGAACAATGAAGCCCCTAGCGTCTTAACGAGGCAAAATATAGCATTTTTAACTAAATCAAGGGCCATAACTCCGCTGTTACTAGTCCGATATGGCTGGTTTTCGAACCTGTCCGAGCTTTCATTGATATTAACAATGTGGTAAAGTTTGGTAAAGATATGATGAAAAACGAAGGCCCTATCAATTTAACGAGGCAAAATATAGCAATATAGCATTTTCAACTAAATCAAGGACCATAACTCTGGTGTTACTGGTCCGATCTGGCTGGTTTTCGAACTTGTCCGAGCTTACATTGATATTAACAATGTGGTAAAGTTTGGTAAAGATAGGTTGAAAAATGAAGGCCCTATCGTCTTAACGAGGCAAATATAGCAATATAGCATTTTTAACTAAATCAAGGGCCATAACTCTGCTGTTACTGGTCCGATATGAATGGTTTTCGAACTCATCCGAGCTTTCATTGATATTAACAACCTGTTAAAGTTTGGTAAAGATTGGATGAAAAATGAAGGCCCTATTGTCTTAACGAGGCAAATATAGCAATATAGCATTTTTTAACTAAATCAAGGGCCATAACTCTGCTGTTACTTGGCCGATCTGGCTGGTTTTCGAACTCATCCGAGCTTTCATTGATATTAACAACCTGTTAAAGTTTGGTAAAGATTGGTTGAAAAATGAAGGCCCTATCGTCTTAACGAGACAAAAGTTAACAACGGACGGACGACGGACGATGGACGGACGACGGACGGACGGACGACGGACAACTCGGCATCCCATAAGCTCTGCTGGCCGTACAAATCGATTGATGAGAGCATATTTCCTATATCGAAAATAAATAGTTATTCTATGAATGTAATTTGTATATGTTTTGTTAACAACTAAGTCTTAATTTCATTAAACATTTGAGTTTCTGGGCATGACCAAAGCATATGTATAATACTTTCTTGTTGGTGACAGAAATTACAAAGAGAGCTATCAATGGCTTTAATGGTAAACAAATATTTTTTAGTTGGCAATATTCTGTGGTTGATTCTTACTTGAAACCATCGAAGTGTTGTACTAAGGTTATATTTCAATGGGGACATGTAAATATCTTTCCATGTCTTATCATCTATCTCATAAATTTGCTCCCATTTATAGTTTGATGGCGGTTTTTCTTCATTTTTGTTAAGTATGTTGTATAGATCTTTGGTATTTTTGATAAGGATTGAGATGTTAGCTGTAAGAAATGGGTTTTGTAACTTTTTATGTAAAAATGTAATATTTTGTTTATCAGCATACAATTTGATTTATGAAAGTACTCCATTGTACTGAATAAAATTTGTTTTAATAAACGTTTCATTGAACTCCAATTCTGAGTAAAACTTTCCATTTTAAGTAAATCATTTATTAGAAAAATACCCTTGTTATACCATGATTTATAAAATATGGGTTTTGCTCCAATCTTGAGATTATCATTATAAACAAGAGGCCCAAGAGGGCCTGTGGACACTCTACTGGCTAACATGGCTCTTATAACATCAATGAAGCGAGCGACTGCCATCTACGTTTTTTTGAAAGTTTCGGGCAAAAAAACGCTTTTTAACTAAATCAAGGGCCATAACTAATGAATCTGGTAAAGTTTGGTAAAGATCAGATGAAAAATGAAGGCCCTACCGTATTAACGAGGCAAAATATAGCATTTTGAACTAAATCAAGGGCCATAATTCCGCTGTTACTGGTCCGATATGAATGGTTTTCGAACTTGTCCGAGCTTTCATTGATATTAACAATCTGATAAAGTTTGGTAAAGATCAAATGAACAATGAAGCCCCTATCGTCTTAACGAGGCAAAATATAGCACTTTTAACTAAATGAAGGGCCATAACTCCGCTGTTACTGGTCCTATCTGGCTGT
This sequence comes from Cyrtodaria siliqua, assembly GCA_037043455.1. Lineage (NCBI taxonomy): Eukaryota > Metazoa > Mollusca > Bivalvia > Adapedonta > Hiatellidae > Cyrtodaria > Cyrtodaria siliqua. The sequence goes on along the minus strand of JAWPHD010000317.1, from coordinate 340,276 downwards.
TTTTCGAACTTGTTTGAGCTTTCAATGACATTAACAATCTGATAAAGTTTGGTAAAGATCGGATGAACAATGAAGCCCCTATCGTCTTAACGAGGCAAAATATAGCATTTTTAACTAAATCAAGGGCCATAACTCCGCTGTTACTGGTCCGATATGATCCGATATGAATGTTTTTCGAACTTGTCCCAGCTTTCATTGATATTAACAATGTGGTAAAGTTTGGTAAAGATAGGATCAAAAATGAAGGCCCTATCGTCTTAACGAGGCAAAATATAGCAATATAGCATTTTTAACTAAATCAAGGACCATAACTCTGCTGTTACTGGTCTGATCTGGCTGGTTTTCGAACTTGTCTGAGCTTTCATTGATATTAACAATGTGGTAAAGTTTGGTAAAGATAGGATCAAAAATGAAGGCCCTATCGTCTTAACGAGGCAAAATATAGCAATATAGCATTTTTAACTAAATCAAGGACCATAACTTCGCTGTTACTGGTCCGATCTGGCTGGTTTTCGAACTTGTCTGAGCTTTCATTGATATTAACAATGTGGTAAAGTTTAGTAAAGATAAGATGAAAAATGAAGGCCCTGTCGTCTTAACGAGGCAAAATATAGCAATATAGCATTTTGAACTAAATCAAGGGCCATAACTCTGCTGTTACTGGTCCAATCCGGCTGGTTTTCGCTGATATTAACAATGTGGTAAAGTTTGGTAGATAAGATGAAAATGAAGGCCCTATCGTCTTAACGAGGCAAAATATAGCAATATAGCATTTTGAACTAAATCAAGGGCCATAACTCTGCTGTTACTGGTCCAATCTGGCTGGTTTTCGCTGATATTAACAACCTGTTAAAGTTTGGTAAAGATCGGATGAAAAATGAAGGCCCTAACGTCTTAACGAGACAAACGTTAACGACGGACGGACGACGGACAACTCGGCATCCCATAAGCTCTACTGGCCGAACTACTGGCCTTCGGCCAGTAGAGCTAAAAATTGGACTTGCAAGAAATTGGTCTGTAGATTGTGGTTGGTTTTTCTCATTAATGTATGCATATGATTGTAAAACGTCAACCCAAAATGGATTACTTAAGCCCCGAATATTGTGCAAAGTAAGATAACTCATTTTTAAAAGCGTTTCGTTTAGAGAAGTATTTCAGCCGTCTAATATTACTGAGGCATCATCTGCATATTTTGAAAGTTTTAATTCGGTATTTCCTATTGTAATTCCTTTAATATTTTTGTTGTTTCTGATTTTAATAGTGAGAACTTCTGTACACATGATGAAGATATACGGTGATAATGGGTCTCCTTGTCTTATCAATACAAATTGGTATGAACTACATCTATGACATTACAACAAATGCTCACCATCTTACCTCACAAGATGGCAGCCTTATTGGTATTTATTGTACACTAGCTGTAAGCGTGTCTCATACACTGGATGTAAAATACGCGTCACAATAATGAAGATTTCTTACATGACACCATCCTAACAATAATGAAGATTTCTTACGTGACACCATCCTAACAATAATGAAGATTTCTTACGTGACACCACCCTAACAATAATGAAGATTTCTTACGTGACACCATCCTAACAATAATGAAGATTTCTTACGTGACACCATCCTTCATGTTGCCCAAGGCCTCCAAAGTTTCTTTTTTCCATTTTTCCTCCAACAAATCCAGAACAATACTAGGCAGTGCTTTCCTTAGTTCACCTATAATTACAGGGACACATTACAGTTGCCAATTTGCTAACTACATCAACATATGTGCGGGGATATTTGCTTTTTTTTATCGGAAAGAGAAGGTGGTCACTGTACAAGATTATTGCCCATACACCTACTTGATGGAGACATTGATGCCAAAGGAGGGTTAGAAGTAAAGGAAGGAAAAAAACACCCCTACAAGTTTCACTATATTTATATATCATCCATCATTAGATGTCTGTCCAACCCAGAAAAATGCCTGTATTCAAAGTGTTATGAATATTGGTCCAGTAGCAAAAGCGTGGACATTAAATTTAACCAGTGCTCGTGGCGAGAATTCAACATATGCTTGCTTAGTCTTCAAATAATCAAAATGTTGAGTTATCGCAGATTACAATTAAAACTTTTGAATAGTACTGAAGAAAGAACAAGTCATATTTCTGGCATTTTGAACTGTCTCTTCGATCTTCGAAGATGTGCACAACTTCCATTATGTGTACACAATTATTTTAATTTAAACATTGAACTTGTTCAAATATTTTGTTTTCCTGTTCAGATCCCATTTAATAGCAATCTCATTCAAATCAGACCCTTTATCACGCTACGATACTCTACACTACTATGGATCTGACAACACTGCATTGGCGGTCACGTCAGATTGACCTTAAGATTAGCCAATCAGATTTCAACCTACAAAATCGGTCGGTATAGACTGTTCCACCGCGCATGTCGCGTTTCAGTCAAAAGCTATGGGGCAGTCTATGCTCGGTATTGAAAGAGACAATGTTCGTAACTTTTACTTATAAAACACAAAACAATTGCGTAGACAAACATAACACACCAACCATTATTGAATATTTACTGAAAACAACAACAAGATTATTGAAGGAATTCAATAGCGGTACAAAAAACATATGTACCGATTCGTGGGGTTGTATCCACACTAAAATTACAGTCGCGGGTAATAATAATAGAACGTCGCAATAGTCAACTTCGCTATCGGGCCAGACGTACTAAGACATACCATTTAGAAATCCTAATGTCACAATAATCTCGGTAGAATGTGTACTTTTCAGATATGTTCCGTTGATTTTCTTCGTATTGTTGATGTAAAACATGCCATTTAGTGCATTTCTTAAAAGGACAAGGTATGATAAGGGGGTATTTAGGCCCCCAATATATTTAAAATGCAACAAAATATTTACATATTATCTGTTGTGCATATTGAAGTAAATTGATCATATTCTATCTTCAAAATATATTTTTATTTATTTTATTTATCTAGAAGATTTAATAGGGTCTCAAAAAACGGTATTTTTGGTAATTTTGTTATATTTTGTAGATTTTGGACCTTTCTTGGCAAGATTTTGATCCTAAAAATATAGAGCGCACCCCGAGCACACACAGTTTCTTGGCTGATGATGCATCCCTATCAAGTACCTGTTTCAACAAAAAATCAGCTGTGCTCGAGGGTGCGCTCTGTATTTCTAAGACCAAAAACTGATCGAAAACTGCTGAAAATGAAAAAAATTGTCATTTTTTGAAAGAAAAGGCCTTGTTTGTGAGGCTCTTAAATTTATTTAGAGCCTTCAAACGTACTTGTAATGAGTTTTAATATTGACTCAGTGCATTTGTAGCTAAATTAGATATTCAAAACTTGTGCATTAAAACTTTCAATATTGGGGGCCAATTTTGTCCCTTATCATACCTAGTCCTTTATCGTTAATCCACAGCAATAACACAAGAAGACTTTATGTTTTTTCGGATATAGATCTATGTGTTTTATGTGGATTTTCGTTCAATTCATCCAAACATCATCTGAAGTGCAATTTCATTGGTTGAATTTAGTTGATCTCATGAATATTGGTTAGAAGAAAGGTTGCTCTGATGTGACCTCCAAGGCAGTGTTGTCAGATCCTACAGTGGAAAGCATCAAAGCGTAATTAAGATATGATTTTAATGAGATTGATTTAATAGGCCAGTTTGAGGCAATAAAATCGCAACATACTTTGTGGGACTGAGCTGTTACAACTGGGTACAGGACAGATGACTGATCCCTTCTGGTCCCCGACTAACACCACCTTGGCTGCTTTCTCCACACAGTGAGTACACACAAGATGGCTGTCACAACACTGAACCACACTGTTCTTACTACGCTGATCTTCACATGCCTCACATAATATCGGGCTGTGTGTCACAGTCACTGTAAAGGAAAAGAAAATTGTGTTACACTGCATGTTGTTCCTTGCTTATGTCAAAATGAACAAGATTTATAACTCACAACAAAAAGGAACCAGGTCAGTGCTGAACATTCATAACTCACAAAATTGCAAAAACTTTATATTTTCCCAATTCTGGTTAAAAAAACTCCCAGTCTAAAAAAACATAATATATACTGAATCGAAAAAGAAACGCAACTCGGGAATTTCCGCTATATATTGTATATACTGCACACTTAATTCTACATAATATTCCAAAGAAATTCAAAGATGTTTTGTAAAAAAAAAAGTTGTAGTTAGTTAGAGAAAGGACACAATGTGATGCTGTAGACGTTTTAATCACAGTAAACTTTGTAACAAGAAATTCATAAATGCTGAAGTACCTCTTTGAAACATTGAGCCATTTCAGTACTGTATTTAAGTAAATAACGTAAAGAGTTTGCAAAATTTCATCCTCAGTTTGCTCACATGCTTGAGCCAAATGCGTACTATGTCAATAATGAAACTTTGAAGGAATACTATTTGCTGTATTATGTGTTGTTTCAGTCTTTTTTTCTGAAAGAAAAGGTCTTACGTAGCCATGTACCATTCGATTAACAGCAGAATATTATTCATACAATATATAGTGAAAATTCCCGAGTTCAGTTTCTTTTTTACTTCAGTATATAATATTTTTTTGTTTTTGTGACAAGACTTTCCATTGTTTGTATGTTAAAATCATTGCTAAATTCAATACTTGATTGATGTTATACCTAACTCCAATACTTGATTGATGTTATACCTAACTCCAATACTTGATTGATGTTATACCTAAATCCAATACTTGATTGATGTTATACCTAACTCCAATACTTGATTGATGTTATGCCTAAATCCAATACTTGATTGATGTTATGCCTAAATCCAATACTTGATTGATGTTATGCCTAAATCCAATACTTGATTGATGTTATGCCTAAATCCAATACTTGATTGATGTTATGCCTAAATCCAATACTTGATTGATGTTATGCCTAAATCCAATACTTGATTGATGTTATGCCTAAATCCAATACTTGATTGATGTTATGCCTAAATCCAATACTTGATTGATGTTTTGCCTAAATCCAATACTTGATTGATGTTATGCCTAAATCCAATACTTGATTGATGTTTTGCCTAAATCCAATACTTGATTGATGTTATACCTAAATCCATACTTGATTGATGTTATACCTAAATCCAATACTTGATTGATGTTATACCTAAATCCAATACTTGATTGATGTTATACCTAAATCCAATACTTGATTGATGTTATCCCTAAATCCAATACTTGATTGCTGTTATCCCTAAAACCAATACTTGATTGATGTTATACCTAAATCCAATACCTGATTGATGTTATACCTAAATCCAATTCTTGATTGATGTTATACCTAAATCCAATACTTGATTATGTTAAACCTAAATCAAATACTTGATTGATGTTATCCCTAAATCCAATACTTGATTGATGTTATACCTAAATCCAATACCTGATTGATGTTATACCTAAATCCAATACTTGATTGATGTTATACCTAAATCAAACATTTTATGATTTTAATAAAGCTTTTTCTTAAAAAACATTCCCCGAAATAGCAAAAATCACGCTCAAGATTATGTTCCAAATTTTGACAATCTCACTTCTTTTTCCCAAATTCAGCAGGCCTCGGACTTTTCCCAATTTTCTCAAAACAAGCCCCGACTATACAATTGAATTATCAAGAAATCAGGTAAAACTGTTTAGCACAGATTACATGTGCACATATATACATGTCAGTTTTCATATCAATGCATATATATGACAATATTCTGATATGAAAAAACAAAAAGAGGTTTTCAGAAATGTGCTCCAAAAGCTAAGACATTTTACAGAAAAGTTCTCGAGACGAATTGTTTGACTTCATTTAGCATAAATCTGCATAAAGTATGTATTCAACACTAAAATTAGTAAAGCACAGAAGAAGTAACCGTTTTTATATTCCCCACTAACCATTACACCCATGTATCGTTTATGTCAAGGTTTCTCATGATCTCGATAGAAAATCTACTTTTGTTTAAAATCACTTGGTTTATTATGCATGAAAATATATGTATACTTATATAAAGGTGTACGCATGTACAAGGTAAAATTAAATAGATGTTCCGTTCTGTTCCATTCTAACACTAAGACATCAACATTTTGAGATATTTTTTATTACGACAAGAGTGCCGCCTGCAATTATACCATTAACCCTTAGCCTTAACCCTTAGCCTGCTAAGGGTGACTACAATAGCCTTCGAGTCCACTGTAAACCCAGATCAGTCATTTCTCCAAAACACCCCTTTCTAACATAAATGGAATGGTCTAAATTTAAAGAAAGGACAGTCCATTATACATTAATAGTGGGCTAAGGGTTAATGAATCTTTGAGCGCAAGACCCAAGTAAGCATTATAATTATGAATGTGCCATTAACTTACCGTCCACGACTGATACATCTGGTTTCACTATTTGTCGCATTGTTGTATCTGGTTTCACTATTTGTCCCATTGTTGTATCTGGTTTCACTACTTGTCCCATTGTTGGTTCTTGCCTTTTCTCTTTAGGTGATGTGACATGTCCGGGGATATTTGGTCTGGCAGAATCCTTGTGAAGCATGAAGCATTTAAATATTGTTTATTGCACTGCAGGTATGAACAATTACTTTGTGTTTTATAAGTAAAAGTTATAGACATTGTCTCTTTCAATACCAAGCTTAGACTGCTCCATAGCGTTCTGAAACAAGACAGGCGCAGTGAAACAGTCTATACCAAGCAATTTTGTAGGCTGAAATCTGATTGGCTAATCATAAGGTGAATCTGACGTGACCTCCAATGCAATGTTGTCAGATCCTTAGTAGTGTAGAGTATCGTAGCGTAAATATAACTTGTGAATTTGTCTGTCATTTTGTTTGTAGTACTATGTAAAATAACTCATAAATTCAGCATGGCTATCTCTGACAATATTTCAAAATTATAAGTTCAAAATTTCATTTAAGTTTAGGATATCACAGTTGTAAGTACATACGGTTACATCAGTTGGAATTCTGCTTGTTGATGATTTATGATAGGGTTTCCCCGAGCCCTCCTGTGTACTTCTACTGCTCAATAACGGTCGCTTACCCTTACCACTGTAGGGGAAATATCTAGATGGCGACACTGTAGCTTTCTGAAAATTAAAGACTTGTGTGTAAACATGATAACATGCATGACTTTCAGTATGTACATGCCCTTGGGGTAGGGGTTCGGGAAGGGAGTTTTTTTTGTATGGTGAAGACTTGATCTGGGTGTCCCATTTTTGTATTGTGAAGTCATTATTCGAGGGGCTTGGGATCCATTGGTGTATTGTCATAGGGTGGAGTGTCATTTATATTGTGAAGACATGATGTGAGTTAGGGGTCCCATTTTTGTCTTGTGAAAACATGATAAGCATTGTGACATGATGGGGTTATCAAGCAAGAAGCTAAAACGCCCTAGACTGAAAGTGGATAGATGACATAAGAAACAAGCATGCTTGCATAGTACTTTGGATCATATAAACCATGTTTGACTAGAACTATTTCGACGGCACGGCCGTCGTAAAATACCCACGTTTTATTCACACAGGTCACTTCCCCACCTGCCCACCCCCACCCTACCCCCCACACACAGCCCCACAGTATAATGTAATCCCTTCATGAAACTGTTCATTTGAGAAATAATTTTTAAATAAATTGATCCCCTGTTACCCTGTCTTCCATGGGGTTCGGGTTGGAGGGGGTGGGTGGTGTTGTCCAAGCTTTCATTGATATAAAGACACTGGCAAAGTTTTGTAAAGATCCGATTAATAATGAACCCCCTAGAGTGTTCACAAGGCAAAAGATAACGGACGCACGGACGATGGACAAGTCGTCATCCCATAAGCTCAAAAAAGCTAAAAAAAAGAAAGAAAAAAATCCCCACCGCCCGTCTCACCCGCCCTGAAATGTTTGAGTTTGCAAAATAAAAAAATTGTTTGATATGTTGTTTATCTTTTATAGAAGATTACATATACCAAGTTATGTGCAAAAATATAAAAAAAAATGACAGTGTAATTGAATTTTTGTTTATTTGACTTTTTGATCCCCCTGCCTTCATCATATCGTGATGTCGATGTTGAATTCCGTTCAGCGGTTTAGGAGGAGATGCAGTAACGGACAGACGGACAAACGGAGGCGATTTTAATATACCCTGTTTTTTTTCAAAGATGTTTGTATAATAATAAAATCATTTAATATGTTGCTTATCTTTTATAGACATTTACATACACCAAGTTATGTGCAAGAATATGGAAAAATGACAGTGAGGGACCCTGGGTGCAGGGCCATCATCATAATGTTTCATTTGAGACATAATTAAAAAAACAACAACAAGAGGCCCAAGAGGGCCTGTGGACGCTCTACTGGCTAACATGGCTCTTATAACATCAATGAAGTTAGTGACTGTCATTTACGTTTTTTTGGAAGTTTCGGGCAAAAAACAGCTTCTGAACTAAATCAAGGGCCAGAACTAAAGAATCTGTTAAAGTTCGGTAAAGATCAGATGAAAAATGAAGGCCCTACCGTATTAACAAAGCAAAATATAGCATTTTTAACAAAATCAAGAGCAATAACTCCTCTGTTACTGGTCCGACTGGTCCAACATAGAGCTAAAAAAAAAAAAAATTGAAAAAAATTGAAAAAAATTAAAAGCAAAAATTAAAAAAAATATATAAAAAAAAATTGAAAAAAAAAAGAAATTAAAAAAAAAAAAAAATTAAAAAATTAAAACAAACAAGAGGTCAATGACCTTGAAGCTCTTCTGATTGATTTTGATTTCAGGAAGTAGTCGCTACAGACTTGTTTTTTGAAAATCTATTTTTAACCGTGGCGGCCATCTTGAATTTCTGGCCGACCTGAAATTTTGCTAAGATCAATAAGACATTAAGAGCAACATTCCTGTGAAGTTTCATGAAAATCCGTCAGGTAGTTTCAAAGAAGTAGTCGCTACAAGTTTTCATTATATAACTCTATGTAAACAAAGCAGCCATGTTTAAGGTCAAATCAAAACGATTTTCGACAAGGACCAACATCATGTCATACTGATTATTTTAGAAAAAGTCCCATATCAATATCTCTTATTGTTTTGAAGAAGTAGTCGCTACAAACTTATTTATTTTAAAAATCTATTTTTAGCTGTGGCGGCCATCTTGAATTTCCGGCCGACCTGAAATTTTTCTAGGATCAACTAGACATCAAGAGCAACATTCCTGTGAAGTTTCATGAACATCCGTCAAGTAGTTTCAGAGGAGTAGTCGCTACAAGTTTTTACTATATAACTCTATGTAACCAAAGATGGCCACTGGCAGCCATGTTTAACATCGAATCAAAATAATTTTCCACAAGGATCTACATCATGTCATGCTGATCATTTTAGAAAAAGTCCCATATCAATATCACTTATAGTTTTCAAGAAGTAGTCGCTACAAACTTATTTTTTAAAAATCTATTTTTAGCTGTGACGGCCATCTTGAATTTCCGGCCGACCTGAAATTTTTCTAGGATCAATTAGACATCAAGAGCAACATTCCTGTAAAGTTTCATGACAATCCGCCAAGTAGTTTCAGAGAAGTAGTCGCTACAAGTTTTTACTATATAACTCTATGTAAACAAAGATGGCCGCTGGCAGCCATGTTTAACGTTGAATCAAAACGATTTTTGACTAGGATCAACATCATGTCATGCTGATCATTTTAGAAAAAGTCCCATATCAATATCACTTATAGTTTTCAAGAAGAAGTCGCTACAAACTTGTATTTTAAAACTCTATTTTTAGCTTTGGCGGCCATCTTGGATTTCACATCAACATGAATTTTTGCTAGGATCAACTAGACTTTATGGGCAACATTTCTGTAAAGTTTCATGAATATCCATCCAGTAGTTTCAGCTGTGAAGTCGCTACAAATAAAAGTTTACGGACAGACGGACAGACGGACGACGGACGCCGCACCACGGCATAAGCTCTGCTGATCTCTGATCAGTAGAGCTAAAAATTGAAAAAAAATTGAAAAAAAAAAAAAATTCAATTAAAAAATTAAAAAAAAAAAAATATTCAATAAAAAAAAAAGAAAAAGAAATTAATAATTTAAAAAAAATTAATTAAAAAAAAAAAAAAGTTTGGTATTGATCGGATGAGAAATGAAGGCCCTCTCGTCTTAACGAGGCAAAATATAGCTTTTTGAACTAAATCAAGGGCCATAACTAAGCTGTTACTGGTCCGATATGTTTGGTTTTCGAACTTGTCTGAGCTTTCATTGATATTAACAAACCGATAAAGTTTGGTAAAGATCAAATGAACAATGAAGCCCCTATCGTCTTAACGAGGCAAAATATAGCATTTTTAACTAAATCAAGGCCCACAATTCCTCTGTTTCTTGTTTGAAATGGCTGGTTTTCAAACTTGTTCGAGCTTTCAATGACATAAACAAGCTGATAAAGTTTGGTAAAAATCAGATGAACAATGAAGCCCCCCTATCATCTTAACAAGGCAAAATATAGCATTTTTAACTAAATCAAGGGCCACAACTCCGCTGTTACTGGTCCAATATGGCTGGTTTTCGAACTTATTCGAGCTTTCAACGACATTAACAATCTGATAAAGTTTGGTAAAGATCAGATGAACAATGAAGCCCCTATCGCGTTAACGCGGCAAAATATAGCATTTTTAACTAAATCAAGGGCCATAACTCCACTGTTACTATTCCGATATGGCTGGTTTTCGAACTTGTCCGAGCTTTCATTGAAATTAACAATCTGATAAAGTTTGATAAAGAACGGATGAGCAATAAAGCCCCTAGCGTCTTAACGAGGCAAAATATAGCATTTTTAACTAAATCAAGGGCCATAACTCCGCTGTTACTAGTCCGATATGGCTGGTTTTCGAACTTGTCCGAGCTTTCATTGATATTAACAATGTGGTAAAGTTTGGTAAAGATAGGATGAAAAACGAAGGCCCTATCATCTTAACGAGGCAAAATATAGCAATATAGCATTTTTAACTAAATCAAGGACCATAACTCTGGTGTTATTGGTCCGATCTGGCTGGTTTTCGAACTTGTCCGAGCTTTCATTGATATTAACAATGTGGTAAAGTTTGGAAAAGATAGGTTGAAAAATGAAGGCCCTATCGTCTTAACGAGGCAAAATATAGCAATATAGCATTTTTAACTAAATCAAGGGCCATAACTCCGCTAAAACTTGGCCAATCTGGCTGGTTTTCGAACTCATCCGAGCTTTTATTGATATTAACAACCTCTTAAAGTTTGGTAAAGATTGGATGAAAAATGAAGGCCCTATCGTCTTAACAAGACAAAAGTTAACAACGGACGACGGACGGACGACGGACAACTCGGCATCCCATAAGCTCTGCTGGCCTTCAGCCAGTAGAGCTAATTAAAAAAAAATTACCCCAAATCGTGCCCGCCCCAACCACCCGGGCCCCAGGGGAGACGTTCTGAGTTTATAAAAATCGTTTGATATTGTTTATCTTTTATAGATGATTACATATACCAAGTTATGTGCAAAAATATGAAAAAATGATAGCTGAATTTTTAGTTTATTTGACCTTTAGATCTTTAGATCCCCACCTCCACTCCCCACATATGGTGATGTCATACCCTAAGTTTGGTTGAATTCCGTTCAACGGTTTAGGAGGAGATGCGGTAACGGACAGACGGAAGGACCGACTGACGGACAAACGCAGGCGATTTCAATATACCCCGGTTTTTTCAAAAACGTGGGTATAATAAACAATGTTTAAATTTTTCGCTTCCCTCGATAATAGAAATTTCTCTTATTTTTGAGAATTTAATTAAAATTATGAAAACGTAGGGTATATGGAATTGGGATGGTGCCAAATTTGGGTCCCAAAATCGGTCTAGAAAAATCCCTGCAGCTGGAATAACAATGGTGCATACTTAAGTGAACCTTTGGGCATATTTCAGTCAAAATAAACCATGTTTGCACTAGACCTACAATCTATAGTTGTTGTCATAAGATTTTTATTTTAAAAAACAACAACAGAAATTGAACAAAGTTTCTTTGAGATTTATTAAAGACTTCAGGTAGATTCTTACTTTTATTTTTCCTGCATAATTCTCGGTTGAGGTAACCTCTTCATAGCCATCTGCATTCATGCTCTCCATTTCATCATCATAATCCAAAAGTTCACCTTGATCTTTGTGGTGTTCCGAATCATCATAACCTGCAAGTTTACCATAACTTGTGTGGTGTTCAGAATCGTCATAATCCGCAAGTTCTGAGTCATTGTCACTGATCTGAATAGCTGAACAAAATGGCAGATGTGGTTGTGCACTCTGATTATCTTCTAGACTGTCTGTATCAGAGAGCAGGTTTATAGCATGTTGATATGCTTCCTTAGAATTTGTGGACGTTTTTCTGAGGTCTGTAAGTAGCCCTGTGAGATAATGTCTGTCCATGTTCGGGTAATTCACAGCCTGAAATTACACAGACAATCAGGTTGATATGGGTGGAAACCACCACCTGAAGTATAACAGGTAATCAGGTTCATCTGAGGGGTGAAACAGCTCAAATTAGACAGGCAATCAGGTTCATATATGGGGTAGAACACCACTTGAAACTACAAAGACAATCAGGTACTTGTGCATGTGGGGGGCAGAACACTGCCTGATATTACTACACAGGCAATAAGATTCACATAGCGTGGCCTTGCACTCGCAGTTTTATAATAATTCACATAGCATGGCTCTGCACTCATACATTTTCTAACTAGAAATTGTTATTGTCCATGGGACAAAAACGTATGGCTCCCCCACTAGCCCGAACAGGCATAATTGACGACTCTGGGTCCAACCGTCCTCTATTGATCTGAGATGGTTTTATTATTCAATATCCCTGTTACTGTATCTACTATCTGTATCAGTAAGACCACATAAAAATATGTGTGGTTCAGGTAACCCGACCGACCCTATTTTTTTAAGGGGCCGACCCTAAAACTTTTTATGCAAAAATTAAAAAATAAAAAAAATTAAAAAAAAATAAAAAAATAAAAATTAAAAAAAAGATTAAACAAAAAAATCAATAGGGGTCATCAACTGGTCATGACCAACCATCCTTCCAAGTTTGAGGACCCTAGGTCTAACCATTCTCTAGTTATTGATCGGACATCGTTTTGATAGTCAATGTCACCGCAACCTTGACCTTTGACCTAGTGACCCCAAAATCAATAGGGGTCATCTACTTGTCATGACCAACCATCCTTCCAAGTTTGAGGACCCTAGGTCCAACCATTCTCTAGTTATTGATCGGACATCATTTTGATAGTCAATGTCACCGCAACCTTGACCCTTGATCTAGTGACCCCAAAATCAATAGGGGTCATCTACTTGTCAGGACCAACCATCCTTCCAAGTTTGAGGACCCTAGATCCAACCATTCTCTAGTTATTGATCGGACATCGTTTTGATAGTCAATGTCACCGCAACCTTGACCTTTGACCTAGTGACCCCAAAATCAATAGGGGTCATCTTCTTGTCATGACCAACCATCCTTCCAAGTTTGAGGACCCTAGGTCCAACCATTCTCTAGTTATTGATCGGACATCGTTTGTGACACAGACACGCAGAGAAACAGACAGACAGAAAGCACAAAATCAATATGGCTCCCCTACCACACTTTGTGTGGGGGAGCCATAATAAGTCACATAGCATGGCTCTGCACTCACACAGTTTATAATAATTCACATAGCATGGCTCTACACTCACACAGTTTATAATAATTCATATAGCATGGCTCTGCACTCACACAGTTTATAATAATTCAAATAGCATGGCTCTGCACTCATACATTTTCTAATAATTCACATAGCATGGCTCTGCACTCACACAGTTTATAATAATTTATGTAGCAGGGCTCTACACTCACACAGTTTATAATAATTCACCTAGCATGGTTCTGCACTCCTACAGTTTATAATAATTCACATAGCATGGCTCTACACTCACAGTTTATAATAATTCATATAGCATGGCTCTACACTCAAACAGTTTATAATAATTCATATAGCATGGCTCTACACTCCTACAGTTTATAATAATTCACATAGCATGGCTCTACACTCACACAGTTTATAATAATTCACATAGCATGGCTCTGCACTCACACAGTTTATAATAATTCAAATAGCATGGCTCTACACTCACACAGTTTATAATAATTCACATAGCATGGCTCTACACTCACACAGTTTATAATAATTCACATAGCATGGCTCTGCACTCACACAGTTTATAATAATTCAAATAGCATGGCTCTGCACTCACACAGTTTATAATAATTCACATAGCATGGCTCTGCACTCCTACAGTTTATAATAATTCACATAGCATGGCTCTGCACTCACACAGTTTATAATAATTCAAATAGCATGGCTCTGCACTCACACAGTTTATAATAATTCAAATAGCATGGCTCTGCACTCACACAGTTTATAATAATTCACATAGCATGGCTCTACACTCACAGTTTATAATAATTCAAATAGCATGGCTCTGCACTCACACAGTTTATAATAATTCACATAGCATGGCTCTACACTCACAGTTTATAATAATTCACATAGCATGGCTCTGCACTCCTACAGTTTATAATAATTCACACACATGTAGAATGTCTCTGCCTTATACAGTTTACAATAATTCACATATTACGGCTCTGCACTCAGTCTCATAGTTTATAATAATTCAAATAGCATGGCTCTGCACTCAAACAGTTTATAATAATTCAAATAGCATGGCTCTGCACTCAAACAGTTTATAATAATTCACATAGATGTAGAATGGCGCAGCGCCGAAACAGTTTATAATAATTCACATAGCATGGCTCTGCACTCATAGTTTACAATACTTCACATAGCATGGCTCAACAGTCATATATAAAATAATGATTAACATACATGTAGTATAGAAGAAATAAATTAAACAGACATTGGAGACTATTAAGTCCTACAATCGTAAGGTAATACTCACCAATCTGTCTACATCCGCATCTACTTCCTGTCTTGTACTTCCATCTTTACAGGTTGTCTCAAGTATTGCATCATTCGATCTGGACATACTGCTCACCATGCTGTCTTCATCCGCCTCAACAGTACATCTTTCATCTTTACAGTGAAAAAAAACACATACACAATATCAGCAAATATTTCCATATTAAAATCCTTTCATCTTAAATGCTTGAAGATCTATTCTGTGTTTCTTTATTAACTAGTCCATATTAGCAATTTATCAAATGGTCTGGATCCTGAAATACAGGAGGGAAGATCTGTTAGATATAAATCCTAAATTTCTTGTGTACATCTGGTGAGGAGGGAAGTTCTGTAGCAGGCACACATCCTAGACTCCTTGTTTACTTACCTGGTGAGGAGGGAAGATCTGGTACAGACATAAATCCTAGACTCCGTGTTTACTTACCTGGTGAGGAGGAAAGATCTGGTACAGATATCAATCCTATAGACTCCTTGTTTACTTACCTGGTGAGGAGGAAAGATCTGGTACAGACATAAATCCTACTTACCTGGTGAGGAGGAAAGATCTGGTACAGACATCAATCCTAGACTCCGTGTTTACTTACCTGGTGAGGAGGAAAGATCTGGTACAGACATAAATCCTATAGACTCCTTGTTTACTTACCTGGTGAGGAGGGAATATCTGGTACAGACATAAATCCTAGACTCCTTGTTTACTGACCTGGAGAGGAGGGAATATTTGGTACAGACATAAATCCTAGACTCCTTGTTTACTTACCTGGTTAGGAGGGAAGATAAATCCTAAACTCCTTGTTTACTTACCTGGTGAGAAGGAAAGATCCGGTACAGACATAAATCCTAGGCTCCTTGTTTACATACCTGGTGAGGAGGGAAGTGAGGAGGGACGATCTAGTACAGACATAAATACTAGACTTCTTGTTTACTTACTTGGTGAGGAGGGAAGATCTGGTACAGACATAAATCCTAGACTCCTTGTTTACTTACCTGGTGAGGAGGGAAGATCTGGTACAGACATAAATCCTAGACTCCTGGTTTACTTACCTGGTGAGGAGGGAAGTGAGGCGGGGAGATCTGGTACAGACATAAATCCTAGACTCCTTGTTTACTTACCTGGTGAGGATGAAAGATCTGGTATAGATATAAATCCTAGACTTCTTGTTTACTTACCTGGTGAGGAGGAAAGATCTGGTACAGACATAAATCCTAGACTCCTTATTTACTTACCTGGTGAGGATGAAAGATCTGGCACAGACATAAATCCTAGACTCCTTGTTTACTTACCTGGTGAGGAGGGAAGATCTGGTACAGACATAAATCCTAGACTCCTTGTTTACTTACCTGGTGAGGAGGGATTATCTGGTACAGACATAAATCATAGACTCCGTGTTTACTTACCTGGTGAGGAGGGAATATCTGGTATAGACATAAATCCTAGACTTCTGGTTTACTTACCTGGTAAGTATGAAATATCTGGTTCAGGGGAGGAGGGAAGATCTGGTACAGGCATAAATCCTAGACTTTTACTTCCTATTGCTGACTGACACCCCACAATGATTACATCAGAATCCTGACTGCCATCTAGGGATGGTAATGACAGAGCTGAAAAATTGGGAAATCGTAAAAAATCATGGGAAACACAGGAAATCATGAAAAAAACAAACATAGAAAATCAGAGAAATTATTGGAAATCATACCAAATAATTGAATATCATAGGAAATCAAAACAAATCAATGGATATTAAAGGATAGCATAACAAATCATGGAATATCATTTAAAATCTGACATAATAAAATCATAGGAAATCGTGGAAAAGTATAACAAATCATGAGAAATCAAAGCAGTCTACCACACACTGTAAATAAAACTTATATCTATAAGAGTAACTAGAACGTAAAATACCCCCGTTTTATTCACACAGGTCACTCGTTCGAGTTTGTGAAATATAAAAATCGTTCAAAAACTTGGGTACAATTAGTTTTGATTATACATACTCAGAGGCAAAATGTATCTGTAAAATTCAGGTCAGTGTCAAATTGTTAATTTGGGCTGAAAAGGCCCAGTGGATAGCATGGTGGACTTAAGATCAGGAGAACGCAGATTCAATCGTCACCTGCACAACTGTTTCGTCAAGGTGTTGTTGGACAAGACACTTTTCCCTAAGTGTCCCCCTGATGAGTATGTAAACCTGGCAGTCCTGTGTCAAAATTTACCCTCTATGCACGTTAAAGAACTTAGGAACCTCTCTGTAAGCAAAAGTAGGACAGGTTCCCAGATTCCTTTGTATTCTCCCCCTTTTTGAGATGGCCCTAAATAACCTATAATGCACAGCCGTTGAACCAACATTAATTCATTCGAATTGTTTAGTTAATAGAAAACTAAAGTTACTATAACACTACTACTAGGTAGGCTGCATTTTTTGACATTCCCTCGATTTTTGTCTGCTAAAAACATTAAAAGATGAACTGTAAACTGAAAAATACTTTAAAAACCATTGGTCCGGACTCCCACATGAACAGTGTCAAAACAAAGGTGCACATGTCCTCTTCATGAATATATTAGATTTATTACAATCAAGAGCACAACGGGGTTAAAGGACCCCAGGGGTGGGCAGAATGTTTTTTTTGTTTTTTTGTTGTTTTTTTGACTGTCTGCAATTTTTTTTTTAAATATTCTTTTTTACTGAACATCTTATAAAAACAATGTATATTTCTACTGAAATAAATTCTATTTTGATTTTTTGTAAATTTAAAAGTATGAGGCCTACCTACTACTACAACTCTTCATGCCAGAAAATGAACTATTGGCTTGTTACTGAACTAAACTATTAAAGTCACTATGACATATTTACCCGCCTCTCGCTCAAGTTCATCCTGTAGTTCTAGATCGCCCTCTGACTCTTCTGTCCCACATTCCGACCTCTCCCCATGCACACCGACATTGACGCGTGGGACACCTGGGTGCTTCAGCTGTTTATCTGACAGCAGTTCAAGGTCACAAAGGTCAAGGTCACTGTCGGATTCGAAATTGTGTTGAATTTCAGTCTCTGCTATACCATATTTGCTGGCCATCTTCGTTCGGTCAATTCTTTGAACGGTAATTTAAAAAAAGAATATATCATTAGATACATGTATAACAACAGACTCGTGCAGGTCCAGATACATGTATAACAACAGACTCGTGCAGGTCCAGATACATGTATAACAACAGACTCGTGCAGGTCCAGATACATGTATAACAACAGACTCGTGCAGGTCCAGATACATGTATAACAACAGACTCGTGCAGGTCCAGATACATGTATAACAACAGACTCGTGCAGGTCCAGATACATGTATAACAACAGACTCGTGCAGGTCCAGATACATGTATAACAACAGACTCGTGCAGGTCCAACTATTTTAAGTCCCTTATGAATACCAGGTATTAAACTAGTGTCTATAGTATTCTGAAGTTGGTACTTTTTATGATAAGTATTTTAGTTACACGATCTTTCAGTAGTATAAATGCTGAAATTACCCCTGATGAAATTCAATCTTTAAAATGTCTAAAAATGTTATAAATTGTATGGTGTTGACGAGATATACGGAATCCTGTTAGTGCCATCAACTTTTTCGACCTGATGTACACATGAAAAGTCAAAATTAGATACTAAATTGAAGATTTCTGACGACAACTAGAAAACTTGAAGTTTTAGAGTGATAATTATCACGATAATTATCAGACTCATCTGATAATTATCAACTATTTTCAACTTTTCGCTCTGAACCTGTTCTCTATAAGTGTGAAATGTAGAAATTTTAATATTAAGTTTCGACTTTCTTGTAGGATAAAACTTCAATAGAACGAATTATTCGGAGCGATATATACGGTCTAAAGGGGGCGTCTCAACGTTATGTGATTGAGTGTAAGGTGGTATTATAACGTATCGGATGGAGAAATAATGACCGAGTAAATGGAATCTTGTTTAACGGCTCATTAATACATTATAGGTAATGTATAGCTGCCCCAGGGAGAGGGGAATGTGGTATTAAAGCTTAGTGAGTGGTGAAATGACTAAATGAGGAAATTGAATTGAATTGAATCTTGTTTAATGGCTCATCAACACATTTATTTAGAGCCGTCCAGAGAAAGTTGGTGGAATTTTAACTTATTGAGTGGAGGAAAACTGAATTGAATTGAATTGAATATTGTTCAATGGCTCATTAACACATAAGATATTTAGAGCCGTCCCAGAGAAAATGGAAGGTGGTATTATTACTTATTGAATAGTGAAATAATGACTATATAACTAAAGGAAATTGAATTGAATTTAATGTTGTTTAATGGCTCATCAACACATTATAGGTTATTTATAGCCAGAGAGAGGGGAAGGTGGTATAAAAGCTTACTGAGTGGTGAAATAATGACTAAACAAGTAAATTGAATTGAACTGAATATTGTTGCCGGCTCTATCAACACATTATAGGTTATTTAGTTATAACGGCTTGTTAACAAGTGAAAGGTTATTTAGAGCCACTCCAGAGAAAGGGAAATGTTGAAAATATAACTTACTGAGAGGTGAAATACTGACTAATAAAGGAAACTGAATTGAACTGAATATTGTAAAATGGCTCAGCAACACATTACACATTTTTTTGACGTCTACATGTGACGTTATGGTTAATTTTTTTGTTTTCTTCCTTTCTTAAAAATGAATTATCTGAAAGCTTTGAAACTTGGCACACTGTGTGAAATGTTCATTATCTTTACACGCCATTACATGACAAGCACCAAAACTCTGTCATGTATTTTACCTGTACTTTTTACTCAGATTTGTAAGTAGAAATGTTGAGTATAGTTATATTCCAAATAACATTTTGACCAAAAGCTTTTAAACTTGGCATATATATTCATTCCCATTAAACAAACATATGTGACAAGCACCATAACTCTGTCATGCCTTTTATTAAAATTATCCCCCATTTCATTTTACATTTGCGTTAAAATTAGCAATTCTGCATTCACACCACTTTTGTGCTTCTTGTTTAACAGCTTTTGCGCGAAGAAGATTAGTAAATGCTATAGCAAATACCTGGTACATTGTCTGCTAGATATATCTCTTTTTGGCACTATAACCGTCTATTTGATAATGTCAAACTGAAAATAAACCAAACAGCAATAAATTGTGTACTTACAGAACTGTAAGCATTGCTTTGAACTTGAACAATTTCTTGTTGCTAATGATCTATCAAAAAAAGAAATAAATAATAGTATGCAGCTGATAGTATGACTACACTATGACTAAGCGGTCACAATTGAACTATAGATGTATTATAGTACATAATTTATTACCGAATTAGTGATGTGGGCATTATTTTTACACATCGTGATAATAACATGCATTATTAACAAATAATTTAACTACATCTTCGTTTTACTCAATGATTTATTTTTTGGACATTTGATTATTGTTACCGCAACATTGTTGAAACACCATATAATGTAGATTTGGGAGGTAACTTAGGGGTACATTTGGTGTAGATTTGGTGGATTTGAGGGAAACAGATACATTTGGGTGTTTCGTATAACCTCTACAAAATTGCATTCACCAATAAATAAATCAATATGTAAAAAAAAAAGAAGTGGTCTGTAAACTTGTTATTATTAAATATTTATTTTTTCTTACATACTCCAACACCCTCTTAAAGGATACTGTGGAGGTGGAATTTGAAAATTAGTTTTATACGTAGTTATCAGGTTTCTGTATATTTTAACAAAGGGTGTTATGGACATTCCGACTGTGTATAAACGTAAGTGTAATCAGTCCGACTGTGTAAAAGTGTATAAACGTAAGTGTAATCAGTCCGACTGTGAAAGATAGAAGTGTATCGTCTGTCCATCTGTTTTTGACCGTCATGTGATTTCGACCGATGGCAGAAATTACGTCTGAGCATGTCTATGGTGCAAATTTCGTCATCAATTTGTATCACCGTCTGCGTAATGAATAGTTCTAAACAACAACAGAAAAAAGCTTGCAGGTAAGACTGATTTTTTAAAGCCAAATTTCCTAAGGATATTTGATCTCTTTACCAGTGTTCACATCATTATATGTATCCCATTTTAAAGCAAACTTATAAAAAAAAAATTATGATGCAATGATGATTTGATCCTTTGCCTTTCATAAGATAACAAGTTTTATTTAATCGTAAAAATGGGAAACGGTACATGGGTTATGTCAAAGGTGGTCTACCTGCATAAAACATGATGCAATATTGGTGTTTGTGTTTATATTAAAAACATCTTGTAATTGTTATTTTAGTACATTTCCCATGTAACATAAGACCTAAATTCCTGGCAATGACAAGCATGCAGAAATGTTTTGAAAACAGCAGGACAATAATTAAAAACTCCAAAGTATTGAAAACATTTGATGAGGGTACATGTACTGATATTGTTATATAGAAAATAAGTAGTGCTTTGTTGCTTCCTGTTAAATTAAAAAATAGTTGATAATTTTGCATTTTTTCTGTGCTGTCAGCCAGTGTGAATTTAGGTCAACAAATTGTCTTAAAGTTAGTAAATAAGGTGAACGGAAACACATGCCGTTCACTGAAAGTAAACAAGTTGAGGTTATCCATTTACAAATGTTATCGGATGGAAAATAAACAAAATTTAATCGAAGTGGCATTAGTTTTTGTTGCAATTTGAATAGGCCTACTTTATTGTAGCTAACAGGATTCACTAAATACCTACCACTTCATTTAGCGAAGAATGATCATTTGTTATCCATTTCACACTAAAATTTTAATCCAAAAAACATTTTGATATGAAATACATTAGTTTAAACCTAGTTACTATGCATTGTTTGAGTGAGGAATTGTCGATTCTTATGGATGGCGGGAGGTGTACACCAGAAAAAGTTAGTGGTCTGCCTCCACTACAAAAAAAAATCGATCGTAATATATAACCTTTATACATGTGTCGGGAATGACGTAAAACATCATACAAACAAACAAAGCATTGTTTGAACGGCAAAAAACAGGTGTCAGTGCAAGGACGTCATACAAGAAACATTTACACACGGTCTGAAATTGTCCACACATTTTTTGGTCAAATGCAATGAGACGTCAAGGGGTGCACCTATAAACGTCCGTATGTAAAATAACGTATAGGGACAACCCGGACCACATTTTAGGACGACCCGGACCACACTTTTATGACATAATAGTTGTCTTATAAATAAGTTTATTTTGGTTTGTGATACTAATAGTCATACATTTATACTAATAAACTAAGTTCATTTGAATGAGTTGTCAGATCGGTCTGTGTTTGTGTCTCAATTTTAACAAGAAATCATGCATATGCAAGTGCCTTATTTGCATGTTAATATCAATAGTATTAAACTCATCATGGAATATTTATCTAGGCATTCTCTTGTCATGTTTACTTAAATATCTAATATTAAAGAGGCATTGGAAACAGTCATGTGAGTCATGTCTTAAAAAACATTAAACTACCATTGTCGTCATTTTAAAAATACAACAAACTTACATTATTGTTACAAGTCTCTTTCAAGAAGAATAGTGAAAATCCTTTCATATTTCTGAATGTAATACTATTTTAAATAACTTCCATAATAATAATAATAATAATAATAATAATACATTCTTTATTTAAAGAAGGTTAACCCATTATGACATACTATCAAGATATACACATCATATTTTCAATGCGACCTTCTATAAATTAACAAACATTTAGTGTTTTTTAACAAATACACTAACAATAAAAGCATTCTATCTTCGAGAAACACTCAGTTATATTTGAATAGAGAAGAAATAATAGAAGTCTTACATAATGATGTACATATATATCCAAGCAAAAATAAAATAAAATAATAATAATATCATTCATGTTAATGTGCATTTTGCAATAAACATTTTATAATTATATTTAAATGACTGGATAGTAGGAAGAGAACGTAATGTCGACTGGTATATTGTTCCAAACGTGTCGACCAAAGTCGCTAAAGGTTTCTTTCATGTATTTAGTTTGCAATTTTTGTGCAAAAAGATCATTTTGTGCAGCTGATCTTAGAGTAAACATGTACCTATTATTACATGAGAATGTCAAAAGTTGTGATATGTAATTAGGAGCTAGGTTGTTTATTGATTTATATATCAACACACCAGTATGATAATGACATCTGTTATGAAAAGAAAGCCACTGAAGTTCAATGAACATATCCTTAGAATTAGTTCGAAAAGGTTTGTTTAATGTTATTGACTAGCTGCTCTTTTTTTAATTTATGTATTTTATCTTCTATTTGTTTGCTTTTACCCCATACAGTACAGCAATAATCAAATGTAGACATGATGTAAACATAATTTTCATATCATAGTTTAAATAGTAAGATATACGTTTCAATAAGGCAATTTTAGAATTGAGTTTGGAACACATTTTGGCTATTTGTACATTCCAAGACAAAGTTCTGTCAACATAAACTCCCAGGACCTTTTGAACTGCAACATTTTCTATACATAAACTATCAACAGTTAATTTGAGTATATCTAACATATACTGTACATAATACATGTATTTAACTTTATATTCCGTTTGGTGTTACACAGAATACTGGCCTGTTTCTATTATATTTACTCATGAAATTCTGTCTAAATTCCTGAAAAATTCCTGTGAAAATAACTGCGAAATTCCTTAAAGACATTTTCTATAGTTTTTTCTCCTAACAGATTTTCTTTAAACTTTTTGTACAGTAAGTCTGTTATATATATAGACAGAAAAGGCAACAATAATGGTAGGTCACCGTGCTTGTTAAAATTTTAAAAAATAATTTGTAATGCCACCGTCATGTCAATCTGTCCAAAAAGTTGAACAAGTCCATGAAATAGCTAAATAAGATATTTTTGAAGTCTAATAATTTATTCATTGGTCATAATTCTGCTAAAATTGTATTAAAGTAAAGAACATTAATTACAATAACATTTAAAGCTCATCTTTATATAAAACCTATATTTTTTTAAAAAATCTGTTGAGACCATTACCACAATTTATGCACAAATTAGCCCATAATGATACAATTTCCTTTTTTTTTGTATGTTCCCAATAACAGAATTTTTTTAAACTTTCTAAGCACATAGTTTAACATATATAAAAACAAAATGTACAATAAAAATGATAGGTCCCCATGCTTGTTTAGAAAAATAATTTGAAACCCTACCCCTATGCTAAAAGGCCAAGTTTTGTATGAAATTATATAGAAATGGTATATTTTCCTTTTTTGTTATGTTCCTAGTAACAGAATTTGTTTAAACTTCCTAGGCCATTATTTGAACATATATTTAGACAATATATTCAATTAAATTTATAGGTCACCATGCATATTGAGATTTATTATTGGTTTTTGGAACCATACCATTATGCTTAATTTTTTTAATTTTGTTGGAATTTTTACAAAATGCTATATTTTTCCTATTTTATGTATCTAATAATAGGCCTTTATTTAAATAAAGACAATAAAAATTTAAATAAAAAACAAAATTAAAGACAAAAAATACAACTAGACATCAAAAGCAACATTCCTGTAAATTTGTAGGAAAATCCATCCAATAGTTTGAAGAGAAGTCGCCCAAAAAAGCTGCGCATGGAAAACTACAGCAAATGCCTTAAAATATTGCTCAGTCTAATTGCTAATTGCATTCATGCAATTTATTAAAGATATTATTGAACAATTAGACAAATTAAACAAAAAAATAATTAAATTAATGTATTTGTTTCAGCTATTATTTGAATAAAAATTTCCACAAAAGCATTGCCTTTCTGAACATAGTCGTGGTGCCATTGTAAATGAAAATGAAAATAAAGAATAACAAAAAAAACACATATATTCAACATAATTTAATAACATAAGAACACAAACTATACACATATATATAATGTACACATGCAAAATATCAATATATTTATAAGAAATTCATAGGTCAGATAATGTTTTATTTTAGTATAATTATATAATTTAATTTTAATTTCTGTTTGATTATAAAACATACATATAAAGCACTGCAATTGTCACATAATGTTTAATTTTATTTTTAAAACATAGTCATTTATTCATAGTAATAAATTTCTGTTTAATTGGTAAAATCACATACAAGCACTACACATGTCAGTCACATACTATTGTTTTTAAAGCATTTTACTAAATTAATTACAATAAAATACATGTGATTAACCAATACATCATATGTCTGTAAAGAAACTATTTACATTCAATATTAAATAATCAGTATTAAACCATTTATATGCACTCATTACATATATAGTAATATGATGGAAACCATATGATGTTTATGAAACTTGAAATAAAGCAAAACAAGAGGCCCAAGAGGGCCTGTGGACGCTCTACTGGCTAACATGGCCATTATAACATCAACGAAGCAAGTGACTGCCATTTACATTTTTGGAAAGTTTCGGGCAAAAAACAGCTTTTTGACTAAATCAAGGGCCATAACTAAAGAATCTGGTAAAGATCCGATGAAAAATGAAGGCCCTACCATATTAACAAAGCAAAAGTTAATTATTTTTAGCTAAATCAAGAGCCATAACTCCTCTGTTACTGGTTCGATTGGTCCAACATAGAGCTAAAAAAAAAAAATCAAAAAAAAAAATTCAATTTCTTTCCAAAAAACAACAAAATCAAAACAAAATCAAGAAAAAAAAAATCAAGAAAAAAAAATATAAAAAAAGAAAGTCATAAAATCTGGTAAAGTTTGGCAAAGTGAAGGCCCTATCGTACGACAAGCAAATTGTAGCATTTTTAACAAAATCAAAGCCAATAACTCTGCTGTTACTGGTCCGATCTGGCTGGTTTTCAAAATTGACCAAGTTTACATTGACATTAACAATCTGATAAAGTTTGGTAAAGATCGGATAAAAAATGAAGTCCCTATTGTCTCAACTAGGCAAAATATAGCATTTTTAACTAAATCAATGACCATAACTCTGCTGTTACTAGACCGATATGAATGTTTTTTAAACTTGTCTGAGCTTTCATTGTTATTAACAATGTGGTAAAGTTTGGTAAAGACCGGATGAAAAATGAAGGCCCTATCGTCTTAACGAGGCAAAATATAGCATTTTGAACTAAATCAAGGGCCATAACTCCGCTGTTACTGGTCCGATATAAACGGTTTTCGAACTTATCTGAGCTTTCATTGATATTAACAATCTGATAAAGTTTGGTAAAGATCAGATGAACAATGAAGCCCCTATCGTCTTAACGAGGCAAAATATAGCATTTTTAACTAATTCAAGGGCCATAACTCCGCTGTTACTGGTCCAATATGGCTGGTTTTCGAACTTGTTCGAGCTTTCACAACATTAGCAATCTGATAAAGTTTGGTAAAGATCAGATGAACATCGAAGCTTCTATCGTATTAACGAGACAAAATATAGCATTTTTAACTTAATCAAGGGGCCATAACTCCGCAGTTACTGGTCCGATCTGGCTGGTTTTCGAACTTGTCTGAGCTTTCATTGATATTAACAATGTGGTAAAGTTTGGTAAAGATAGAGTGAAAAATGACAGCCCTATCGTCGTAACGAGGCAAAATATAGCATTTTTAACTAAATCAAGGGCCATAACTCTGCTGTTACTGGTCCGATCTGGCTGGTTTTCGAACTTGTCCAAGCTTTCATTGATATTAACAATCTGTTAAAGTTTGGAAAAGATCGGATGAAAAACGAAGGCCCTATCGTCTTAACGAGGTAAAAGTTAACAGACGACGGACAGACAGACAACAGACACCACACCATCCCATAAGCTCTCCTGCCCTTGGCCAGTAGAGCTAATAAAACCATGTATGCACTCTTGTCAAAACCGAAGTACAAGAGTACAAATGGTACTTCACTATATTAATCTAAACAAAACCACATTTAATTCTGCACCCTTGTCGAAACGAAATTTGAAGAGTGCGAACTGAATGAAATTTTTAGATAGTTCTGGGTTAACGGTCTTAACAGTACATTTTACACTGGACCATAAAGTCTGGAAGGCTGCTTGTAGATCTTTGGTTAGCCGCATACTCCCCTCAGAGCTTCTTGAGTCGCCCCTGGGTCTGCCGAGTCTGTCTGGATTGATGCCTCTTCAGCTTCTTCTCCCTGACCAATATTGAATTAGTTTGTCCTTGGCCTCCTTGTAGAGTAGGTCCAGGAGAAGGTAGAAAGCTAGGTTGCCTTTCCTAGCACGGCGGTTGAGACGGGCATGCCAGCCCTCAACATCGTTGTTAGTTCGGATGGATTGCCCAAAACCGACCAGGACTCTACAGGCCAGATGGCACCCCCTATCCAGGTGCTCCGGACATCAGTCAAAGCTCTAACCCTAAACAGTTATGTTTTTCATAACCTGTGACTGTTATTAAAAAAAATGGGATAGTAACCAGAAGCAGTTACTACCACAAAATCATTCAAGTTTAGATGCATTCTATCTTCTGTACAGGAATTTTCCCTGTATATATATAATTTTCTCCAGGTAGGGTGATTATTCAACTTTACAACCATGCAATAAAATTCTATGAGCATCGATGAAAATCCAACGCGCAAAGCCTCTCAAGTTACCTTCTGTTATGCAATAAAATTCATTAAAAATCATTTTGTAGGCACCACCATGACATTTAGTGAACAAAAGCCAATTGGATCTTGATGAAGATGTATTTATCCTTAATAATAAGTATTCAGACATAAATAAACACTGCATATTTGGCAGCTATTTCGATTTATTAGCAAATAATCTTGTTAACTGATTTAGGTTACAAATGGTTATTGGGGAAAGTATCTGCTACTCTAAACCAAAGGGAGATAATAATTTGGCATTTTAATAACTTCCAGCAGTTATAAAACTTTTAACTGTTTAAGGTTAGAGCTCTGACTGGAGATACCCGAAGAAGATATCCAATCACTCGTCGTGCATGTTATTCTTCGCCATTAACTTTCTAAATGCCAGTCAGATGTCACCTGCTGGAAGAAGTGGCAGCGCAAACACCTTCCGCAGCAGACAGTATACCTCATCCCTGTCGGCATTCAATATTCATTCTAAATAACTCACATATATGTTTATACTCATTTATATATAGACTTGGTCCCAGTTGTTAAAAAGTGGTCCTGGTCATCCTAAAATGTGGTCCGTGTTGTCCTAAATGTAGTCCGGGATGTCCCTAATTTGCAAAAAAACACCCAGATGTCAAATAAATGAGACTAACATCATAATATGTGAAATATATAATGTTTTTATCGATATAATTATGTAGCCAACTGTTGTTAAGTTGTCATGAACTGTGTGGTCGAGGATATAAATGTAAGTATACTATACTGTAATCAAACTGAAGTCCCTGCATAAAATATTAGATCTCTGCAAAAAAACACCACTGAGGAATACATATTAAGATATAAGAATATTTATTTTAAGTCGGATTTCACAAACAAATTTTAGCATTAGCTCAATGAGCTATTTCCCGACAAAACATCTGTAAGCATAAAAACATATAATATCGCAGCTAAAACAGAAAGAGCATGGGGTTAAAATTATATATATATATTCTATGATATTTAAAACTAATACATATTGGGCTCTCATAATAATAGCCCAGATAAAAACATGATTAGAGATAAACATGTTGTTCAAGAAGAGGCACTGAAATTTATATTTAGAGCCACTCCCATGACTAAATTTAGGGCGTACCTGGGCATACGCACGTACACACATGCGTACAGGCTATTAAAGAAGCAAACAAAGAAGCAAACAAATAAAAAGGGCTAAAAATGCAAAATATGCGATAAAAACTGAAGGTATGGGGTTAGGCACATTTGTGAATCCAAAACTCGTTGATGCGTATACCTAAATTAGCCCTAAATTAGCCCTAGGAACGCCCCTGGTAATACATATGAGGAATGGGAGTGACTCTATACAGTACAGTATATAATTTATAACGGCCAACCAGTTACATGTAACATGGCAACAAAATGAAGACAGAAAGCTTCGCAGCAGGTCAGCGCCTTATTACAAATTATTTACTGCATGATATGTAATATACCTATTACAGTTTATCCATATTGAAACTCCATGACTTTCCTTTCTAGATATAGCTATATATATATAGTATTGGTTTCCCAAGAATGAAATAATTTGTAAACATTTCGAGGAATTTCGAAATTTGGAAAACCCATGACACACGGTATTCAAATCAGATGAACACGATCGTGAGATTCACTCGAACCTGATCGTTTTTCTATCTATCATCCATTTAATCAAACCCCTGTTGGGGACCTAGACTTTCGCGCGTCACCGACGAAAATTAAAAGTAAGAGCACAGCTAGCGAGAAGTGCGAAGTCACTTCGAGCGCAAGCGAACTTTACGGTAACAGGAGGGGGAAAAAAAAGGATAATTGCTAATCTATGCTTCTCGATTTTGATGGTAAATCGTCGTTGTCACGCCTTAAGCGGTGTGCCTAAAAACAGTAAGGTAGAGTGAGGTAGCGTAAGGAAGCGAAATGTGGCGTAAGGTGGTATAAATCGGCGTAAGGATGTACAAATACCATTATATTGTGGTTTTATGCCTCATATATAGCAATATTAATTCAAAAGAGAATTAATATGAAATAGGTTAAACCTATAGGGCGAGCACAGTTCATGTTAGATTGTGCCGTTGCGTATGTATGCACCGGTATGTGCAAGTCTAGCTGCGAGAATCGTACGTAGCTCTTATGGCGTGTACCTATACCATGGTAGGTACATACCACCATAAGAGCCATGATTCTCACGTCTGGTGCAAATCTACCTGTACGTGTCTTATGAATCGTGACATCCCACCCCAACAAATTTCAATTCGTGTGTGTTTGTATTTGTAAGGATTATAATCCGTCCGCCTACGACAGGCGTCGTACCCGACGATTATAGGCACAATTGAGTCTGGACTTTTATCTGTGTGTTTGTGTGTGATGTGATGATATGTCTACTTGAAGCAGCGAACTCAATGGTTTCTTTATAGTGCTGCCACACTGGAATACCACATCGTAGCAGACGTGATACCCCAGTCACATTATTCTGACACTGGTCAATCAGTCGTAGCACTACCCATTATTTGCTCGTCAGACAAGGGTTCCATTTTTAAAGTATCTGGAGACTCGAACCCACGACCTCCCGAATGCAATGCAGACGTTCTAACCAATACACCACAATGCTTCGGTCAAATTGTCAATTCGTTCCCAGACAGGACATATTGGCATGGAACGAACTTCGAACGGCTATCTAGTCATGATCCAGTCTGGATCGACATTGGCTGAATCACCAACCGTCATAAAAGCTGCTACTACATCAGTGTATGTAAGCTATATATACATAAACCGTGATTCACGCGTATACTTTTTTGCCGAACAACATGTAATTACGGTTTCACGTTATTTCATTACGAAAAATGTATATATATGATTTAAGTTTTTTTTTATTTGAATATTGTCTAATCATTATGATGATGTATGTTTGAGAAAAGTACAATGATTTTAAAACATAGGAATTTGTTGTTTCCTACTTGACATTTAATGAATTGTGGTCCATTTTCAGAATATTAGTTCAATATTTAGTTGAGTATGTCTGGGGGTGGAGGACACCGGGTCCGACGTTTTTCATCAATATTTTCTGAAAATGCACCAAATTCATCAAATGCTATGTAGAAAAGACGTTGGTTTGTTTCACTGTTCTTGACGTTTAGCACTAGCTGTGCTCAAGATACTTATTAGTTTCTACATCTACATTTTAAGAAACTGAGTGTCCTATTTGACCCTAATGTTTCTGTCGGTGGTAGAAAAACAAAAATAGTGAAATGATAGGACAGAGAAAAGCAAAGATCGATTGAAGCAGAGACAGGTAAAGTTTCAAACCGTGTTAAAGCACCTTAGTGGCGCGAAAGCCGGATTGCGAATTTAACATTTTAAGTGAAAAATCTTTGTGAGAATGGGGGTAGTCCAGGTAAAATACATGACATAGTTATAGGGTTATTTTCATATAACATTTGTAATGATGTTGAACCAGTGTCAAAGCTTTTCGACAATTCATTTTTGAGAAATGAGGAAAAAACAAAAACTTTAACGAAAACTCATAGGCGGACGGACGGAAAGACACATGCAAACTGTAAGCCTGGATTTGCTACGCAATCCAGCCAAAAAAAAAAAATACAAATTCTGTACATTATGGTGGAGTCTAAACCCGACAAATTTGCTATTATTTCGGGCGTTTGTTTAAGCTAAAGGTTTTTCAGCTATGTGAGTGAGTACTTTTAACAAAATGTAAATACATTATATATAATTGGAACTGGCAATTTTAGTGGTAAATAAAAACACCTTAGTTTGGAAATTCGGTTAAAAAATAAATATTTTACAGCCATCAGTTCATTATAGAATTTAAAAACCGGAATTGTTTGTATTTGTTTTATGACATAATTATGGACCAGTGGTACGATTCACCGGAACACAACATACCAGAACAGAGATGAAACACCAGAATGGACTGGAACTGCTTTTTCAGTGAAAAGCAAAAATGAGATTTACACTACAGAAGGGCTGCATCACACTGAACGTCTTCAAGAAAAAAGTCACCCATCCTTTGTTTATATTCAAATGGTTGTCTGTGACTGATAGTTGCATTATTCTGTCAGGCATTTACAACCGGCATTGGATGGTGACACTAGCATCTTTTAGGAGTGGCCCATTGGGTCACACACAGATAAAATCATTGGATTGGATTTCTTCAAACCCATGCACTGAAGTGAATGCAACTTGCCAATTATCCCCATCTTTCATCTATTTGTGAATCATATTTAGTGTTATCGGCTAAATACACAGGTCACAGTTTGCATATATTTTAGTAATAAATAATAACATAGAAAATATCAACATTTCTGGCAAAAAGAAAAAAAAACTGTAAAAAAGCAATTGGAACAATGTATGTATAAGTATAGTTAACAATCTTTCAGTTTAGTTATATCACAACGGTGTCTACTTGAAGCAGTGAGGTAAATGCTCAGTTTGGCAGTTTAGTTTCTTTCAAGCTAGTCTAAAACGTTTCAATCTAAATATATACTTGAATTCATTATTATCAAAAAACGTCTTGAACATATTTTTGCCTGTTTTAATCAGTCCCCCCTCAGTATGAACAATATGGTAAATGCAATTTGTCCCTTTCAAATTGTACATTGCATTTAATGATTTATCCATTCTTCTTATTATTATTGTGGCCCCTCAATGGGGTACATCTTCCTTTGTTCCCTGAAAATATGAGTCAGTGTTCACTTGTTCCCCACAACTATTTTGCTTTGTTCCTCAAAATTATTTTTCCAATGTTCCCTTGTTCTTTTAAAGTATTTTTAATGTTTAAAAGATTTGCTAATGTTCCCCAAAATTCATTCTGGCCTACAGTAATTATAGTTGCAACACTGTCATCACATTTTTCTTAATATTGAAACTAGATGTTAGAATTTTATTTCCTGTAAAGTCATGTTCCATTGTTCCCT
Organism: Cyrtodaria siliqua; assembly: GCA_037043455.1. NCBI lineage: Eukaryota > Metazoa > Mollusca > Bivalvia > Adapedonta > Hiatellidae > Cyrtodaria > Cyrtodaria siliqua. The sequence continues at coordinate 307,663 of JAWPHD010000317.1, read as the reverse complement.
AAAAATATATGTCAATGTTCTCTTTTTCCCTGAAAATAACAGCCATTGTTCCCTTGTTCACAAAATATAAATGGCCATTACCCCCAAAACCCCTGAGAGGACCTCATTATTGAGGTGCTTTCAATTTGACAAGTTATTTGTATTGTTCTTTCACTGAGTTTTATTCTGTGCTCGCCTCAAGGATTTACCTTAGTTGAATATTTTCTGTGCTCGCCTGAACTAAGATAAATCCTTGAGGCGAGCACAGAATATGTGAAAGTAAATTTTAACATTTTCTGTGCTCGCCTCAAGGTTTTACCTTAGTTCGGTAAATCCTTGAGGCGAGCACAGAAAATGTGAAAGTAAATTTTAAACAGATAAAAATTAATTAAAAACCAATGAAAGAACAATACAAATAACTTGTCAACTTGTACAAATAACTTGTCAACTTGAAAGCAACTCAATAATGAGGTCCTCTCAGGGTTTAAAGGGAACATGGCCATTTATATTTGATGAACAAGGGAACAATGGAACAATGTTATTTTCAGGGAACAAGAGAACATTGACACATAGTTTTACAAACTCGCCACAGTGTTACTGCCCCTTTCTGTTACAGTAATCACTGCCACCACACATTTATAAATAGCTGAAATCTCGCTAAGTTTAATTTTTTGGTTAAATATGTTTATGGCCAATATTTCAACTTGCTATATATAGGAAAATAGTGTGAAAAACGGTATCTGGGTACAAAAATAATTTATTTATGTATAAAAAAAAAATCAATTTTGGCGAACATGCACACTGGTTACTAAGTTACAGTACTTGTAAACAAACATGTATTCCGTTGAGGACATTACAGCAGCTGTGCGTAAATTTAATAAAGAGATTACACTCAAGCCAAAACCAGGTTGAATGTTTTCAAACATTTTCTCGATGGTGATGATCGATGTTATTGTCAATTGCCTGTTGGTTACGGCAAGAGTTTGCAGTACCAAGCATTACCTAGTGTGTCGCCATTGTTTGTACTCGCATGGCCTCAGCTATGGTCACGTGATTTGTGCGGTGGCAGGGATTAGTAGCTACAATATCCCAGCGCGGAGGTTGATAGTTTTATGGAACAAGGGAACATGACTACAGGAAATAAAATTCTAACATCTAGTTTTAATATTAAAAAAAGAAAATCACAAAAAGTTAACATTTCAAACAATATTTTTGTGATGACTGTTGTATAAGAAGCAACTATAATTACTGTAGGCCAGAATGAATTTTGAGGAACATTAGCAAATCTTTTAAACATTAGAAATACTTTTAGAGAACAAGGGAACATTGGAAATATAATTTTGGGGAACAAAGAAACATATTTGTGGGGAACAAGGATACACTGACTCATATTTTCAGGGAACAAAGGAAGATGGACCCCTTCCCCCCTCCGTGGGGCCTCAATAATAATAAGAAGAATGGATAAATCATTAAATGCAATGTACAATTTGAAAGGGATAATTTGCATTTACCATATTGTTCATACAGAGTGGGGAGATTAAAACAGGCAAAAATATGTTCAAGGCGGTTTAACCGAGTTTCTGATAAGAATGAACTGAGGTAGATTTAATTTAATTAGATTGAAACGTTTTAGACAAGCTTGAAAGAAACTTAAAAAGTAAAAAGTCTCCCCGTGCTACGAATCAGTAGTGTTATTTTTTACTGGTCCCTTGGGACCAACGAGCCCAATATATGTGGCTTTGAAGTAGAATACCGCTTAAGCCGGTGCTTGGGGGCGTGAGAAGTGTTGCTTCTTTCATCACTTCTCATGAACAGACTCAATAAAACCCAGTCTGCTGCTTTATTCTCTTAATTGTGTTTGTTGCTCTCAAAGGATCAGCTTTATCAGTATTTATTAACCGTCAAATTGAGCATTTACCTCACTGCTTCAAATAGACACTGTCATGATATAACTGAAAGATTGTTAACTATACATATACATACATTGTTACAGTTGCTTTTTTAAAGTATTTTTTCTTTTACCAGAAATGTTGATATTTTCTATGGTATTACTTATTACTAAATATATGCAAACTGTGACCTGAGTATTTAGCCGATAACACTAAATATGATTCACAAATAGATGAGAGATGGGTATAATTGTTTTAATTTTAACACCACAGTCCATCTGTCCTGATCTTACCTTGAATAAGAACCGTCTGTACAAGATGGCAAGTTGCATTCAGTTCAGTGCATGGGTATGAAGAAATCCAATCCAATGATTGTATCTGTGTGTGACCCTATGGACCACTCCTAAAAGATGCTAGTGTCACCATCCAATGCTGGTTGTAAATGCCTGACAGAATAATGCAACTATCAGTCACAGGCAACCATTTAAATATAAACAAAGGGTAGATGATTTTTTTCTTGAGAAGACGTTCAGTGTGATGCAGCCCTTCTGTAGTGTAAATTTCATTTTTGAGTTCCAGTCCATCCTGGTGCTTCTTCTCTGTTCTGGTCGGTTGAGTTCCGGTGATTATCGTACCACTGGTCCATAACTATGTCATAAAACAAATACAAACAATTCCTGTTTTTAAATTCTATAATGAGATCATTTTTACCATACCACGGATATGACTTACACATCACTATTTGAGTAAAATAAATGAGAACCAGACCATCCGCCATATTTTAATTGATAGGGGCATAATAGAATCTGGACTTATGATTGTGAGTAGTGCAATGTATCCTTGAGACAGATATAGTGCTGCCACACTTATATTGCTGCCCCACTGGAATGTATCAGGTGTGTGGTTTGTGCGTGTGTGTGTGTGGGGGATGGGGTCTGTCTGAGGAAAGTTTTCCTCTTTTTTTCAGTTGGGTGTCTATATTTTTCGGGAGAGGGGGTCTGTCGGAGGAAACTTTTCCTCTTTTCTTTCAGTGGGGGTGGGGGGGGGGGGGGGGGGGGGGGAGCGGGTTAGAAAAAATTCTGTGGGGGGAGGTGGTATTTTTTCTAGGGAAGTCTGAAGAAAAGTTTTCCGTGCGCGGCGAGGTTGGGGTGGAGAAAACAAATTTACTTTGTCCATAATTATTAATCATTTAAACTTGCTCAACATCAACTCACAAAAGTGTTAGTAGAAAGTGAAAGCAATTGTAATCCAAGTCTTCCAGAAATTACCTGAGTTGTCACTAGTCGTCTGCAAATAATGTCAATATTTTACTACTGTTACGTCACTGATTTTAACACGCGCTAATTTGCATAATCTTGACAGTTTCCGGCCAAGACGATTTAATGTTCATATCGAGTGTTTATAAATAAAATGTATACCAATTTATTCACTCACATATGTCCCTAGTGTTGTTTTAACACTGTGCGCTATGCAGTTGTTGACATGTTCAGTATATTCTTGCAGTTACTGACATTTTTGAAATTTACCACGAAAATGACGTTTAGTTGTGTGTATGACTTGGCATTTAGAAGGGTTGAATTTCATGTCCCATTTGGTTTCCCACTTTTCGAGCTGTTCTAGGTCATGTTGAAGATACTTGGAGTGGGAAGCAATTGAGAGAGATATATATAATATGGCGGTATCATCTGCAAAGAGGTGGACTTTAGAGGAAGTTACATGCTCAGGTAGATCATTTATGTAGATTGGGAATGAGAGGGGTCCCAGTACAAAGCCCTGAGGGACTCCGGAAGAAACAGGAATAGGATCTGACTGGGTGCCATTTATTACAACTGACTGAGTTCTATTGTCTAAGAAACATTTGACCCATGAAAGAGTTTCCCCTCTAATGCTATAAGAATGGAGTTTATAGAGGAGCAGTTCATGGTTTACCATGTCGAAGGCTTTATTAAAGTCTAAAAGAATGAGATCAACTTGACTCTTGAGGTTTAGTACTTTTAGCAGGTCATCAACAAGCATAAAAGGTTGTGTTTGGCAGGATCTTTTTTCCCTGAAGCCATGCTGGAGTTCATAAAAGAGATCTGAATTATTGAAATGTTTAGTGACACTGGAAGAGACAATGTGCTCAAGAATCTTGCACAGAATACAGGTTAGAGAAATGGGGCGATAGTTCGCATGATCAGTTTTGGGGGCCTTCTTAAAGACAGAGGCAACATTTGCCATCTTCCATAAATCTGCATGGAATAGTGCCAGTCCTGAGAGATTTACTGAAAATAATCTGCAATTTAGGAGAGATTTCCTTGCTAAGATTCTTGAGAATGATAGCTGATCTGGACCAGCTGCCTTATACGGGTTAAAATTGTTGAGGAGTTTCTCAATACCAGCGGTGGATACCTGAATAACGGGCATTTTGGTGTTATGGCTGTATGTTACCTGGGCCTCTGCTTCACCAGCATTAGATACCTCAATATCGGGCATTTTGGCATTTGTGCTGTGTGTTTGGGCCTCCGCACCTGCATCGGTACTATCTTGGATTTTCATCTCACAGGGAGATTTGACACCGGGGACTTAGAGGTAAAAACTAATTGAAATTGCTCATTTAAAACTTGGGCTTTTTCTGAGTCTTCTTGATATGATTTGTTACACTTTTGTAATAATTCTATTCCAGTAGAGTCTTGTTTTGAATATTTTAAGAGTGTATATAATTTCTTATTGTTTGGTCTACTGTGTTTATGTTCTGTTTCTGTGTCAATGTTTACCTTTAGTATGTCTTCTAAGTAGTTTTGATATGCTATTTTGTGTTTTTACGACAGAGATTTTTCAAATCAAGATGCTCGCCTGGTACATCGAAAGTAGTTCTGTATTAAAGAGTGCTGATCTTTGTTTCTTTAAATACTTTTTTAGTGCAATTTCCTGTTATTTTTTGGCTGTAACTGTATTCTGGACATGAAAAGGGAGCTCATCATGTTTTTGACAGTTTTTGATATAAATTTCAGAAGTGAAAGTAGACTGTGTACGAAATTGCAAGGGGTAAACATAGCTTTGACCTTTGACCCGGTGTTGGTATACAGTTGAAGAAGTATTAAACCCCCTAATTCCTTATTGATGTATAATAGCAGACATGTTTAATTACATGATAAAGTAAGTTTCCCAGAATTCTAATCAGGTTTGAGTTTTTAACAGGTTGTCAACATTCTAACTTTACTATGGAAGGGTCATGGAGACTCATTTACGCTATTATAACCTTTAAAGATAAAACCTCTGTTCAGTATAGCTAAACATTAATACAAATGGTGGCGTACTCAATGCAACTGGATTAAACAATTTCAAGAATTTACACACACGTGAAATTGCATCGTTTGATTATTTATACCTTCTATTATTGTAATTGTCTATATACAATGATAGAAGGTAAGAATCAAACGATACAATTTCCGGTGTTTACACACATTATGGTTTTAAATATGGCTTTATAATGCATGTATAACAGGTGGTGAAAAAATCTTGTCTCAACCAGAAGTCGAACCCAGGGTCTCTGGTTCACTGTAGAACAAAGGGTCTCTGGTTCACTGTACCAGTACTCTGCCTACTTACGGTAGCTATCGAGGACGTACTGTTAGGAATCGATTATTCGCCATTTACCTGTACCCGGGTACACATGTTTATATATTGTTTTTTTATGTTTTACTGTCTAATTTCACAAATAAAGATTCATGTTAGATCAATTCTGGAGGCAAGTCCCGTTAAGACAGAATGAACAATAGAAGTGCTGGAGTAGACACCAATTTGAAAACGTTTACTGGTGGACAGAGGTCAAGTGGTACATTTTGATGTCATATAGAAGAACTTTAGAGTAGGCACTTCCATGGAAACAAAGCTGTAACTATTATGGGTCAAATAACTCAAATACATAGCCAACCTTTTGTCCCTGCAGGAGGATAGAATTCACCCAACAGGAACTGCAAACTGAATGCTTTTACATTGGATGAGGATTGAGACGTTACTATGAATGTTCATTACCAATAATCATTTTTATCTGATTTTTGTCATATTTTGCTCATCGTAAGTTCCCTTTTCAACTCGATCAACTAGTCAAGCTGTTTAAGCATTGTTAATTGCCAATCATTCATTTGTCGTCTCAAAAGTTTGTTTCTGGAGCACATCTCGAAAACTGTTCAAGAAATCTTGAAGCTTGATAAATACGTGCATATAAATGCCTTGTTTGCCTGAAGCATGCAAAAAAAAAGCATTTATATGCACGTATTTATGTGCACGTATGGTGAACATTGTATATTGAAATAAATGTGTTTTCAAACAAAATTAACACTTTAATTATATTTTCATTTCCATAGCATAATTTGAAAACAGACTAAAACAACACGTAAAACAGCAAATAGTATTCCTGCAAAGTTTCATTATGGACAGAGTACGCGTTTGGCGCAAACTTAGGATGCAACATTTTGCAAACTCTTTACGTTAAATACTGTACTGAACTGGCTCAATTTTTCAAAGAGAAACCTCACAGTTGTGCCCTTTCTCTAACTAACTGCTACTTTATTTTTTACAAAACATCTTGGGATTTCCTTGGAATATATATGGAATTAAGTGTGCAGTATATACAATATATAGCGGAAATTCCCGTGTCGCGTTTCCTTTTCCTTTCAGTATATGTCAAAATGTTCGACCTTGAAGTACATGTAATAGATAGAGCCTGGTCTCAGTGAGTTGTCAGTAGCCCATCAAGGTGTTTAAATAACCAACGAGCTGAGACAGACTCTTATCTTTTTTGTAGCATGGTGTACTTAGTAACACTGTGAGTAACACTGTGACGTCAGAGTGACCGTACTCGAACTTCCTCTATCTGGTAGTTGTAGTACAGTACAGTATAGCCACGCCCCATTAATTACCCTTAACTAAACGAGTTAATGCTTTGCATTCATCAAAGCAAATGTCACCGACCATGCTACAAAATGGACTTATTCTGGTCAAAAAGTCTGTAAGCTCAATTCTTAAGACACTTATAGTCCTAACAAACTATACAGAAAAAAGTTATGACCTGCAATACATTAAATAACTAAGTTCCTTGACCTACTTAATGAACTTTTTATGATTACTTAGTCACTAATACAGTCTTCAAACTACGCAGTAATACTTACAGTCGGGTCACTGGCTGTTTATGCTCAATGCATGTGAATACTATAGAACTGGTCATGTGATTATAGCATCAGAATGGACAGTGCCAGATTAACAGGTCATGTGTTCAGCATCAGACCAGTTACATGATTAATATCTAACTGATCATGTGATCAGTATTGATTTGGTGATCAATATCAGATTGGTCATGTGATCAGTTGGATCAGTCATTTGGTCAGTATTGGAACAGTCATATGAGTAGTATTATATATACATTTTTACTGATTTGGTGGCATATGACCGAGTGGTTATAACATGCCAGAGGTCGTGGGTTCAAGGTCGTGGGTTCAATCCCCAGCCAGGTCATACCAAAGACTTCTTCATAAAAATTGTACTATAGTAGCTCGATAGCGTGAGAGATGTTCATCAAATAAAGGGTTGTTTTAAGTACTCGTTGACAAACGTGACCACCAACAGACATCTTTAATTTAAAGACTTAAGGTGGGACCATACCTTTGTCCAATTCAAAATGGTCGTCTAAAATTTAGCATATAAAAATGTGCATTATTTTTTAATTTGATGTGACCTATATTTCAAAGAAAGTAGGTCACATAATGGAAAAGCTGAGATACCATGTAAGGCTGATGTGAGGAAAGCAGTCAAAACAGTACATAGTTTATAATATATATCCAACTTTATTCAAGACATGCAACGCATTTTATAATACTAAATAATGACACTGAGTATTAGCATGGCTATACAGGTACAGTATTTAGATCTATGGTATTAGTAATTTGGATAAATCATTAAAGAGACACTTTCCGTAACTTTTAGCTTCTAAAACACAAAATAATTACGTCAATTATCATTCCACAACTGCCATTATTCAATATTTGTCTAAATAGAAACAAGAATGTTTTGATGGAATAGCAGTACAAAAAATGTACCGCTTTTTGGGTTTGAACTCCAAGCACACTAGAATTACACTCGCGGGTAATATTAAGATGAGCGCGTAGCCATGCACTTGAGCTATGTAACGCAAAATCTAATACGATCACAATCTAATGCGCTAATGTATGTCACGTAAGCAACAGAAATATAAATAAAGCTGTCCCATCATTTTCAGTAAAAGCTCTTTTTTTCCCTATCAAATTCACGATTCTTATTACTACGTATTTATAGGGTCTATTCTCATGTTTTCATGTACACAAAAATCAGACAGTTATTTGCTATTCTCAGAATATGCTTTACTTACGGACAGTGTCCCTGTAACACATAATGTAATAGAGGCTTCATGTCTAAAGGGAAGAAAAGTATAATTTCTAAAGTGTTAGTATTTGGCAAGACCCTGTATTTAATGACATGTATAGCATTGTGACTGAAACCCTAACTCACAAATGTCAATTAAATTATTGTTAATTGATTATAAGCAAAAAGAATAAGTATTAAATCAGATTTTAATTTATTTTGCATAAATTATAAAACAAACTACACAATTTATGCAAATCACTCTCAATGGTGTGGATGACAGTGGAAGAAGCCAGAGAAGCTTTGACAACCAAAATGAATGTGTCCGAGAAGGTGACAACAGTTTCCTCTTCCTAACAAAGTCGTCGGGGAATCAAAAAAGGCTTTATTGTTGAAAAGTGAGTGCTCCAACGACTGTGTTACCCAGACACAAAGACTGCATATAAAAATATCCCTAAATAAATAAGAACATATATACATGTATAACACAAACACATATATGATTGCACAAGGTCTTGCTACATCAAAGTGCCTACTAGTCCTGTCCAACTTTGGGGACTCAATATTTAAATGGACAACTAGTCACTACATCAAAGTTCCTAGTAGTCCTGTCCAACTTTGGGGACTCAATATTTAAATGGACAACTAGTCACTACATCAAAGTGCCTACTAGTCCTGTCCATTTTTGGGGGCTCAATATTTAAACGAACAACTAGTCACTACATCAAAGTTCCTACTAGTCCTGTCCAACTTTGGGGGCTCAATATTTAAATGGACAACTAGTCACTACATCAAAGTTCCTACTAGTCCTGTCCAACTTTGGGGGCTCAATATTTAAATGGACAACTAGTCACTACATCAAAGTTCCTACTAGTCCTGTCCAACTTTGGGGGCTCAATATTTAAATGGACAACTAGTCACTACATCAAAGTGCCTACTAGTCCTGTCCAACTTTGGGGGCTCAATATTTAAATGGACAACTAGTCACTACATCAAAGTTCCTACTAGTCCTGTCCAACTTTGGGGGCTCAATATTTAAATGGACAACTAGTCACTACATCAAAGTGCCTACTAGTCCTGTCCAACTTTGGGGGCTCAATATTTAAATGGACAACTAGTCACTACATCAAAGTTCCTACTAGTCGTGTCCAACTTTGGGGACTCAATATTTAAATGGACAACTAGTCACTACATCAAAGTGCCTACTAGTCCTGTCCAACTTTGGGGACTCAATATTTAAATGGACAACTAGTCACTACATCAAAGTTCCTACTAGTCCTGTCCAACTTTGGGGGATCAATATTTAAATGGACAACTAGTCACTACATCAAAGTGCCTACTAGTCCTGTCCAACTTTGGGGGCTCAATATTTAAACGAACAACTAGTCACTACATCAAAGTTCCTACTAGTCCTGTCCAACTTTGGGGGCTCAATATTTAAATGGACAACTAGTCACTACATCAAAGTTCCTACTAGTCGTGTCCAACTTTGGGGACTCAATATTTAAATGGACAACTAGTCACTACATGAAAGTGCCTACTAGTCCTGTCCAACTTTGGGGACTCAATATTTAAATGGACAACTAGTCACTACATCAAAGTTCCTACTAGTCCTGTCCAACTTTGGGGGCTCAATATTTAAATGGACAACTAGTCACTACATCAAAGTGCCTACTACTCATATCCAACTTTCGGGAGTTTAACATTACAATGGGTAGATCTACCGCGGCGTGGTCTAGTGGTACAGCGTCCGCCTTACATGCGGGAGGGCGTGGGTTCAATCCCCGGCCGGGTCATACCAAAGACTTCATAAAATGGTACTAGTAGCTACCTTGCTTGACGTTCAGCATACAAAGGGTAGTTCTAGGACTGGTCGGCCCGGTGTCAGTATAATGTGACTGGGTATCATGTCATGTGTCTACGGCGTGGTATTCCAGTGTGGCGGCACTATAAAGTTGAGCATAGAGCTCACTGCTTCAAGTAGACACCGTCGTGATATGACGGAAATATTGTTAAAAGCGACGTTAAACCCCTTGCACAACCACAACATTGAGATTAACCACAATTCACTACAGCAATTGTGTTTGGTATTAAAATGGACTTCTAGTCACTACAGCAAAGTGCCTAACTGTTTTTGTGTATATGGAAATGGACTACTAGTCATTAAAGCAGTTCTACTTTGGGGTTGTAATATGGATCATTAGTCTCTACAAGTAAGTGTATACTAGTCCTGGCTAGGTTTGGTGTTTTAAAAATAAAATGGACTAGCAGTCACTACAGCAAACGTGCCTACTAGTTTTATCCAACTGTGTGGGTATTATGTTGAAATGGACTACCAGTCGTCCAGTAAATTGCCTACTAGTCCTATTCAACTTTGGAGTTTTAATATTGAAATCGAGTACTAGTCAATACAGCAGTCCAACTTTGAGGTTACAGTATTAATATGGACTATTAGTCCTATAGTAAAGTGCCTACTTGTCCTGCCCTACTTTTATTTTCATTATTAAAATGGACTAATAGTCACTACATCAAAGTGCCTACTAGTCCTGTCCTTGTTTTGTGTTTTACAAATAAAATGAACTAGAAGTCAGTCACTATAGCAAACTTCCTATAACATATCAAACTTTAGGGGTTTACTATTGAAGTGAATTACTAGTCACTATAGCAAAGAGCCTTCGAGTCCTGTCCAACTTTGATGTTTGTATGTAAGCTTGTATCTCGCAAAGTAGTTTACATAATGGATTGAAACGTCACCCATGCATTCCGCATCATGATGCTTGCTTTGCTTTTTACAAACTTATGGCCCTTTTATTCTTCGAAAACTCACCAAACTCGAGCGTCTGTATCTTGGTTTATATGGAAATGGACTACTAGTCACTACAGCAGTCCTACTTTGGGGTTTCAGTATGGATCAATAGTCTCTACAAGAAAGTGCCTGCTAGTCCTGGCTAGGTTTGGTGTTTTAAAAATAAAATGGACTAGTAGTCACAACAGCAAACGTGCCTACTAATGTTATCCAACTTTGTTGGTTTAATATTGAAATAGACTACTAGTCCTACAATAAAGAGCCTTAGTTCAGGGTTTGATACTTTTAATATTGAAATAGAATATTAGTCACTACAGCAAAGGCCTACTACTAGTCCTGTCCGACTTTGGGGTTTTAATATTGAAATAGAATGAATACTCGTCAATACAGCAGTCCAATTGTGGGGTTTCAACATTAAAATGGTCTGCTAGTCCTACAACTACTAGTCCTACAGTAAAGCGCATACTCGTCCTGCCCTACTTTTAGTTTCAATATTAAAGGGAATGTAGCGACATCTTTGAGAGTTCTGAACAATTTGAATAAGAGTGAAAGAATTATCAAAATCGGATGATAAACAAAAAAGTTATGATCATTTGAAGTTTCTGTTGAAACGGATATGGAAGCGGCCATTTTGAGAGCTATGACATCACGGTTCTAAATGACCATATATGGAATATTTATAAATATGAAAATTGACTGATTTATATGAAAAAAATGACACAACTATGAAAAATATGTAATACCTAATGGCAATAATGCTTTATATGACCAGTACATTTTTTTACATTCATTTGCAATGTTTTTCTCCGTTTTAAATGATATTTATCAATATTCCATATATGGTAATATGGAACTATGACATCATAGTTCTAAAAATGGCGGCTCCCATATCCGTTTTAGAACAACCTTTAAATGGTCATATCTTTTTTGTTTATCATCTGATTTTGATAATTTTTTCACCTTTTTCCAAGTTTTTCAGAACTCTCAATGAAATAGCTTGTTTGGCTGTGGCGCTATATTCCCTTTAAAATGGACTCATATTCACTACAGCAAAGTGTCTACTATGCAACTTTTTGTTGGTTAATATTCAAATGGACTACTAGTCACCTCATCAAAGTGTATACTAGTCTTGCCTTTTTGTTGTGTTTTAAAAATAAAATGGACTAGTAGTCAGTCACTACAGCAAACTTGCGGAACGTCGGTGGTTCTACCCAGGTGCCCGCCCGTGCACGAATATTGCCCGGAGGGGCACCTGGGGTCTTCCTCCACCAGTGGAAGCTGGAAAGTCGCCATATGACCTTAGCTGTTGGTGCGACTATAAAATCCATTTCAATTCAATTCTACTAGTCCTTTCAAACTTTAGGGGTTTAATATTGAACTATAGCAAAGAACCTACTAATCCTGTCCAACTTTGAGTTTGATATTAAAACGGACTACTAGTCACTACAGCAAAGTGCCTACTACTGCTATCCAACTGTGTTGTTTTATTATATGGAAATGGACTTCTAGTCACTACAGTAATCCTACTTTGGGATTTCAATATTGATCACAAGAAAGTGCCTACTAGTAGTCCTGGCTAGGTTTGGTGTTTTAAACAAAAAAATAGACTAGTAGTCACAGCAGGCTAGCAAAAGTCCTTACTATTTTTATCCAACTTTGTCGGTTTAATATTGAAATGGACTACTAGTCCTACAGTAAAGTGCCAACTAGTCCTATCCAACTTTGGTGTTTTAATATCGAGATAGAATATTGTCACTACAGCAAAGTGCCTACTACTAGTCCTGTCCAACAGTGGTATTTCAATATTGAAATAGAATTCTACTAGGCAATACAGCAGTCCAACTTTGGGGTTTTAATATTAAAATGGACGACTAATCCTACAACTACTAGTCCTACAGTAAAGTGCCTACTTTAAGTTTCAATATTAAAATGGACTAATAGTCACTACAGCAAAGTGAGTCTACTAGTCCTATCCAACTTTGGGTGGGTTAAATTATATGGACTAATAGTCACTACCGCAAAGTGTCTACTAGTCGTATCCAACTTTGTGTGGGTTAATATTATCTGGACCAATAGTCACTACACCAAAATGCCTATTAGTCATGTATATGTTTTAAAAATAAAAGGGACTAGTAGTCAGTCACTACATCAGAGTGGGGGACCAAACTTTTTGAAGAGGGGGTGGGGGTGGGGTGGGGAGGGGGCAAAACACAACATTATATAGGAAAGAAATGGTTCTGAAAGCTCGCAGTGCCATTCTTGTGAAAGCGTGAGTGGTAAGGTGTTAGGTAATAGGTAATTATATAATAAAACATACTCACATATCTGTCGACTTAATTGGTCACCACGTGTGTTTCTTCACCAGCAACGCAACAGCAGTTTTTCCGGGTAATGACAACCTATGCACGGGTTGCTCCTGGTTTTATGCTCGAGTAAGATGTCTGATTGGCTACCGAGGACTTGTTTATTACTGACCAACCGGAGATTCCGATGAGTGCCGATGTCCAGTGACAACGTGCAAACCACACGCTCGTAGCTTCACCACACTAGATTGTCTTAGACGTTTATTATATACTAACAAAATGCATGTATTTTATGGGAAAAAAATAAAAATAACCAACCCGACATCAAATATTCTAATCGTATATTATTATTATCATACATCATACAATATAAGTGTTTTTCATTGACCTAGAAACAGTCACTAGGAATATGTCAAGGTATCGTGGAATAGTACATTCCGTAACCGTGTACATTTAGCGAGCTATAGTTCATCTGTGTCCCGTGTACATTTATTATATTCATAACTTTCACATGACATCATCAAAATAATTTGAGCAATCAGTGATCAATTCAATAAAAGACCTCCACATTCTTGTAGGGGGTAAACTCTGTGTTTATCGTTTGTGCTCAACTGACTTTTAGCCCCCTATTAAACTAGTTTGTAGTGATAATTATAGTAAAAGGTTTATTTTTTGTGTACATCTATGTATCTTCTGTTTGTTTTGTCTGATTTTAAAAACACCAATATTAATACATTAAATTTAAATCATGGTCTAATATTTTATTTTATATAGAGATTGAGGGTAAAGCCAGAGTAAACCCCTTTATTTTCACCTACTGAATATCTCAACCTACCGGAAGTTGACCGGATGTGAAAGTTATGAATAACTGTGAACCAGTTATAATAGTATAGTTACCTCCCTTAGTATACATTTCGACATTTACATATTGATCTGGCCGACCCGCTGCAGTTCGTTGTCTGTTCTTTAATCAGAGTAGTGCATAAATAATAACCTGTAGCGTGTCAAAGGCAAGTGAAAGAATGTTGGACATTACCTCCCTTTATGGTAAGCTGACCAATTCTACTACAGTTACAACAAATGAATCTCTTCGCTTAGTCTCATTTTTTGACGTCTGAGTTTTTGTGTTTTTTTACAAACGGAAGTTTATAGTTGCATCCCGCACAGGACGGCTCATATCAAAAGTCGTCTTGCCGTTCGTAGACGTGTATTTTATATGCATTAATCTTCGCTGATCTTCAATATTTTTGTAAATGACTCTATTCTGGAATGACTATTTTTAATTCGTGTTTCCACAAACATTTGGAAAATTCAGGCTAAAGCAGTAACTTAATAGTAATATGAACAAGGCAAAGCCTCAAGACGGGCGAAGCTAACTAGTTAAAAATAGATCTAAACGCTGTGATGCAGGGTTAGCATAATACTTATTAATAGTCTCATTTATTTGATGTCTTTGGGTGCTTTTTTTTACATACGGACGTTTATAGATGCACCCTAGATGGAGGATGGCACATCAAACATCGTATTGCCGTTCGTAGACGTGTATTTTATGCCCTAGCATAATACTGTATTTTTCAATTCACATTGAACTGAACGGAAAAGAAAGAACAATTATTCGGCCTGCATTTGCATATTTAGTACACTAGTGCAACATGACAAATATATTTCCCACACAGGAAGTTATGTAATAAATAAAAATACAGATTTCAAGTCTCTGGATCTCAAATTTCAATTAAACTAAAGTGATAGCCAATACCCATTCAAACTGAATGCAATTACCTTAACAATCAAATCTGTACCATGTGCAAATTGCCATCATGTGTATCTAGGTCCAGCTAGGCTGTCGTTGTACCAGAATTTTGACATTCATTGTGTAGGAAGTTTCATATCTGACTTTGTTATGAAGGCTGTTTTGATAATGAAAAGATTAGTGACTATCATGTCACCCGCCTTGCAATATTAATTTATTTAAAATAAAATAGTAACTGCGATGTCACCCACCTCCAAATATGTTATGTAATAGTGATATTGAATCATTCACTTTCTCACCCCACCATAAAATAAATTTAAGTTAGTACCTAAAGTCCTTAAATTCACTAGATAAAGTAAAGGTTAGCCACTGTTCCACCTCCAAATATGTAATCATATTAATTAATTTAAATATATTTAGTGTCAATAATAAATGAAAGTTTCGCGACTGTCTTGTCACCAACATCCAGTAATGTAATCTGACATGCTGGTCCCCATTTCTGCAAAATGTTTTCATTGTTTTTTTTATGTGTTTTGTGGATGCAGCCTGTGCCTGTGCCATTGTGAAAAATAACGGCATTTTTCTAGAAATTGTGAAATATTATAACAAAAGAGAAATAAACTTTTTTCACATTTATTTTCACAGTTTAATATCCCTTGGTTTTAAGTTTTGTTTTTGGTAAATACAGACTAGTTTTAACACCAGCATATATTAAGACTAGTATCCTTACTGGTCTGTATTTACCCAATTTCTTTCTTTTTTCAGATTGTGAATTTTTTGGATATAATTGTGAAAAAATGATACTTTTTGGAATTGTGAATGGGGCCGAATTTCGGCCCCAAATTAGGCATAAAAAACCACTGGTTTTCAAAATCTAAAATTGCCCAAAGGTTTCACTTGAGACGAACACAAGCTACACACATAAGTATTGTGCAATTGCTTCTACGAGTGTTGAAGAATGTGTGAATGATTAATGCAGAAGGGTAAATCTCAGTGGTATTGCCACAGATGGCAGTTACGAGTAAAGATACATTTGATCTGGGTTTGATTATTATGTTTAGACACATTGGTAAAATTTCATCTGGAGAACATGAGCAACTATTTTCTAAATATTTTGATTAAATAATTGTCTAGCAATATAGGCTATAATTACACATGAAAAGCAAAGAAGTATCAGCATCTGCATTTGAAACGTTTGACAGAGTTATGCAGGATAAGGTTAAGGATATATCATGGGAGCAGTGCATTACATATTCATCTGACAATGCATCTGTAATGAAAGAGAAGCACAACAGTGTTCAGAGAAGAATTAAGGACTGGAAGCAAGCGAAACATTTCAAACCTCTTACCTAGAATGCTTTCAGT
The DNA here is from genome assembly GCA_037043455.1 of Cyrtodaria siliqua. NCBI lineage: Eukaryota > Metazoa > Mollusca > Bivalvia > Adapedonta > Hiatellidae > Cyrtodaria > Cyrtodaria siliqua. The sequence continues at coordinate 291,193 of JAWPHD010000317.1, read as the reverse complement.
GGAAGCCTAGTCAGAAATTACGACATTACGAGCAATTCCCTGAAAGCTTGTCAGGAGGAAAAAGAAATGGAGAAAAAAAGACATGTCTTAAAAACTGACCACAATTAGTCAAAGTAGCACAGAATATAGGGTATATGGTCCTAGTTAATGCTATTTTACTACGATTACAAGCCAACACTGTTAGATGTTTCTGGAATGCCTCCTGACACCCCTAGTGTGTCGGGCAACTTTGTGGCCTTCAAATAAGTTTGGGCCACTTTTGAAGCCAAATCCAGAGAGAATCATACATTATTTTGTAAAACATTCACCTTTAAAAACTATTTACCTTTACCTTATATTATATTTTAGTAGACATCAAGTGCTTGAACTTGATACCATTATTTAGGACTTAATTACGCATTATTTTGTAAAACATTCACCTTTAAAAACAATTTACCTTTACCTTATATTATATTTTAGTAGACATCAAGTGCTTGAACTTGAAACCAATATTTAGGACTTAATTACACTATTCCTTTCTTCCAAAATGGAATACATAAATAAATCATTAAACCATCAGAAACATCAACACTCATGAATCACATAAAGGCCATCCCTTTTCAACCGCAAAATAACCGGGAATCTACCGGGGAATAGTATCACCCGAAGTTTGACGTCATCACTTTATGCGTTTGTGGCCACGTGACCCCCCATGCGATCAAATTTTACTTTATTTCGATAACTACTCTCTTTTTTTACGGTAGGTATTTATATAATGTTATATTTCTGAAATTAAACGTTTCACTTACGCTTAAAATTCTAAATAAAGACCGAAAACAAAAAATAGAAAAAAATGAACGTACGAAATTGACTGGTATTCCACTTTGTCTGCCTAAAACTTTGCCCTAAATTTGACGTCTGCTGTCCAGCCTACGGATTGAAAATGGCGGCGCGAAACTTAACGAAAAATAAATATCGCCTAGTATGTGGGAAAACAAGTAAGTTTTCGTTCTCGCGTTACTGCAAGAGGGCTTCGCCGGCCGCGGCCTTCGGCCGCGTCCGGGCTTCGCCCGTATTAAAAATGCTGGGAAATATTTCCAAACTGCACCCAATTGTATTAAGATTAAAAAAAATCTGCGGCTACACCCGCTCTCCATGGCATATAGACCTTTCATACACATTGAAAATGGTCTAGCTACGCCCCTGGTTACGATGGTACCACGTAATAAGCCAGTGTGTGTCATACATGTCGAAGGGGCAACTAAGTGGGTTGTGAAAAGGTTCTAGATTAATTCTGCATATTCTTTTTGTTTTGGTCTTTTGACGACGGATGACTTTTACACGTGTTGGTGCTTCAAACTCCAATTCAATTATGTTTGTATACAATTCAATTGAACAAAAGTATGCAGTTACAAATATGCAGATTGAGCCTAGAACCTTTTCGCAACCCACTTAGTTGCCCCATACGACAAGTCCGCGTGTAGAGAGAGTAGTTTTTTTTATAGCCATTCACTGTAACTGACATGCTTGTATCATGCTGGTGTCATTGATAAGGCACACATTCAATCTCTCCGTACTATGGGCCTTTAAGTCAATCCCATTTTGTTCTCTACTCGTTTATGTCGGCAACTGGTCATGCGTATGTAACTGTGTAATCATCTAAATGACATCTGAATTCTTCTTCTTGCAGGTGGTGAAAATGAAAAAGAAGTAAAACATCAACTATCTATTGATACTGCAATAACCCCTTTCGAAGAGTATGTGCAGGTTTCTTGGATAGAACGAGTACTAAGCAATGTGGATTAATTATCTTGCTCAAGGATAAATAACATGGCTATGGCGAGAATCGAATCCACGACCTTTCGATCTGAAGTTTGGCGCTCTACCACTGAACCACGCACTCCACTAAACTGTTTACTATATACTTACCAGAAGAGCATCATTGATTCGAGAAAAGCAATACTCTCTCCATGAGAATAAAAGTATGCATTTAAAACAAATATTACATACATTGCGGTGAATTGACATTTCGTGCATACTACGTGTATATATGTGTGGGAATTCAACTGACTTTACGACATTAACACAAACATTGACTCTGTTGTGTTCGATTGTTATAAGACTATATATTAAATAAAAGTGCAGTAGAGAAAGTGGATGTACAGAGGCTAGATCATTGTTATGCTTGAACATAGTTGCCTACTGCAGTAAAACTTGAAGTCGTATAAACGCCAAAAATATGAAAGGTCATGTAATGAGTAAAAACATATACATACTGTCATGCTCAGAGTACTGTTGACAATACATGTGTTAATGCCATGCTTGTAAGGAAAGGTTGACCACGTTTTCGGAATTAAACTAACACGGGCGTATAAATACTGACGAGAAACATAACAAGTGTGAAGAGTGCGACATGTCGTGCCAGAATCCATTTACATGTACGTTATGTAACAGGGCATTCAGTCAACGAGACATTCACGATAATCACATGCGTACTGGCGGAAATCCATTTAAGTGTACAGAATGTAACACGTCATTCACATATAAACACCATCTCAGAAGACACAAATTAATACACACTGGCGAGAAGCCATTTAAGTGTACAGTATGTAACAAGTCATTCACACAACGAGGACATCTCAATAATCACATGTTAATACACACTGGCGAGAAGCCATTGAAGTGTACAGTATGTAACAAATCATACACAGTACGAGGAAATCTCAATAATCACATGTTAATACACACTGGCGAGCAGCCGTTTACTTGTGCAGTATGTAACAAGTCATTCACAGTACGAGGAAATCTCAATAATCACATGTTAATACACACTGGCGAGAAGCCGCATACATGTGCGGTATGTAACAAGTCATTCACACAACGAGGACATCTCAATAATCACATGTTAATACACACTGGCGAGAAGCCATTTAAGTGTACAGTATGTAACAAGTCATACACAGTACGAGGAAATCTCAATAATCACATGTTAATACACACTGGCGAGAAGCCATTTAAGTGTACAGTATGTAACAAGTCATACACAGTACGAGGAAATCTCAATAATCACATGTTAATACACACTGACGAGCAGCCGTTTACATGTGCAGTATGTAACAAGTCATTCACAGAATGAGGACATTTCCAAAATCACATGTTAATACACACTGGCGAGAAGCCGCATACATGTACTGTATGTGACAAGGCATTTAGACAGCGACCACATCTCAATAATCACATGTTTAATAATACATACTGGCGAGAAGCCGTTTACATGTACAGTATGTAACAAGTCATTCACAGTACGAGGAAATCTCAATAGTCACATGTTAATACACACTGGCGAGTAGCCGTTTACATGTGCAGTATGTAACAAGTCATTCACAGAATGAGGACATTTCCAAAATCACATGTTAATACACACTGGCGAGAAGCCGCATACATGCACATTATGTAACAAGTCATTCACAGTACGAGGAAATCTCAATAGTCACATGTTAATACACACTGGCGAGCAACCGTTTACATGAAGTCATTCACATAACGAGGACTTTTCCATAATCACATGTTAATACATACTGGCGAGAAGCCGCATTACATGTACAGTATGTTACAAGTCATTCACAAAACGAGAACATCTCAATAATCACATGTTACTACACACTGGCGAGAAGCCGCATTACATTTACAGTATGTTACAAGTCATTCACAAAACGAGAACATCTCAATAATCACATGTTAAAACACACTGGCGAGAAGCCGCATACATGCACATTATGTAACAAATAATTCACAGTATGAGGAAATCTCAATAATCACATGTTAATACATACTGGCGAGAAGCCGTTTACATGTACAGTATGTAACAAGTCATTCACAAAACGAGAACATCTCGATAATCACATGTTAAAACACACTGGCGAGAAGCCGTTTACGTGTACAGTATGTAACAAGTCATTCACAGAACGAGGAAATCTCAATAATCACATGTTAAAACACACTGGCGAGAAGCCGTTTACATGTACAGTATGTAACAAGTCATTCACAAAACGAGAACATCTCGATAATCACATGTTAAAACACACTGGCGAGAAGCCGTTTACGTGTGCAGTATGTAACAAGTCATTCACAGAACGGGGAAGTCTCAATAATCACATGGTAATACACACTGGCGAGAAGCCGCATACATGTATAAAATGTGAAAAATCATTCACACAACTAGGACGTCTCAAACGTCACATGCTAACACACTCCGGAGTGAAGCCGCATACATGTACTGTATGTGACAAGGCATTTAGACAGCGACCACATCTCAATAATCACATGTTTAATAATACATACTGGCGAGAAGCCGTTTACATGTACAGTATGTAACAAGTCATTCACAGAACGGGGAAGTCTCAATAATCACATGGTAATACACACTGGCGAGAAGCCGCATACATGTATAAAATGTGAAAAATCATTCGCACAACTAGGACGTCTCAAAGTCACACATGCTAACACACTCTGGAGAGAAGCTGCATACATGTACCGTATGTGACAAGGCATTTAGACAGCGACCACATCTCAATAAACACATGTTTATACACACTGGTGAGAAGCCACATGTCACAAGTCATTCACACTACGAGAAACTCGCACTACACATATGGTAATCCACACTGGTGAAAAACCGCATACATGTACAGTATGTGACGAGTCATTCAGTCATCGAAATACTCTAAGAAAACACATGTTAATACACACTGAAATATTATTTTTGTAAAATTATGTAACTATGTATTTTCACCTCGAGTATCACACATGTAAGAACACACTTGTGTGAAGTCGTAAAGTGTACAGAAATTAAAAAGTCATTCACTCCTCGATATATTCTCAATATACATATGATTTTACAGACTGGCGGTAAAATATATACGAGGCAGTTGTGTTAAAAGTATTTGCAATCACATCCATCATCTACCTATGTGCATATTCACACCAGCGAGTATATATATACTCAGTATAGTAATTAGTGACATGTCATTCAGAGTAGTATAGATAGTGAGGGTACCAGGCCAGTTTCTCAAACCCTAGCAACTGTAAAATGTGTCGGCCATGGTTGTTAACTCAAGTACACGATCATTTACAAAAAAAATCTAAATGATAGCATACTTGGGCCAAAAGCCCTGAAACATATTATTTATTACTTGAGCAAACCCACTCTAGGAAACTATCGCTGGTACCCACACTATCTATACTACTTATCAATCCAGATGATCATTTCAATAACATAATATTTTGCTCATACGATTCAACTAAAACATTTGCAATTCATTAAGCAAAGTCAGACGGAACCGAACAGTAGTCTTCATCATCGCTGTACATATCGTTTTTTATCATGGAGTATTTTACTTGTATGCTAATGTATCTTGTCCATTATCTAGTATGTATCTTTTATCATCATAAGCTGATAAACTATTTTATTTATTACATAGCTTCTAGTGCCTACTAGTTTTATCCAACTTTGTGGGTATTATGTTTAAGTGGACTACTAGTCCTACAATAAAGTGCCTAATTGGCCTATCAAATTTTAGGGTTATATACATTTAATATTGAAATAGACTATAAGTCACTACAGCAAAGTGCCTACTACTAGTCCTGTCCGACTTTGGGGTTTTAATATTGAAATAGAATACTCGCCAATACAGCAGTCCAACTTTGAGGTTTCAATATTAAAATGGACTACAAGTCATGCAACTACTAGTCCTACAGTAAAGCGCCTACTTGTCCTGCCCTACTTTAAGTTTCAATATTAAAATGAACTAATAGTCACTACAGCAAAGCGTCGACTATCAAACTTCGGGTGGGTTATTATTCAAATGGACTACTAGTCACCTCATCAAAGTGTATACTAGTCTTGTCTTTTTTGTTGCGTTTTAAAAATAAAATGGACAGTCTAGTAGTCAGTCACTACAGCAAACTTTCTACTAGTACTATCAAACTTTAGGGGTTTAATATTGAAATGGACTACTAGTCACTATAGCAAAGTGCCTACTAGTCCTGTCCAACTTAAGTTTGGTAATAAAACGGACTACTAGTCACTACAGCAAAGTGCCTACTACTACTGTCCAACTGTGTTGTTTTATTATATGGAAATGGACTGCTAGTCACTACAGCAGTCCTATTTTGGGATTTCAATATGGATCACTAGTCTCTACACGAAAGTGCCTACTAGTAGTCCTGGCTAGGTTTGGTATTTTAAACAAAAAATGGACTAGTAGACACAGCAGCAAAATGCCTACTATGTGTATCCAACTTTGTCGGTTTAATATTAAAATGGACTAATAGTCCTACAGTAAAGTGCCAACTTGTCCTATCTTAATATCGAGATAGACTATTGTCACTACAGCAAAGTTCCTACTACTAGTCCCAACAGTGGTATTTTAATATTGAAATATAATACTTACTACTAGGCAATACAGCAGTCCAACTTTGGGGTTTTAATATTAAAATGGACTACCAGACCTATAGTAAAGTGCCTACTTTAAGTTTCAATATTAAAATGGACTAATATTCACTACAGCAAAGTGTCTACTAGTCCTATCCAACTTTGGGTGAGTTAATAGTATATGGACTAATAGTCACTACATCAAAGTGCCTACTAGTGCTACCCAACTTTGGGTGGGTTAATATTATATGGACTAATAGTCACTACACCAAAGTGCCTACAAGTCCTATCCAACTTTGGGTGGGTTAATATAATTATATGGACTAATAGTCACTACAGCAAAGTGTCTTCTAGTCCTATCAAACTTTGGGTGGGTTAATAGTATATGGACTAATAGTCACTACACCAAAGTGTCTACTAGTCCTATCCAACTTTGGGTGGGTTAATAGTATATGGACTAATAGTCACTACACCAAAGTGTCTACTAGTCCTATCCTACTTTGGGTGGGTTAATATTATATGGACTAATAGTCACTACACCAAAGTATCTACTAGTCCTATCCAACTTTGGGTGGGTTAATATTATATGGACAAATAGTCACTACACCGAAGTGTCTACTAGTCCTGTGCAACTTTGGGTGGGTTAATATTATATGGACTAATAGTCACTACAGCAAAGTGTCTACTAGTCCTATCCAACTTTGGGTGGGTTAATATAATTATATGGACTAATAGTCACTACAGCAAAGTGTCTACTAGTCCTATCAAACTTTGGGTGGGTTAATATTATATGGACTAATAGTCACTACACCAAAGTGTCTACTAGTCCTATCCAACTTTGGGTGGGTTAATAGTATATGGACTAATAGTCACTACACCAAAGTGTCTACTAGTCCTATCCTACTTTGGGTGGGTTAATATTATATGGACTAATAGTCACTACACCAAAGTATCTACTAGTCCTATCCAACTTTGGGTGGGTTAATATTATATGGACAAATAGTCACTACACCGAAGTGTCTACTAGTCCTGTGCAACTTTGGGTGGGTTAATATTATATGGACTAATAGTCACTACACCAAAGTGTCTACTAGTCCTATCCAACTTTGGGTGGGTTAATATAATTATATGGACTAATAGTCACTACACCAAAGTGCCTGTTAGTCATGTTTATGTTTTATGTTTTAAAAATAAAATGGACTAGTAGTCAGTAACTACATCAAAGTGCCTACTAGTCCTGTCAAACTTTAGGGGTTTAATATTAAAACGGACTACTAGTCAGTCTCTACAGTAAAGTCCATAATACTCCTGTCCAACTGTTTTTTTTTACGGAAATGGACTTCTAGTCACTACAGCAGTCCTACTTCGGGATTTCAATATGGATCATGAGTCTCTCTCTATAAGTAAGTGCCTACTAGTCCTGGCTAGATTTTGTATTTTAAAAATAAAATGTACTAGTAGTCACTACAGCAAAAGTGCCTACTCATATCCAACTGTCGGTGTTTCACTTTGAAATGGACTACTAGTCACTACATCAAACGTGCCTACTAGTCCTGTCTAACTTTGGTGCTTTAATATTGAAATTGAATACTAGCCAAACTACAACTTTGGGGTTTCAGTATTAAAATGAACTACTACTTACTACAACAAAGTGCATGGAAGTCCTGCTGATGTCCTTCATTAATTTTCAATAAAATGGTTTTTTTAGAAGTGTTAAGTCCAGTCCAGTCCAGCTTAGAGTTTAAATAGTGAAATGCACTACTGCTAGTCACATCAGCATAGTACCTACTAGTCCATGGGCGTAGGAACGTTTCTGCGAGAGGAGGAGGTGGGGGCCGGGGGGGGGGGGGGTCCAATTAAACTAAAACTACAACATTATATAGCAAAACAATGGTTCTGAAAGCTCGCAGTGCCATTGTTGTGAAAGCGTGAGTGGAAAGGCGTATGGCAATTATGTAAGATATACTCTGTCGACTTAATTGGTCACCACGTGTGTTTCTTCACCAGCAACGCAACAGCAGTTTTCCTTGTAGGATTTTCCGGGTAATGACAACCTATATACGAGTAGCTCCTGGTTTTCGGCTCGAGCAAGATGTCTGATTGGCTACCGAGGACTTGTTTATTACTGACCAACGAGTGCCGATGTCCAGTGCATGAGAACCACACGCTCGTAGCTTCACCACACTAGATTATCTTAGACGTTTATTATATATTAATAAAATGCATGTATTTTATGGGGAAAAAATAAAAATAACGCACCCTAAAATCAAATTTCTAATCGTATATTATTATTATCATACATCATACAATATAAGTCACGTGGAATATGTCAAGGTATCGCGCAATAGTACATTCCGTAACCGTGTACATTTAGCGAGCTATAGTTCGTCTCTGTCCCGTGTACATTTATTATATTCATAACTTTCACATGACATCATCAAAATAATTTGAGCAATCAGTGATCAATAAAATAAAAGACATCCACAGTCTGGTAGGGGGTAAACTCGGTGTTTATCGTTGGTGCTCAACTGACTTTAGCCCTTTATAAAAACTAGTTTGTAGTGATAATTATATTAAAAGCTTTATTTTTTCTGTACATCTATGTATCTTCTTGTATCTTCTTTTTGGGTTGTTTGATTTTAAAACACCAATATGGATACATTTAATTTAAAATCATGGTCTAATATTTTATTTTATATAGAGATTGAGGATAAAGTCCGAGTAAACTCCTTTATTTTCACCTACTGAATCAATCTCCACGCAGAGTTATCGTTCCTGTTATCTCTGCTAACTACTAAATTACAAGATTTTGGTAAAACCTGTTAAATTGGAATATGTTTGCCTAAAATTTATTTATTTCTTGTGTAAATATAATTTTCAGAATATCTGCAGATTAGATGGTGAAAGATTTGAAATAATGCACGAAAACAGATTAGTCTTAATCGGGACTATTGTACTACAAAACTAATACGTACTTAGTTCTCCTCAATCGATACGCATATGTTAACATTTTAAACCGAAGCTTGATAGCAGAAAATTGCTAAAAAAAAATTTAAAAAAGGGGGGAAAAAAATGAAATTATTTAATATAGGTCTATATTTTATCTTTGCAGATCACGCAAAAGGATTTATTATAAACATCGTCAAACTTTTTTGAATAATCACGTGACCTAACCTTCGCCCTTTGACGTTGACAGATCTAGTCAAATGAGGAACGAGTGTACTCTCAACCTACCGAAAGTTGACCGGATGTGAAAGTTATGAATAACTGTGAATAACTGTGCACCAGTTATAATAGTATAGTTACCTCCCTCAGTATACATTTCGCCATTTACAAATGTATATGTTCTTCAATCCGAGTATTGCATAAAATACACATCTACAAACGGAACTGCCAAGACGATTTTTATATGTGCCATCGTGCATCTATAAATTTCCGTATGTAAAACAAAAAAGCTCCCAAAGACGTCAAATAAATGAGACTACAATCAGAGATAATTAATTGATGCTAGATGGAACTTTTGAAGAATTTTAATACTGAACTTATGAAACTGTAGTGACTGTCGATGGGGGTCTATATGACCTTGCGGTCTGGTTCCTGGACTTGTGGGGAACCAGCTGATTCCCGCCAAATGACACCACGTGACCGCCCGCGGAGGTGTGAGCGCGGTCTGCGAGTAGGAAGCCATACTGACGAGACGCTGACTAACGACAAGACAAGTCCAGACTCTATTGTGCCCATCGCGTCAGGTATACCTTGACGTGTTCGTTGGCGGACGGACTATAAACCTTAGAATTACACACACACACACTAACGACAAGACAGATAAATAGTGCTTTAACTCATATCCTGACAAGATCCCGGTGGGAGCTGGCAACATACAGGTAGGAAACACTTTACTGGTGTCAGAAGTGATCTGAATCTGCGCCTGGGAGGATAATTCGAGTAGGAATTCGTCGTCCTTGCGGCGCCCCATGCACCAAAGGTGGGTGGGTGCGTGGGATTGAAAATCTCGCCGGGACGACGGTTTTCGGCGAAATCTTCGGCGGCATTCGATCGCACCTACATTTAAACCAAGTGTTTCTGCCTGTTGTGTTCGTTTTTTTCCCGGGAGGGTTAAATAAGCTATTTTTCAGTGGGGTGCCAAGGCGACATTGCGCATGCGCGGAATGTTCCGATGTAAACTTTTATCCAGGGAAGGATTCCGTTGTTGATCTTGTGGGCAGTGTACCTTGGCTGTGATTTATTTATGTTTACAGTTAGTGTTATTTACTTTGATTAATTTAAATTGGTAAAATTATGGAGTGCAGACCTGACGGCGTTCAGGCGCGGATCTTGGTCAATTATGCATCCGCGGGGGATCTGCTGCACATTCCAGGGATGGGTTCAAAGGGGCTAGGGGTGCAGCACATGTTAGATTTCAAACCAAAGCCATGCATGCCCCCAGCAGTAGGAACAGAATTTCATACAGGTCTGGGTGGAGTCGATCACCAGAAAATAGAGAGGGGGAAGGATGTAGTGGGTGCATTTGGGAACACAGGGACAGGTGGCTCCCAAGGGTGGACACACATGGAGAGCCCGTCCCAGTGGCGGTTGTCACCACGTGCAGATGCCCCCAATGTGCACTCAACCCCAGAGCCCTCCCTCAGATATTCCGTCTTTGAATCGAGGGATGAGGATATTAAGCCTTCGATGTTTGGGGCTACGGGGCAAATAGGGACCCCCCAGTCTCACGGATTTGGAGCAAATAAAAGATATGCTTAGAATGATGGGCGACCTTGTGGGTTTGAAGGTAGAAGCGGGCACCCGGCCCAATCAGCTGCCAATGTGGAGAGGGTTGTGGCAACGGTCGAGTCCAGTCGGGTAGTAGCAACAGGGGTTGCCATCACTAAAAGCATGTCCACAAAAAGTGCAGGAGCGGTCCCAAAGGCCTCTAAAAAGGCGAGACACATGCGGTATGCCTCTCTCCCGTCCTCCCCATCATCAAGTGATGACGGTGACGGGGTAAAAATAGTGGTAGAGCAGCATGCTTTCCATCGCGGGGTGGTAGGACGGGACGTTCACCATCACGAAGTGGCAAGAAGCGTCGCTCCCCATCGCGAAGCGACTCGAGCACGGACGATAGTTTGACTGGGGTTGACCGGAAACACCTGGTATACAAGCGGGGAATGTCTTCTGCTTATAAACATGGCGGATCTAGGGAATGGGACCCCATCAAGTCCCTACCCAAGCCCTCATGTATGATGAAAAGACACAATGGCTGGTGTTCTAACAGCGTTTCACCAGTAATGCTAGCATGAAGGGGTGGTCCAAAGCCCAATGCCTAGATTGTCTGTGTTGGTCTTTGACGGGCAAGGCTGCAGAGTATTGTGCTTTTATTAGGGAACGGAATGTCGGCAGATCTATGTCGTACCGGCAAGTGCTAGCACAGCTAGAAAGCAGGTTCGGTTCCAAAGAACTTCCGGCTACTGCACAAGCCAGATTACAACAGGCTGTGCAGGACCCAGACGAGTCATTGGAAGACTGGGCTGACAGGGTGTTAACATTGGCAAACAAGGCATTTGTGGGTCTGCCAATTACTTACTCGACCCAAAAGGCGGTGGTACGGTTCTGTCAGGGACTGGCAGACCGTGAAGCTGGCCATAGGGTCGGGCTCGAACAGCCGGACCGCATTCAAACCGCTATAGACAGGGTGAGATGGCACCAACACATGACTCAGGCTGTGTATTGGAAGGCCCGTCAAGAACCCAAGCGGGAGCTGGAGTATGATAGGGATGACCCTGTGATTGTTTGGGCGGTCCAGGAGCACAAACCCCGGGAGGCCAGTAGGGTAGATGACGCTCTCGCTAAATTAGAACATAAGTTCGAAACTTTGTCGATGAAGTTTGACTCACTTAGTGGGGGCCAGCAGGCAGACAAGGGACAATGGACCTCACCCCAGTGGCAACCTGAAAGCCCACCCCCATATCAGAGGCAATCACCGAGATTGGCATGTTTTGGGTGCGGAGAGGCTGGGCATTTCAGGCGGGAGTGTCAACACAGGGAGCATGTTGAGAAATGGGACAGGGTCGAGGGCGTGGGCCGAACCTCGATCCGGGGACGAATAGGCAAGACAAGGGAGACATTGACCAGTAAAGAGGCAGTGTCATCGGGGGCAAAGCCCTTAAATTGTGACAGATTATGGCAGATAGGCTTTATTGGTCTATGGAGGTACCTCCCAAATTTATTAAGGATGTTAAACTCCTGACACTAGGTCAGGAGTTGTCAATGCACGGGTTTCTAATAGGTCCGGTAACTTTAAAGATGGTCGAAAAGCTGTGTAAGGAGACTGTGTCTGTAGCTCCTATCGCGGAAGATATGTTACTGGGCTGCGATACGTTATTTCACCTGGGAGCAACCAATCTTAATGTGGGTGAGGGTGCATTGATAATTGATGGTCAAGTCCTCGGACTGAGTACTGACCATGGGGCTATTGACCTGGCAGTATCGGTACTACCTTCTAGGACGACCGTATGTGATCAGAATGGACCAGACGAGTTTGACTTGGTTGTTGAGGTTAGTGAACCCCAGGGGCAGTGTGTGGCAAGAACCGCGGGACTGCGGATGCAATGTCTTGGATACCAATGGTACCGGGATATTGCACCGCGTTTAAATATCGGAGTTGAGCCAGGGGAACTGCCATGTGGGGGTTGTGAGTACTGCGCCAGGGCGGATAGGAACTGGGGGTGTTTCATCCGAGATGTGGATGAAACGGTTTCGTTGGCGGCGTCTGGAGCGCAGGGAGTTGCGGGGGTGCACCAAGGGGTCGCGGGCGACCACCAAGGTCCAATGTCTAACGTGTCCAATGTCAACTACTGTGCGGGGACGGGATGTCAGCAAAAAGGTTCCTGGGATGCGGAATTGATCATTCCGCGGGATCCGCAAGAGGTGCAGGGGAGCGAGGCTTTTGAACAAAGCAGCTGTAACCGCCAAGTGATAGTCAAACTGGAAGGGTCGAGCGGTCCTAGAGGGATGGTAGTAGAACCGGAGGTGGAGGTTCGAGGCAAATGGGGTGAACCGGATCCAGGGTATATGGTTTACGGGCCGGATACAGGGGCAGATGAGGAAGACCCTTGGAGGCCCTAGGATGAGCAGGACCGATGGGCAAACGGGGACGAATCGTGGGTACACTGGGATCCGGGAGGGGGCCAGTCACCAAGAGGTGAGGTGGCCTGTCCTGAAGTGACGGCCTGGGATTTTGGGAGCGGGTGCTCCGTCCAGGCGTCACCAGGATGCTAGACTGTGCAAGAGGGAAGTGGAGATGGCCACCTACCTGCCCGAAAAGTGCCAGACTCCTGCGACAGGACAGAGTCCCGGCTGGGTCCTGAGCCGCCCACAAAACTTTGCTCTACAGGTGGAGTTCCACTCCGCCCCATTGCAGCGTCGCTAACTACACTGGGGAAAAGTCGGGTCCTGCAACAGGCACATGTCCCGGCTGGGCCCTGAACTCTCCCCACTTTTCCTGCGTTGTCCCCCTCCCACTGGGGCGATATTGGCCCGGATCCAAGCAGTCTCCGCGACTTGCAGCTGATCCGCCTCCCGCGCCACGGTCAACAGCCAACGGGAGTTACCCTATTGGCGGGCCAACCGTACCTGCCCCAGCAGGGCTTCCTCCTGCTCTCTGTCCCCTGGACAAGGCAGTTCCTGCTCTTGATTCCCTAGACAAGACGAGCAGGGCGGATGAACTTGATTGGAGGTCGGGTGCCGGTGGACGGGAACCGTCCGAATTCCCGGCACCGTCCTCAAGGGCGGAAGGGAAAAGCAGGGAAGGACCACTGGGACATCCGGGGGTGCGGGCGCCTGTTCCCGTTCCCCATGGGGAAGGGGACCACAGCAGCCCTGGTGACCTCAGCGTCATGTTGACCCAAGGGTAAACCGAAGTGAGTAGGCTGGTAGAGGCTTGTGACTCCGGGACGGGTGTAGGGGACGCCCATGGCTCCCTACCTGGGAATCTGCTGGCTGTGATCCTGCAGGTGGGTGTGCGGGGCAAGGAGTTGGATTCCTGAAGGTTAGGGGGTGTTGTTATAGAGTTGCTACCCAGTAGGGCGATTCCGCACCCCCACCGAATAGTGAATAAGGGGAGGCATGGTTAGATGCGTTGCCTCCCTACCTTCATACTAAACAAGAAGTGTTAGATTAATTTGTAAGGTTAAGGATGGTTACCCGGGGTTAATATATATTGTTAGGGACCATTATCAAATAAAGCTCATAAACCAGTTACGGTTTGGTCATAGGGTTCATGGGAAATAGTGCGGGTAGGGATTAAGGTATGGTCAACAGGGGCTATTAGGATTAATCTTAAAGTTTGGTCACCAGGGTCATCTGTAGAGGGGAATCATTGACGGTATGTTATTATAATTTATATAGGGATGTTATTTTTATTATTAATGGCGCATCAGCAAAGGGTCACTTACGGGCAATGTTGGGGGAGGCTCCCCCTTGGTCATAGCTTTGATGGAAGGTTTACAGTATGTGGTAGTATCAAAGTCCAGGGGAGGCCCATGACAGTTGGGGCTAAACGCCCGAAAAGGGAAGTTAGCGCTCACCGGTGACACTCTGGGTTCAGGAGTGGGGTGAGGGGTCCCCCCAGGCAGAGGGACCATTATTATAAAGTGGGGGGAGTGTAGTGACTGTCGATGGGGGTCTATATTGTGGTCTGGTTCCTGGACTTGTGGGGAACCAGCTGATTCCCGCCAAATGACACCACGTGACCGCCCCCAGAGATGTGAGCGCGGTCTGCGAGTAGAAAGCCATACCGACGAGACGCTGACTAACGACAAGACAGATAAATAGTGGTAGGAAACACTTTAAAATTATAAACGCATACAATCAACGACAAGGTATGAACTGTGTTTACTGTAATAATATAAGTTGCAGATATGTTATACATGTAGCCGTTTTGAGCTGATAATGTTTGTAAATCGTATCCTAATGACTAGTATCTGAAGGACTCTCTAAACCGCAAACAGGAACATCCCACAGTGCTTTTCCCTGTAAATAACAATGACGGTAACATCTAACGATGTTTTGCCATGTATCTTCAGGAACCTGTAACCATGCTAACGAGGTTTTGTTCCTTCTAGCCCTAAACTAAATTAAAGGAGAGACAGATCCCCAACAGGGTTTCAGTAAGTTGTAAGGTATACTGTAACGTTATATGACTTTTTTTCATTACGTTACATGACACCTAACGTGTCCAGGGTCACTTACTGTATTATTGGCCTCTATGAAGTGTGCGTGTGTGTGTGTTTAAAACTCGTAAAGCCGTGAGGTATCGCGACGAGAAGGGCACAATAGAGTCTGGACTGTTTGGCTTCTGTCAGGGAGTAAGTATATATGAGTAAGTATACTTACTCCCTGCTTATATGAACAGAAACATTAAGGGAAATATACATGATACTAATATAAAGACAGTGGTGCTATAAGTATTATACTTGAAACAAACATCTGACATAGCAAGTAAATCAATAAATGACATAATATTATGCCCTTTAAATCAATAAAGAAAGAATGCATGAACACATAAATAATAACCGGTAGCGTGTCAAAGGCAAGTGAAAGAATGTTGGACATTACCTCCCTTTATGGTAAGCTCTAATATACTGTAAAGGCCAATTCTACAATGCATCTCTTCGCTGTCTCATTTTTGACGTCCGGGGTGTTGTTTGTTTACATGTATGCGGAAGCTTATAGTTGCATCCCGCATAGGACGGCTCATATTAAAAGTCGGCTTGCCGTTCGTAGACGTGTATTGTATATGCATTAATCTTCGCTGATCTTCAATATTTTTGTAAATGATTGTATTCTGGAACGACTCTTTTTAATTCGGGTTTCCACAAACATTTGGAAAATTCAGGCTAAAGCAGTAACTTAATAGTATTAAAAACGTTGGGAAATATTCCCAAAATGCACCAAACGGTATCTAAGATTAAAAAAAATCTTTGGATACACCTACTCTCCAAGGCATATAGACCTTTCGTACACATTGAAAATTGTGTAGCTACGCCCCTGGTTACGATGTAATAAGTAATAAGCCATTGTGTCTCATACAGGTCGTAGGGGTAACTAAGTGGGTTGTGAAAAGGTTCTAGATTCATTCTGCACTTTTGTAAGTCGTTGTGAATGGAGAAGGAACCTAGAACGTTCTTTTTGTTTTGGTCTTTTGACGACGGATGACTTTACACGTGTTGGTGCACCTTTAAACTCCAGTTCAATTCTATTGGTATACAAGTCAATTATGTCTTATATTTAACAAAAGTATGCAGTTACACATATGCAGAATGAGCCTAGAACCTTTTCACAATCCAAATAGTTGCCCCATACGACAAGACTGAATGTAGTAGAGAGGGTTGTTTACAGGTGCTATTTTTATAGCCAGTGACTGTAACTGACAGGCCTGTATATAGCTGGTGTAATTGATAAGGCCCATATTCAATCTCTCCCTACTAGGGCAGGGAAAGTTGCGAATCAATCCCATATTGTTCTCTACTCGTTTATGTCGGCAACTGATCATGCGTATATAACTGTGTAAAATCAACTAAATGGCATCTGAATTCTTCTTCTTGCAGGTGGTGAAAATGAAAGAAGTAAAAAAGCTGTTTACTATTATACTTACCAGAAGATCATCATTGATTCGAGAAAAACAATACTCTCTCCATGAGGATGAAAGTATGCATTTAAAAAAATGGTCTATTACACCGACATACATTGCGGTGAATTGAATTCTAAAGTCTACATTTCGTGCATACTACATGTATTTATGTGTGGGAATTCAACTGACTTTACGACATTAACACAAACATTGAATCTGTTGTGTTCGATTGTTATAAGACTATATATTAAATAAAAGTGCAGTAGAGAAAGTGGATGTACAGAGGCTAGAGCATTGTTATACTTGAACATAGTTGCATGCTGCAGTAAAGCTTTAAGTCGTATAAACGCCAAAAATATGAAACGTCATGTAATAAATAAAAACAAAGATACTGTCATGCCCAGGGTACTGTTGACAATACATGTAATGCCATGCTTGTCAGGAAAGGTTGACCACGTTATCGGAATTAAACCAGCATGGGCGTATAAACACTGACGAGAAACATAACAAGTGTGAAGAGTGCGACATGTCATGCCAGAAGCCATTTACATGTACGTTATGTAACAAGGCATTCAGTCAACGAGACATTCACGATAATCACATGCGTACACACACTGGCGGAAATCCATTTAAGTGTACAGAATGTAACAAGTCATTCACATATAAACACCATCTCAGAAGACACAGATTAATACACACTGGCGAGAAGTCATTTAAGTGTACAGTATATAACACGTCATTCACACAACGAGGACATCTCAATAATCCCATGTTAATACACACTGGCGAGCAACCGTTTACATGTGCAGAATGTAACAAGTCATTCACAGAACGAGGACATTTCAATAATCACATGTTAATACACACTGACGGGAAGCCGTTTACATGTACAGTATGTAACAAGTCATACACAATACGAGGAAATCTCAATAATCACATGTTAATACACACTGGCGAGAAGCCTCACACATGCACATTATGTAACAAGTCATTCTCAGTACTAGGAAATCTCAATAAGCACATGTTAATACACACTGGCGAGAAGCCGCATACATGTACAGTATGTAACAAGTCATTCACAGAACGAGGAAATCTCAATAATCACATGGTAATACACACTGGCGAGAAGCAGCATACATGTATAAAATGTGAAAAATCATTCGCACAACTAGGAAGTCTCAAACGTCACATGCTAACACACTCTGGAGTGAAGCCGCATACATGTACTGTATGTGACAAGGCATTTAGACAGCGACCACATCTCAATAATCACATGTTTAATAATACATACTGGCGAGAAGCCGTTTACATGTACAGTATGTAACAAGTCATTCACAAAACGAGAACTCAATAATCACATGTTAAAACACACTGGCGAGAAGCCGTTTACGTGTGCAGTTTGTAACAAGTCATTCACAGAACGAGGAAGTCTCAATAATCACATGATAATACACACTGGCGAGAAGCCGCATACATGTATAAAATGTGAAAAATCATTCGCACAACTAGGAAGTCTCAAAAGTCACATGCTAACAGACTCTGAAGAGAAGCCGCATACATGTACCGTATGTGACAAGGCATTTAGACAGCTACCACATCTCAGTAAACACATGTTTATACACACTGGTGAGAAGCCACATACATGTAGCATATGCCACAAGTCATTCACACTGCGAGAAACTCTCACTACTCATATGGTAATCCACACTGGTGAAAAGCCGCATACATGTACAGTATGTGACGAGTCATTCAGTCATCGAAATACTCTAAGAAAACACATGTTAATACACACTGAAACGTTATTTTTGTGAAATTATGTAACGATGTATTTTCACCTCGAGTATCACACATGTAAGAACACACTTGTGTGAAGTCGTAAAATGTACAGAAATTAAAAAGGCATTCACTCGTCGATATAATCACAATACACATATGATTTTACATACTGGCGGTGAAATATAACGAGGCAGTTGTGTAAAACGTATTTGCATTCACATCCATCACCTCCCTATGTGCATACTCACACCAGCGAGTATATATATACTAAGTATAGTAATTAGTGACATGTCATTCAGAGTAGTATAGATAGTGAGGGTGCCAGGCCAGTTTCTCAAAACCAAGCAGCTGTAAACTGTGTCGGCCATAGCTGTTAGCTCAAGTACACCATCATTTACAAAAAAAATCTAAATGATAGCATACTTGGACCAAAATCCCTGAAACATATTATTAATTACTTCAGCAAACCCACTCAATGAAACTATAGCTGGTACCCTCACTATCTATACTACTTATCATTTCAATAACATAATATTTTGCTCATACGATTCAACTAAAACATTTGCAATTCATTAAGCAAAGTCAGACGGAACCGAACAGTAGTCTTCACCATCGCTGTATTTTACTTGTATGCTAATGTATCTTGTCCATTATCTAGTATGTATCTTTTATCATCATAAGCTTATACACTTTTTTATTTATTACTTAGCTGCTTATGTTATGCTATTGTGATCTAATAACTTTCATCTCATGGTGACTTTCTGTTGCTGTAAACAAAATCTCTTTAAAATCATCGTGTGCTAGTTGTTTTTTATCAACACACTTTTTAACACCCTTGTATTTTCAATATCTAGCATATACGAATATAGTTTACTTCGTAGTCCAACATATTCAACAATATGTATGCCACACGTTTCATCTATCGTCTTGCCAATAACCTTTTTATTATCATTAAAATGAAACTTACTTTTTGGATCATAATCACAATTATCAAAAAGTTCTTCATCCTTGTAAAAGTCTGCATACACATATTTTGTTTTTTATTTCATGACACAAGGAATCGGTATTAGTAAATAATAATTTTATCTTTTTTATCATATTTGTTTTTAATGTAGTTGTAACGGAAATCATACATCAAATATTTTGACAAATCTAAAATACACATGCCAACATAACAAGGACGATTTAAAACTAATCGTTCCTTTATTCCGTTTATTGCAAATAAATTTTCATTAAACATTTTACAAGAATTAAATGAAGGTCTTGCTGCATATTTTAAAAGGATCTCCTCGTTGCGAGTTAAAACATCAATTCTTTTTCTCAAATTTTCCATAGTTTTACCAAAAACTGAATTGTTCATCAGTTTGAAGAAATCCTTTTCAAAAGCATTTTTACCAGCTGTTAGCAGTATTAAAGTCTATGTATATATCTTCAATCACTCTGATTCGTCAAACTATAGTATTCGGTGTATTTGTGTTACCTTTAATCCAAGCTTTTTATACAATTCTAGGTTTCTAAAATGCACGACATACTTTTCTTTATTTTTTAGCGTCGTAACAAGTTTATTAACATTGCAAGGTTCCAATTTAAACTTGTTTTTAATGTTTACAAATGTCTGACAACCTCTCATCTTTTATATTTAAACTTTCCGGGGCAAGAGGATAATCATTATGCGAGTCATGCAGTTTCTTGGGATACTCGATATCACACTCAACAATGTAATTTGATTTTCCTTTTTCAAACTTATCAACCCACTTGAAGTTACCAGTAGGCAACGGTTGGCACATGACCCACCCATACACGTTATTAGCATCAAGATATATTATGTACTTGCTTTTTTTTTCTTGTCGTAGTTTTTCATATATTTATTGTTAGCCTGTGAATATATGTTTGCAATATAACTCGTACCGCCTCTTAATCCTTTTTCCACAAACAAATATTGATCAATATCAGTGATTAAGTCAAGTTGGATACCCTGGGCCTCTGATATTTACATATTTTCAATGCTGTAAGCGGATATATAGAAAATAGACTGCTACACAGCGTTCTTAGTGGACATGCGCAGTGTAAGTCTAATAGAAAAGTGGACTGGTTCACTAAACTACATGAATAACGTTCGCTGGCTGATTACAAAAACTGATAAAATTATCATAACCATGATTGATCACGCGTGGATCATTGATGCTTGCAAATAACATTTTGTAAACAAACTTTCTGACACTCTCTGAGAAGATAATTGATGCAATTAAGTAATAATAGGATTAAGAAAACACAGCTTGATATCGGGTTTTAAGCTCTTATACAAACATCGGCGAGCGTGGCGGACAATCAAACAACGAAATGAATCTATGGTTGATGTTTGTTAATGAGTGTAGCAAACTTTGTCGGATGTTGAAATTAAGGAAATCGAAAGTGATTACTTGCTATTTTTAGAAATAAATACTATTAAAATAAAAGATGAGATCAGAACAATGGCCTTAATTGATTTAATTACCCCCGACGTATGTTTCCTATATAACTTATGTCAAAATGTAAAACACTGCTAATACTGTAATAGCAAACATGGCTTGTAAACGTCCGCTAAATTTAGATTCTTGTTTGACTCCACCTTCTAAATTTGCCAAAATTCGTCTGTTAGATCTAAATGAATCAATGAATATATGCCGTTTATTTTGAAAATGACTACGTTATATGGTGAAAAAATGGCTCCAACTTCGGCTCTTATTTCTCAAATGTGGCTCCCTTTTTTCTCATTTTGCGAAAGTAGTTGCGAAAGAAAAAAAATACCCAGGGGAGGCCCTGGATACCAGTCATCTTGAGGCATACATCCCAGGCTAAACCAGGACTACTGAAGTAATGACAAGGATCTAATTTGTAATACTCAATGCACATTTTTCTAAAGTTTTCAAAAACATCTGTCAACAACAGCACATTAGTCTTAAGATACAGATCATGATATTCTCCCATATTTTTAATCTTGAATGTTTTCCATATTTTTTTAACGTGTTCATAATCTGCATTTGAAATGTGCTCGTCATTTAATAGAGTAAATAAGTTATTTTTTCCAGGTTATTTTGTTTCCTTAAAACGTTTAAAACTGTTCATATAATCATAAGGATAAACACCTTTTCTTTTTATTAATTCTAGCTTGTCATCAAAGTATTCTTGCGAGGTGTATTGAAACAAGGGAATGTTTTTTACTAAATTTTCTAATGATTTAGACATAAACTGAAAACTGTCAATAAACACCAAACTGTGTCCTAACATAAAAGCCATGTACTTTTACATGTTATTTGGTATAACATTTATGTTTCGTGTAAACTTTCCGATGTGTTGCATTATAAAGTGAAAATCATATCCTCTCAAGTTATGAAACACAACAGGTATTTTTTTAGTCAGCCTGGAATTAATATTACATATACCGTGAGCGCTTCCCCTATACTTTCCAGTTATATGACAATGATTTATAACTTTTCTAAGATAGTTTTCATATGCTACTGTACGACTTGCGTCACCTTTTTGAGAGTTATTACAAAACCATTACCGCAAGTATGACATGATTTAGATTTTTGGAATTTAGCTTCTTCTTCCGGCGACATCACCAAATATTTCTTAAAAATTGTATTCATAGTTTTCTTGCACCACTTTTCTTCTTCTATCATGTTTTTCTAAAAACTTGTAAACAGCATCTGATCCTCTATACGTTACAACTGGTTTTGAATATTGACCATCATAACAACAAACAACCTTATACCCATAACTGCAATCAGTATGCTTTTGATAAGCTTCTGTATATGATTTTTTAGGATTTTTTGATGCTGAAGAAATACTTTCGGTTACTGCTTCAAAATCTGCATATATAAGAAACGGAACCATTAGCTGCCTGTCGTAGTTTTTCAAATAAACATTTTCATCTTTGTTTGGCATCTCTACTGCTTGTTTTCCGTTAAGTGAAAGACAAACAGTCTAATGTTTTTTAGAACCCTTTCTAATTTAAAGCACTGCCAGCATGTTTTACAAAACCACTTTTATATGAATGTAATGTTTGATTAAACATTAACCTGTTAAAATCTTTTATCCACACATAATGATTTTTTTCTTTTTCGGTGATCAAAAGCATATCACATGTTTTCTCTGCTTTGTTTTTTTGGTATGTACAAAGGGTATACTTGATTGTTTTCATATCCAAATATGTTAAAACAAATGTTGTTTTGTTTTTCTATTTATGGGATTTGTTGAATTGTAACAGGAAATGTTATTCCCTTGTAATCAAGATCACCAATATGATTTTTGTACTTTGTTATTCTTTGAGGTTTATTGTTGGCAGGGAATTATAAGCCAAATGGCACCATCTAAAGCACTCGTTATCTTTTTCATTTTTGTCTCGCCTTTTCGAAGAATTATAGAGACAGTTTCCGGCGGTGGCGGCGGCGTCAACATTCAAGTTTTGCGTTTAGGTCATTTTCTCACAAACTGTATGCACTAGACCTTTCAAACTTTGCTTATAGTTGTATCATGGGTGGTACATCGCAACGTGATGAAGCAAATGTGGAAGTGACCTTGACCCTACAAGCAAAGGGCAGATAACTTACTAATTTTTAGGTTCAACTTTTGCGTTTAGGTCACTTTTTCACAAACTGTATGCACTAGACCTTTGAAACTTTGCTTATAGTTGTATCTTGGGTGGTACATGGCAACGTGACAAAGCAAATAAGGAGGTGACCTTGATCGTCCAAGCAAAGGGCAGATAACTTACTAATTTTTAGGTTCAACTTTTGCGTTTAGGTCACTTTTTCACAAACTGTATGCACTAGACCTTTCAAACTTTGCTTATAGTTGTATCTTGGGTGGTACATGGCAACGTGACAAAACAAATATGAAGTGACTTTGATCCTCCAAGCAAAGGGCAGATAACTTACTAATTTTTAGGTTCAACTTTTGCGTTTAGATCACTTTTTCACAAATTATGCACTAGACCTTTCAAACTTTGCTTATAGTTGTATCTTGGGTGGTACATGGCATCGTGACAAAAAAAATGTGGAAGTGACCTTGACCCTCCAAGCAAAGGGCAGATAACTTACTAATTATTAGGTTCAACTTTTGCGTTTAGGTCACTTTTTCACAAACTGTATGCACTAGACCTTTCAAACTTTGCTTATAGTTGTATCTTGGGTGGTACATTGTAACGTGACAAAGCAAATGTAGATGTGAGCTTCACCATCCAAGCAAAGGGCATATAACTTTAATTGTTACATTTACATCACTTTCTCATGAAATAGAATTATACACTAGATTTTTTAAACCTAATTTATAGCTTTTAATTTTGACATTGTTAATTATCCCCACTTGGATGGGGATGTTCCCCGAGCAACTTCTTATTGGGTGTATCTGTCTCAACTTATTCGTTTTTCTAGAGCTTGTACTCGAGTTGAGGACTTTAATATTCGTAATCGTTGTATAACTAAAAAGTTACTCAATCAGGGTTACCGTTACCATAAACTTCGTAAAACCTTTGCAAAATTTTATTATCGTAACCCTGATCTTCTTTCCAAATATAAATGTAATTTAAGGACTCTTCTGCGACAAGGACTATCACAACCTGACTTCTCTCTTCGGGGCATTTCATTTTATTAGATACTGGGACCATACGCCGTACGACTGGGGAATACATTAAAGAAGGATAACTCCATGTCCACCGCCATATGCATGCCATCTTCGGGATGGTTAAAATTTTGTGCTGTTGATTTTATGAATATTGAGTTCTGCTCACCCCGGGGCTAGAGGGCGTGAGCGGTAGCTAGCATAATTCACTACCACTCATGAACAGTCTCAATCAAACCGAGACTGCAATATTTCGTATGTGTCGTGCTCGGCCGTTTCCAAAGGTCCATTATCATACTCTTTTTCTATGGTGATGTGATTTATAAACTTCGTAAGATTCTTGGTCATCATCACTTTCATACTATGCTTTCCTCTTTAATTGTACGATGACCGGACAGGCTGTGGACCCTATGATGACGCCTACCTAAAGCCCATTGGGACGGTGGCGTTTGATGTTTGTCCATGTTCTTTCTTGTCGTGCCCTTAATGGTGTATTCTCTTACTGCTCTGGCTTCTGCCAAGTCATTGAGTACCTTCATTGTGACTTTCTAGGCTATTGTTTTTTTGTATTATATTTACACGAGCATGTTTGTGTTTTACTTATATTGCCTATTGATGCTGCCTTGTTGGTTAGAGTTTAGATCATGGCGGGGATTTCTTTATTTACACTGTCCTGTTTTAATGGGATGACAGTAGGGTAAGTGTGAGGTTTGGTGCACCCTAGAACCGGTTTAAACCCCCCAGTGGCCTACTTTGCCACTGACCGTTCCAAGGCGGTAGCCCTATTGTCAACCCTTTTGTGTTTGTGATGTCGTTTGCATTTTTTATTACTTTTGCCTTTTCGTTTGTCTGTTTGCGTGTTTGTTTTTGTGTTTTGTGGTTGACTGTCGTCCTTGAATGCTGCTTTCCCTGTCCGATATTTTTTTGGAAGAAAACATATTCTATTTTGACATAGTTGTGTCTTCGGTAGAGCATCTTTTTTTTGGATGCCTGGATTTCATCTATGACCTTGACTTAAGTTTTGCAGCTGATGATTTTTAGCTCTACTGGCCAAAGGCCTTCATTTTTCATCCGATTTTTACCAGACTTTACCAGATTGTTAATATCGATGAACGCACAAGTTTGAAAACCAGCCAGATCGGACCAGCGGAGTTATGGCCCTTGATTTAGTTAAAAATGCTATATTTTGCCTCGTTAATATGATTGTGCTTTCACTTTACCAAACTTTAGCAGATGTTTTGCCTTTTTTTTTATTATTAGTATATTTTTATTTTATTTTTTATTATTTTTTTTAATAGATATATATATATTTATTTTTTTAATTATTTTTTTTTAATTTTTATTTATTGATATATTTTTCTTTTTTCTTTTTTTTCTTCTTTTTTTTCTTTCTTTTTTTAATTTTCTTATTTCATTTTTTTTTAATTGTTAACGCCGTGTTAGCAGGTCCTTAAAACATTGTTGTGCCTATTACATTTTTTCCGGTTCGTTGTTTTTTGATGGAGTTACGGCCCCTTGACATTTTTTTTTAAATTTCTTGGCGCTACTCATCCTAAATGCCTTGTTGGATTTCGACGAAACTTAGCAGGAAGCATCGGTAAAGATGTCTAGTTGGGCATATCTCGCTTTTGTTCCAGTTTGCTGATTTATGACGGAGTTATAGCACTTTGACATTTTTACTTTAAATTTGTTGTTGGCGCTACTCCTCCTAAACGGCTTGTTGGATTTCTACAAAAATTTGGCAGAAAGCCTCAGTATGATGGACAAATTAAAAAATGCACATGCCAGATTAGACACAGCAGACCTATTGCCCATGATGATTACCAGGTGAGCGGATCTAAGGCCATCCTATCCCTGTTGTTTTTGCAACTACTGATGGGAAAACCCTTAATATAAGAGCCGTTTTAGCCAGTAGAACATCCACAGGCCCTCTTGGCCTATTGTTTTTAATAGAATTGCATTTTTTTTAAACAAATGCACTTAAATGCCATCTCAGCAAACGGCAAACTCGATTGTTTTTAGTTACTAAAATGTTTTACAAACTTTCATTTAAGCATAATTGACTTTTTTTATTTTTAAGTCCAGCCCCGTTAGGCGAGACATGTGAGATCCACGGATTTCTTGTTTATATTTGTTAAACCTTTTTTTAGCATTAGCAAGTTCTTTCGGTAAATTTAAATAAGAGTACCAAGTAAAGGCTTATACTTTACTTGATTTATGTAGTGCGCATCTAGTACCTCAATTTGCCAACCACTTCCCATCTAAATCCAATTTCTAACTCTAGTTATAATTTCTTCACGTGCTTTGTCCAGCGCCTCGATAATATTATTTTAGGTTAATATTGTTGCCACTTTATAATTAAGTAAGCTGTTTTGTATGTGGTTGCAGACCTGTTTCTTTGTTTCCCATCGATGTTTTTTTTAAAAGTATGTTCACATCAACACTTAATTTAAAGCCACCCGTCTGTGCTACTTCTTTTTTAAGAAAGTTTAAAAACTGCCGACTGTGTTTTTTGAAGCTGGGCAAGTAGATCATTACTCACAACATCTACTTTATGCACCTTGCTATATTGTTTTGGGGATTTTTCAATTTCTTGGATACTCATTATATAATATTACATGAGAGTATTGTTTAAGCCTAATTAAATAGCATTTTTATTTTTCAACAGGGAATGGTACTAAAATCTCTAATTTCATCACTGTCTATTTTTTCAACCAAAATGGCATCATCATCGGTATCAGCGTCATCGTCTTCTGATACTTCAAGAACATCTATTTTTCATCCAAAAGAAATGTCCAAGTATTTCCAAAAGCATTCTTTTTCAAGAGTCCTGCCATCTACCATCTGGTTGATTTTTACATGATCGTACAGTATCTCTCGAAATCATCGGTTTCAAGATCACATTCAGCTATTGGCATCTTATTTTTTTCACGTGCTCGCAATAGTTTATAAAGTCGTTTTTATCAAGAAGCTTTTCATCAATCATCTCTTTTCGAAAAATATCAATTTCTTTTCTCGCCCGATCTGTGAATAGCTTTATTATCCAATCACTGTCAATTTAATAGCTTCCTCCAAGCGTTTCATCTGTGTGTTTTTTAAACTCTTAAATCTCCTCTGTCGCCTTGATCATAAGAGTCTTTTTAAAGTCAGCTACTGTTATGCACAACTTTTCATATATTATAGATTACATTATTTTTATTTAACTAGCATAAACAATTAAAATTAATTCCCCGATTTAACAAAATACTGTAGTAAGGAATAAAAGAATCCTCAGTTACAAAACCACGGGGGGGGGGGGGGGGGGGGGGGGGGGGGGTCCATGGTTATATCGGGGGTGGGTTGGGGGGGTTCCATGGTAATTTTAGTTGTTGTGCCATGATTATAATTCTTTCCGTCAGATCTTGAAATTTTGTAATAACTATTAATTCTTTTCAAGTTTAGTCATAATTTCAAAATCAACTATTTGAGCACATGTCATTTGATTTTTGATGCGTGGTGCGGTGTCCGCCGTCCGTCTGTCCGTCTGTCTGTCCGTCTGTCTGTCCGTAATTTTTTTTTTGTAGCGACTACTCCTCTGAAACTACTGAATGGATTTTCATGAAACTTTACAGAAATGTTGCCCATGAAGTTGATCCTAGCAAAATTCATGTTGATGTGATATCCAAGATGGCCGCCAATTCTAAAAATAGGTTTTTAAAAAACAAGTTTGTAGCGACGACTTCTTGAAAACTATAAGTGATATTGAATGGGACTTTTTCTAAAAGGATTCAGCATGACATGATGTTGGTCCTTGTCAAAATCGTTTTGATTCGACGTTAAACATGGCTGCCAGCGGCCATCTTTCTTTAGATAGAGTTATATAGTAATCACTTGTAGCGACTACTCCTCTGAAACTACTCGGCGGATTTTCATGAAACTTTACAGGAGTGTTGCTCTTGTGTCTAATTAATCCTAGCAAAATTTCAGGTCGGAATTCAAGATGGGCCGCCACTAAAATAAATTTTCAAAAAACAAGTTTGTAGCGACTACTTCCTGAAATCAAAATCAATCAGTAGAGCTGCAAGGTCATTGACCTCTTGTTTAAAGTTTTTTCTTTTCTTTTCTATGCGTTCCATTTATATAACATTACAAGAGATAATATTTTTAAGGTTATATTTAAAAATATAATGCTATATTATAATATAATGAATTACAAATATTGTAAAAGAGTTTTGGATATTATTGAGCCCCCTGGAGTATGTTTAGATTGCATATTTTTTTGCATGGTTAATAAAAAGAAGCTATGTAAATATTGTGTCAAAACCTAGCTGTGTTACAAATGCTGTAATGCGTGGATTAATTGTAATGGCACTTATGATGGTTTTTGATAACGAGCGTATTTGCCTTAATTGTGGAGCTCACAATGGCTACAATCTTATTGCAGGTTACAACTACAACGAAAGAAAACTATTTCCAAGAATACCATTTGGATAAATACTTGGTAGAATATAATGGTATCTCCTACGGAAGCAAAGATTTGAAGAGCTGTTTTACAAAATTGTAAATATTTTGGATAAAATAGAGGGTCGAAAAGTATCAATTAAAGAGGCACTACCTATATCTACGCGATTTTTAATGTAAAATTTTAAATACTGAATATTACTGCATTTATATGTATACAAAGCTATTTATGAGCATTCTCAGAAGAAACAAGGTTCGTATTCACAGTTCTGTAAATTATTAATTATGATCAAAAACAATATCTTGTAATAAAATGCTGCCCAGCCGTTTATTCCTGCCCGGAGAACTACGAGTTTTTACGATTTTGTCGGACATGCGCAATGCGATTACAAACTATTCGGCGCAGTTCCGATAGCAAACGAATCGATCGGAACTCTTCGCTAATCAGACGAGGTAGTTCCGATTGTAAACGAATAAGATCGAAAAATCTCCGCAATCGGCTTGTCTAAAACAATTACGAATACAATTTCAAAAATCCGATCTTTTCAATCCTGTTTTTCCCCAGCAAAACGCATATTACATTGGGTGAAATTATTGCCATTTATCTTTTTCATAGTCCTCTTTATAATTAAGTAAAGTTTATATCAATTGGTGGACAAAAAGATATAGGAAGAGCCTCTTTAAATTTGAATACATTTTTCAGAAAATAATTGAAATATTTAAAAATAAAAAAATAAACAAAACCGATTAAAACAAAATCTACTAGAGAAAAATATGTAGGATATGGAAACAATTTGAAAAATAATTACGACTGGATGCCATGATCGTTTAACTTGAACAGATGCTCCGTAGCATCTCTACTAGCTTAATCCATTAAGCTTGTACCTTTTTATATACATTTCCAGAGGTTCTGTAAAGTTATCATTCTTTTGAATTTCTAACATTTTATTAAAGGCAATTCTGATTACCACCTCTTCGTCATTTGCTAGTCCTATGGTTCTTTGAACATATGAAAGAAGTTGTTTAAAACTTCTATGATGTGTTTTCAACAAAGTCTTTTTTTCTGCTATTCTGGTTTTGCTCGCTACTGGAGGAACTGCGCCAACTACAGCCACGAAAACAGGAATTGCTGGAACTAATGCTATAACAGCACCGCAACCAATTATTCCACTGGTAATCTGTAATGTTGTGTTTACAATACCGCACAATTTACAACTGCGCCTGTATGCAGCCACAAGTCGCGTCAAGTGATCAATTAATTTTCTTTTGTTTTCATGTATAATTACAGTTAGACAATAATTTAATCTAAATATTTAGAAAATAGTTGCTCATGTTCTTTGGGTGATATTTTACCTAATTTTAATAATTAATCGATTATGCTAATACCGTTATTTATTAACTGTGGACTATTATTTCCTGATTCGATACTTCCGCATACTAACTCCAGGTCATTAACCAAATCATCAGGACTATTGTAATATTCAACATCAGCACAACCTCCTAAAATCTTCTTAAACTTTGAAGAACCTTTATCAATTGGTAAACCAGATAATTCTGTTAGTTCCTTAAAAGCATTCTGAGACAGCTTTGAATACGTTTTTTTTATTATTGTAACGCTTTGTTATCAAGTCTATAAAATCATCATCTACTTTTAGGTCTAGCACAACTGCTTCTCCTTGTTTGGTAATAAGTTTGTGATGGCCAGCAAGCTTAGGTCAATCAATTTGTAACGTTCCATAGTGACTATCTTTGTCGACTTTGTAGGAATTTTTATTTTATTGTAATCCCTTACCTGAAAAGACTTCACTATGCAGAAGCACTGCATCAATTCTTTCTCTATACTATTTTAAAGCTTTTGACTCGTTTTCCAGAGATTTTCGAGCTTGTTTGTGTTTTTCTTTCATGGTTGCATCCTTTTCAATTTTAAGTTGTCAAGTAAGAGTAGCCATATCGCGACCATTTTGTTTGATAATACTACTAACACGATCGAGTTTGTTTCCAAGTTTTAAGTCATCTCCAGCTACACTCGACGGCAAGGCAATTTATGTCTCTCTATCCTTTCTTGATCGATTGCAGCATCTAGATCAGCAGTAGTTGGTTTACGAGGCTCTTCGACAGGTAACTGGGGTAATCCCTAGCCGGTGGTTTTGTTTTATTCTTTTTGTTCTTTTCTTTGATTGCCTTAATATTTTCGCATGCTGTTGCACTTTTCTTCTTTTTTTTGCAATCTGTTATTCGGGCGGTCCCGTGTATCGGTTTATCCTCCGAGCACGTTAAAGAACCATAGGAATCTATTCGATAATAAGAGTAGGGCACGGTTCCCTGATGCCTATGTATCCTTCCCCTCTCTCTGGGGCGGTTCTATATAACCTATACTGTGTTTTTTTCTGCATTTGTCGTTTTTAACTGATTATTGATTCCCCTTGTTTGGCTTCCAGTGCTATGAGATAAACACTATTGGGATGTTCTTCGGTTTTTGATAATTTTCACGGGTTTTTAAAAGTTTTTACTTTCCTAAAATCTGGTTCTTTTTGTTTTGCTGGTTCGGGAAGATTTTCTGAAATCTTTTTCAAGCCGTAATACCTAACTTGGTTGGCGTTAATACATTCTTTTTCTGTTCCAAGCTGTTTGCCACAAGGGATTTGCTTTATTCTACAATACACTTTAGACATATATAATAGTTAGACAATATTAATATTATCCAAGTATTATTATAATGGAAATTCCAAACTATGACATGAAAACAAACTATGGTGATTTTAAACAAATATGGAACTTTATGCAAGACTGTTGTTTTAGAATGTTAATTTGTGGTAATTCAGGTTCTGGCAAAACAAACATATTACTTCACATGCTATTAAAAACTTTAGTTTACTATGACAAGATTTACTTGTTTGCTAAAAACTTGGAACAGTCGAAATATCAGGTCTTGTCACAAAAACTTGAAACAATAGCAAAAAAGTATAAAATCTCAGTCGAAGACATATTAGAATGTTCAAATGATGAAGTTATCCCTGTGGATACTTTAGATTCAGATAATCAGAGATAGTCATTTTTGATGAGTATGTTTGCGAGCGCAGTCAAAACGTTATTATTAATTATTTCATCCAGGAAAGACACAAACATTGTTGTGTAATTTATTCATCTCAATCTTATTACAAAACTCCCAAAGACATTCGGTTGAATTACTCTCATTACATCTTCTTTGCAACTCCAGTTAATCGTGAGCTGGGTATGCTTTCCAACGAACAAGATGTCAGCAAAGATCAGTATAAAAAAGCAACTGACAAGCAGTACGACTTTCTGTATCTTGATCGCCCGAGGAAGTTAGTAAAGCGTAACTTCAGCGGTGAAATATAATGTAATATATATTATATATATTGGGACTTTTTAACGATCTTGGCGAGGAAGTTACTACTGGCAGTGTTAATATTACAAATTTTGGTATTGTGCTATCTGAGTATGTAAAACAAAAACGTCTGGTTAATTATCTTCACAAGGGTAAAAACCAGGAAAATATTTTAGGAAGTAATCTTATCATGCATTTAATTTTATTAGATACTGGGACCATACGCCGTACGACATGGGGAATACATTAAAGAAGGATAACTCCATGTCCATCGCCATATGCATGCCATCTTCGGGATGGTTAAAATTGTGTGCTGTTGATTTTATGAATATTGAGTTCTGCTCAACCCGGGGCTAGAGGGCGTGAGCGGTAGCTAGCATATTTGACTATCACTCATGAACGGTCTCAATAAAACCGAGACTGCAATATTTCGTATGTGTCGTGCTCGGCCGTTTCCAAAGGTCCATTATCATACTCTTTTTTTTTTAATTGGGTTTGACAAAGATGCAGTTATTAGAAAAACTAAATTTGGAACTGTAACACCAAACGTAACAAATTCTATCGATACATTGTATATCCACTGTGATTTGATAAGTTATTATATTGTTGATGGATCATACGGGGATGTTATTTATGAAATAAGTACAGCTGACCTTACAAGGTCGTATCCTTTTAAAGATGATAATACGATAAGGGTCGGATCCTGCGAAGTAAACAAAACGATCATTAACAGTATTAATATTTATATTACTGATTTCTCTGGTAAAATTATTAATCTCAACGGAGTTCATACGTCATTTCGATTTGTTTTAAAAGAATTAATGTAATATATGTTATACGACACTTTTAAAAAAAAGTTTATGACACTAGTACAGGAACATATACTCAAGTTGACCGATTAACTGGAGCTAGTATATTTGACATTTGTTCAAAGGTTGGCTCAAAGATATTTAATGAGTCTGTGAAAACAGCAGGTAAAACGGCGATAGAAACTGCTGGTAAACAAATCATAGAGAGTAGTTCTAAAAAAAGATGTTGTAGGAAAAATGGCTGCTGATAAGTTAGTTTCAGTTGTAAAACCTAAATCAAAAGGTGAGATAATTTTAAAAGAACTTACAAAAGCTGCCACAAAAGATGTAGCTACAGTTGTAGCTAATAATATAATCGAAGAAGATGTAAATACAAAAATTAATAGATTACTTTCCGGGAGGGGAACCAAAAGTACAAATGTTCATGCAAGAATTAAACGATTAATTAATAGAAAATAATCTAATTAATAGTATATACAGATGCATATAATACCCGATACGAATATGTACCTATTCAGTTAGATACTCCTGTAGTATTACCTGGAAATGCTACCAGACAAATGAAAAGCGGTTATCAATTTACAATAAATGATAGAAGTTCTCACTTTGATTGGTATAACGCATATTTTGAAATCAGTTTTCAAGTAAACAAGCTTGCTGATGGAGCCACTTTCGTAGACGCTGAAAAATTGCTTTAATTAACGATGCAGCTTCATTAATCAATCAAATTCAAGTAAAGCAAAATGGTTAAATAATTTCCGATGGAAATAATCTACACAGATTTGTTAACGTTAAAGGTTTACTGGAAATGTCTGGCGATTATGCAAGAACAACCAGAGCAAACGAATTCTTTCATATGGACGCTTCACCTCTAGCAGAATCTCGAGATGATCAAGCTGGTTATAACGCAGGATTTGCTATTCGTCATACTTTAAGCATAACTAATAATAAAGAGTATGATAATGGACCTTTGGAAACGGCCGAGCACGACACATACGAAATATTGCAGTCTCGGTTTGATTGAGACTGTTCATGAACGGTAGTGCAATATGCTAGCTACCGCTCACGCCCTCTAGCCCCGGGTTGAGCATAACTCAATATTCATAAAATCAATAGTACAAAATGTTAACCATCCCAAAGATGGCATGCATATGGCGGTGGACATGGAGTGCACTACCTCCCCATGTCGTACAGCGAATGGTCCCAGTATCTAATAAAATTAAATGCCCCGAAGAGCGAAATAAACATAATGAATTTAGTTGGGAGCAGCGGTTATGAAGCTTGCGTATAAAAAGCAGACAACATATCCCATGAGTGGTTAAACAATACCCAGAGCCTTTTATCGGCCGGAGTAGTGGAACCACCGATTTAAAAATTAAGTAAGAAAACAAAAGAAATTGAAATTGTACCACTGATAACTAAATATAAGTATCGGGCTCAGCGATCTCCATTAAAGTTGATTCTCGGGGGCCCGTTCGGTTACGGGGCAAAGAATAGGGCCACTGCAGATCCCGTTGGAGGGGAAGCAGAGGGGTAGAACCCCACCCCGAATTCATGTTCATTTTATCATTTTTTGTTCATGCTCATCATGACCCCTGCATTGTTTCAGGTGCATCTCGCTCATATCACGAGCAGTGGCTGAAAAACAATAACGTGGCTCCAGCGTAAATGGAGTGTCTACAATAGAACTTGCAGCAACTCTGCAGTTCAGGGTGAGACGGTTCTAGGCCCGTTCTCCATATTGTATCTCGATGTACATGGAGAATGAGCCTGGGATGTTCATTCCTGTTTGGTGCGCCTTAAAACCCCAATTCAATTCTATAATTCCATTAAACAAATATTCCTCTTTTGAAGGTTTAGAAACAAACATGCTTCCTCCTAGTCAGATTCAAATTAGCTTGCAACTGACAGATGATAATGTGCTAATTTTCAAATCAAGTGGTGATGCTGGCCGAGTAGTTATTAATAAATTAGTTTTGTGGATACCTAGAATGATATTTAACCAAGCTGGCATAAGTTATGTAATGACAAATCACATGATAAAAACAAGATTGACTTACCTTCGTGAAATGATAAAAGAAAGTGGAAGTTGCCAAGCGGCCGAGTCCGTATTTAAAATAACGGCTGGTGTTAAAAATCCCAAACACGTTTATGTGTATTTGCAAAGGGCCGACAAGAGTTCTTCTCAAACACAAACTCCTCATATTTTAGATACTTTTAAACTAAATGCTGCTAATATTAATTGCTATTGACAATCAGCTAGATTAGAAGTTGGAAACGCAATTTATTATCCAGAGACTGAATACAGTTATAATAATATCACCAGAATATTTAGAGATGTTATTAATTATTCTTACAAACAAAATGATAAAAACACTGGAACTTTACTCAATACACATAATTTTCGAACGCTTTTTGGTATGATATATTTGGATTTAAGGTGCACAGGTAATGAAGAAGTCAGTATTGATCCAAAACAACTAAATTTGAGATATAAATTAAATATACCTCCTGCTGCCCAATATATAGTTTATGCTTTAATCTTATACGAGGAAAATGTTGCTACTAATACTATCGGAAATGAACTACTTATTGTTTAATCTAACTTATAATATATATGACTTACCAAAATTATTCAGTAAATTTAACAGATGGTCAGAAACAGAGTCTAGCGAGGGCTTATGAGAACAAAAGTGAACTAACACTTAGGTTAAAAAATAACCAACTAACTGGAGATTTTCCTTTGTTTACAGTAAGCGTCGATTAGACATAAATATATCAAAATCGCAAATGATGTCAGTCTAAAAATGGAGGCTTTTTGGGAGCATTAGCTGGTTTGTTAACTAAAACAATTATGCCAACATATGCTAAATTTGCTCCAAAGATATTAGGGCCCCTAGCAACAGGAGCACTTAGTGGTCTGGCAAGTACTGGAATCGGTAAACTATTCGGAAATGGGATGGTAACTATTCTTAGTGACAAAAAACAAGCACTACTACTTGAATCAAATAATGTATTAACACTACCACAAATAAACAAGACAAGGCAACAACAACAAGACGGGGGACTTCTCGGACTGCTTGCATCGCTGGGAATTCCATTGATTGGATCTCTTATTAGTGGCTTAACTGGAAAAGGTTTACAAGTAGGTAGAAATGGGAAAGGACTAAGAGTTGATCGTGGAAATGGTTTATCGGGCAAGGGAATGCCCGCTAAAGCTTTGCAAGGCAAAGGTTTACAAGTAGACTCACAAATTAGAACATATAGAAGTATCCCGTATATTAAAAAAAATGAACCTATCTCCAACTTAGATATAAGGAAATGGGTATTGAGGCAGATGTTATTGAAGCCTTTAATGACACCTCTCGGTATCTGGATGACATATTGAACATTGACAACCCTTTCTTTCCAACTATGGTTAATTATATTTATCCTAAAGAACTTCAGCTTAACAAAGCTAATATATCTGATAATAACGCTTCTTTTTTTGATTTAGGTCTCTCGATTGAAAATCGTAAAATAATTAGCAAAATCTATGACAAGAGAGATGATTTTAATTTTGACATTGTTAATTATCCCCACTTGGATGGGGATGTTCCCCGAGCAACTTCTTATGGGGTGTATGTGTCTCAACTTATTCTTTTTTCTAGAGCTTGTACTCGAGTTGAGGACTTCGTAAACTTCGTAAAACCTTTGCAAAATTTTAATTTCGTAACCATGATCTTCTTTCCAAATATAAAAGTAATTTAAGGACTCTTCTGCGACAAGGACTATCACAACCTGACTTCTATGGTGATGTGATTTATAAACTTCGTAAGATTCTTGGTCATGATTACTTTCATACTATCTTTGTTAAACTTGTTAGAAAGTTTATCAAAAGAGGTTATGACCCTATCATTTTGCAACGTACTGCATGCTTGGTGGGGGACCCTTTTACAGTTCGCCACTATGCTTTCCTCTTTAATTGTACGATGACCGGACAGGCTGTTGACCCTATGATGATGCCTACCTAAAGTCCATTGGGACGGTGGCGTTTGATGTTTGTCTATGATCTTTCTTGTCGTGCCCTTAATGGTTTATTCTCTTACTGCTCTGGCTTCTGCCAAGTCATTGAGTACCTTCATTGTGGCTTTCTAGGCTATTGTTTTTTTGTATTATATTTACACGAGCATATTTGTGTTTTACTTATATTGTCAATTGATGCTACCTTGTTGGTTAGAGATTAGATCATGGCGGGGATTTCTTTATTTACACTGTCCTGTTTTAATGGGATGACAGTAGGGTAAGTGTGAGGTTTGGTGCACCCTAGAACCGGTTTAACCCCCCCCCCCCCCCCAGCCCCCCCCCCCCCCCCCCCCCACTGGCCTACTTTGTCACTGACCGTTCCAAGGCGGTAGCCCTATTGTCAACCATTTTGTGTTTGTGATGTCGTTTGCATGTATTATTGCTTTTGTCTTCTTGTTTGTCTGTTTGCGTGTTTGTTTCTGTGTTTGGTGGTTGACTGTCCTCCTTGAATGCTGCTTTCCCTGTCCGATCTTTTTATATTTCTTTTTAAGCAGCTAGGTATGCAGAAATTCAGTAGGGTGTATAGCAAAAACAAATTACCAATAAAACAAAATAAACAAAAATCTGGTATTATTAATTTTGATGATCATGCTGGGCCTGGTACACACTGGACTTACTACTATGATAATTATTACTTCGGTCTGTTTGGTCTAAGCCCGCCAACAGAAGTTTTAGCGTACATGTCTAATATAAATACAACACTATCCAGTACCAAGACAAAATAAGTGTACTGTGTGGATATTTTTGTTTAAACTTACAAGAAGGAAATAGTATGTATGATATTCTTTACAAATTAGTAAAACCATACAAACCAATAGAAAACGAAAACATCATAAAATCATATTTTGTAAACAAAAGAGTATGATAATGGACCTTTGGAAACGGCCGAAAATGACACATACGAAATATTGCAGTCTCGGTTTGATTGAGACTGTTCATGAGCGGTAGTGAAATATGCTAGCTACCGCTCACGCCCTCTAGCCCCGGGTTGAGCAGAACTTAATATTAATAAAATAAATAGTACACAATTTTAACCATCCCGAAGATGGCAGTTTAGGCTAAACAAAGTTTAGTTTAATCATATTACTGACTATAATATCTGTTATAGTCAGCGGTTATTGGAGGCAACACTAGCTGTAGATAATTATTGAGATTGAGTAAATTTCACGGTGCATTTTTCTACATGCACACCGGCTGTCAAGATTTTAACAGAGAGGTACGATGTTTTTTGAGCTTACAGTTAAAAACTTAATTTCATTTTAAAAACTTAATTTCCTTGAAATTAGACTCGCAGGATCTATGATTTTGTAATAATCCTGTTGCTCGTGATTTTAGCTTCGATTAGGTCGTATTCGTTTCAATTTATTCATACAGATGTTCACGTTGTGGCAGGATGCAAATAACGTTTTCTATTTTCCTTTGTTTGACGGCCATTTCCGATTCTCGTCAGACCAACTTGTTCTTTCAATTTTATTAACATAAGCTTTATTTCGTCTCTTCCTTTGTTTATATCCTGTGAGATTCCCTTTCTCATTGATATTTACTTTAAATAAACGTTCTCATAAATCATTTAATTAATATTGCCGAAATGTGGAGTGAGTCATATTTCCCCACGCTGTTAATTCCCACGCTAAGTGGGTCAATCAGCTGTTTCGATATATATGCTAAATTAGAACAATGTGGTTGTGTTGCGTCTCGCTAGACTACTTTATAACTGAATATGTTTAGGACTGTTGCAAGTGTAACGCTTGTTGGGTGTGTTTAAAGAACAAGACGTCTGTAATAGTGAATCTTTATTTAGTGATGATCGTATGCGAACTGATTTCAATCTCTTCTAAAATACTACAGGCAGTGTGCCTTGCCCTCTGGGGGTTATATATCAGTCAATGGAAATATACTGGCTGGCTAAAGGAATCTAAAGTGTATATCATATCTAAATGCTACAGCATCTTTCTGTGTCTCGGTGCGTTTCGACTGAGGGAGTTTTTGGATGTTGGGAATAATAATAATAGTGGGGTAATAATAATAATTAAATAAATATAATATTAATAATATATATATAATAATGCTAATAATATTAAAAAAAAAATAAAAAAATAAAAATAATAATAAAATAAAAAAAAACAGACTAGAGCTACATGAAGTCTGCACAATCAGTTATTATATTAAGTTGGTATTACTATTTAGGATTTTATTTTCATTTGTCCTCCATCTGTACTCATTTGTGCTAGGTTTATACATTGTACGCCTCTTTTTTGTTTTCATAATCACACTGGATGAGTCGTGGAAAGCGAGCCGAACAGTTCGATGGTTAGTTCTCTGCCGGTAACGTGGTTGATGATCCCACCTGGAAAAGTCAGTGGTTGCCTCCCAGCAGATCCAAAGG
This sequence comes from Cyrtodaria siliqua, assembly GCA_037043455.1. Classification (NCBI taxonomy): domain Eukaryota; kingdom Metazoa; phylum Mollusca; class Bivalvia; order Adapedonta; family Hiatellidae; genus Cyrtodaria; species Cyrtodaria siliqua. The sequence goes on along the minus strand of JAWPHD010000317.1, from coordinate 251,725 downwards.
GTGTACGTTCAGCTATTCAGTGACGTCACATATCGTTGAGTGACTCGATTGGTTGCAGAAAAGGCCGTACACAAGACGTTCGTCAGATAGAGGAATAGATCACAGCCTCCGGGAAACAGGACTCATTTGTATACGCTTTATAATGCTGTTGTCGTAGATAATGCAAAAAAAAAAAAAATAAAAAAAAAAAAAAAAAAAATTATCATATCTTTTTTCCACCAGGCGTATGCAAATTGCAAGTTCGTTGTAGATATGGTGGCGGTAGATTGTTTGTTAGTGCAAACAGTTCACACTAGGAAATTGAAAATGGTATCAAAATAAAAACAATATCCTGTTTGTAATGACAGTAGTTAGACTACATTTTCAACTCAAATTTATTCAATTTGCAAAAACATTGAAAATAATAATAATTATTGAGTCATTCGAGAGGCAATTAAAACTGTAAATAACAGTGAGTCACATTAGAAAAATATTATTATTCGACTCAAGGCAGAGCTAAATATAATTGTTGTCATTCTGCGGATGATGTCCATAGCTACTGCACTTATTATTTAATAACTATTATGAAAACCATTTATAGAGGAATAATCTGTTGGAAACCATCTACTCGATGGAGAAATGTCTATTACGCCATAATGTTCGCCTACTGTTATCATTATCGTTGTTGTGCACTATGTTTTCAGCTCCTGCTGCTATTATTTAACTCCAAGGCTGTTGGTGTAATCGTGTTTTATGATGCTAACCATGTATTTGGAGTGTTTAGGCAATATGTTTTCTTACTGCGGATAAGTATATCTCAACAGTTTGTTGATATCAGCTAATTTTCACTTGCTGCCGTTGACTGTTGTTGCTAATAAAAGTTGTTGTTCTGACAATGGAGGCAATGCATATTCATGACCCAGAGCGGTAGGTTACGTCATACTGTCGGGGCGTGCGTCTATGATCGTGCGGAAGCATTGTCTTGGTTTTGGCATTATTTTTCATTTGAATTAATACTGTTTAACAGTTTAAAATCAATTCATGCCTCCTTTCTTCTAATTTGACTGTTTATAAAACATCCTAAGCTTTTCGTCTAGCGATCAGCTTTACAATTATTCAGTTTGCGTACAATGATGTCTTCATTACAGATTTTTATATACGAATGCTGTTGCTGCTGATGCTTAATTATGATTGGATCTCTATCACTTCTTTCAAGATTTATTTTGTTTCATTCTCTCGAACATTTTGCCCTATATTTCAGTTTGTGTAACCATAGAGTCCTCCAGTGTTGGTATTTTGTGTAACCATCGAGTTGTCTTAACACCAGTCAAAAGTTATGTCGGTATCGGATGCAATGTGTGGAACAGGTCATAGAGTCCTCCAGTGTTGGTATTGTATGTAAAGTTCCACTTTTTACTTGTTATACAAGAAAAACATTCGCTACATAGCAGCTTTGTGATTTTCGAAACTATGTCGTGTAGAGTTTGGGAATATCTCCCTACATTTGTTTAATACATTCATATTTAATGCATCGACAGTGCTTTATCAGTGGTGTCCATATTCAAAACATGGACAAAAGTTACATACTTATCATAATGCCTCTATTTAAGGGTATTCCATTTGATCATTGGTTTATTGTTGGGCCAATCCTTTTAGATCGATGAGGTTTCATTATCCTGCACCAGGTTGATGTTTTATTTATACTGCACCAGGTATTTTTGCAAGGGGTTCATTGAAGTTCAGTTATCTGTTTCTTTTCGGCCTGTCCCTAGTCAATACACAGCCCTTTAAACCAGTTAGTGCATGGTCACCAACTTATAAAACCCTTCTGTGCTGTGTCGATTCAAAATAACAACTTCTCTGCAGGGTTCCACACTACAGTGTGTGTGTGTGTGTGTTTGTGTAGCTCTGGGGTTTATAGTCAATAGTCATAGTCAAAGTTATATAAACTCCAAAAGGTATATTGCACAATAGAACCTGGGCAGGTTGCAAATTGTATTTTAATAACACATTTCCTCCAAGTTTTAGGTTGTCATACAAGAAGGTGATAAATGAGATAAATGTCGTTCCAATAGTCAGCATCACATGACATCTTTCTGTATTAGTTAAAGGGAGTTTACACAGTTGTGTGGCTAACTTTTTTAATGCGGGCTAGTTTACTTGAAAAGGATACATGTTCTTCGTGTATTGCTGTCGGAGTGTTACATGGTTTAGCCTTTATGATTGATACACAAGTCTAAGAACCGATCGTAGGTTAAAGGTCAAAATGCAGTTAAAGACCTGTTCAGATTAGACATAAACTTGATTATCAAGGTGGCAAAAGTTATTACAATTGGGTAAATGTGCATATTATATACAGACAAATGTATATCAGTTGTTTGCTGACTGAAATGAAATAACAGTGGCACACGAAACAGGAGGAAAGGATACATGCTTCATCAGAAATCATTCAATGTTCAAGGTCTGAAATAGAGTAACATGTACACTTTACACTTATATTATTTTTTATTTCTGCTGCTAATTTATGACAACTTCGAAACGTTTAACAATCAATTTGGGTTTGACGCCACACATTAAAGGTTACAATCTTCCTCAAGCCTTTACATACTGCATATTTTTCTGACATTTATTTATATTGTCAATGTCTGATGCATCAACTCATGTGATCCTTGGGAACTGGTTTAGAGAAATACCCATTAAAGGTTCTTAGAAAGCATGTTAGGCTTCTGATCGAGTTTTTGGAGTCAATTTATATAATGTGGTCGTTATTTGGTCTCCTATACTTTCTAGGCTTTCATGGCGTTAGCCTAACTACCCTTTTGCAAAAGAAAGGGCCAGAAAGTGACTAAACAGTTAAGCTGTTACGGCGATAATAGTTATTGGGGGCCTTTTTCTGCTACAAGAATACATTCAGGCTGATGATACCTGTCTTGAACCGGATGGTGTTCATTTCTCACATATGGGGAACAACTTGTTTCTTAACCTGTTTCCGGCTGGATTTGAATGTTTCATTAAAAGTGGGCAGCGATAAGAAAATATATACTTTTTTGGCACCGTTTCTGTTTTGGGCATGGCGTTCGGATATTTTGCTTTTGATACGCACTCTTCGCTGCTGCCAAAAAATTGTTTCCTCCGTTTTTTGCGATGGATGGGAGCCTGGACACTCAATGATGCGCGTGTCCGCCGAATTTTTCACTAAAAGTAGGCAGTGATAAGGAAAATATATTCCTTTTTGGACCGGTTTTGTTTTGGGCGTGGCATAAGGATACTTTGCTTTTGGTGGTCACTCTTCGCTGCTGCCAAAAAATGTTTCCCCTATTTTTGGCGGTGGATGGGAATCCTGAACACTCTAGGACTTGGAGTGTTTGGGCACCCATCCATATGGCGGGCAGCGAAGGTGTGAAAGGAAGGACATATACGTTTCAGTTTAACTTTATTCAGCTCCTGTATACCAAGAGACTGAATTGTAATCTAAACATAAATTATATACAAATTTGCTGTCCGTACGAATTGCTAAAAAACATTTTAAATTGATTGAATTCGGTGCACTTGTAATTATGCTTGAATATCAACCGTGCTTTCAACACTTGCTTAAATGCTTATCAGAAAAGTTGCTTTCATAATGAACATTTAATTTGGTGCACATGTATTTATGTCCTTAATATTGTAATATTCAATTTGCTTTATTGCTTAATGCTTTCTGCTGTAAGGGCTTGCCATAATGGTCTTTTGTGCTTACCGGCAGCCCAATTGTTAAACATTCAATCCATGCCACGCCCAATATTTGCCAAATCTATTAAAGTTTAAAAAAAAAAAAAAATTGTATGTGTTGTTATTACAGTGCTCTCCAATAATACTGACTATAATATCTGTTATAGTCAGCGGTTATTGGAGGCAACACTAGCTGTAGATAATTATTGAGATTGAGTAAATTTCACGGTGCATTTTTCTACATGCACACCGGCTGTCAAGATTTTAACAGAGAGGTATGATGTTTTTTGAGCTTACAGTTAAAAACTTAATTTCCCTCCCTCCCGACCGACAGGATCATTGATTTAAATCGACACTAGTGTCATCACATTGTATAAGTACAAAAAGAGTATGATAATGGGCCTTTGGAAACGGCCGAGCACGACACTACGAAATATTGCAGTCTCGGTTTGGTTGAGACTGTTCATGAGTGGGAGTGAGATATGCTAGCTACCGCTCACGTCCTCTAGCCCCGGGTTGAGCAGAACTTAATATTCATAAAATCAACCGCACAAAATTTTAACCATCCCGAAGATGGCATGCATATGGCGGTGGACATGGTTTGGTTGAGACTGTTCATGAGTGGGAGTGAGATATGCTAGCTACCGCTCACGTCCTCTAGCCCCGGGTTGAGCAGAACTTAATATTCATAAAATCAACCGCACAAAATTTTAACCATCCCGAAGATGGCATGCATATGGCGGTGGACATGGAGTTAGCCTTCTTTAATGTATTCCCCATGTCGTACGGCGTATGGTCCCAGTATCTAATAAAATGAAATGCCCCGAAGAGCGAAATAAACATTAGGGAATTTAGTTGGGAGCAGCGGTTATGAAGCCTACAAGTTCATTTAGACTTTTCGCTATTTGTCAAGACTTCTATTCAAAAGATACTTTTTTATGTTGCAATTAATATCGTTACAGTGTTTTATGTTGCAAGATCATGTTGCAGTGTTTTATGTTGCAAGATCATGTTGCTTTCTCTGAATTATATATTTCAGTTGATGTCTTCATCTGGATCCACTTACCTAGTCAACAATTACTGGCGTGGCATGGACATTACGTGCACTTATATACTTGCTGGAACTTTTGGACTATAACTAGTTGATGTGTTAAATGTTGTAGTGTTTAATTATCGGCGGGCAGCGAAGGTGTGAAAGGAAGGACATATACGTTTCAGTTTAACTTTATTCAGCTCCTGTATACCCAGAGACTGAATTGTAATCTAAACATAAATTATATACAAATTTGCTGTCCGTACGAATTGCTAAAAAACATTTTAAATTGATTGAATTCGGTGCACTTGTAATTATGCTTGAATATCAACCGTGCTTTCAACACTTGCTTAAATGCTTATCAGAAAAGTTGCTTTCATAATGAACATTTAATTTGTATGTCCTTAATATTGTAATATTCAATTTGCTTTATTGCTTAATGCTTTCTGCTGTAAGGGCTTGCCATAATGGTCTTTTGTGCTTACCGGCAGCCCAATTGTTAAACATTCAATTCATGCCACGCCCAATATTTGCCAAATCTATTAAAGTTTTAAAAAAAAATATATATTTGTATGTGTTGTTATTACAGTGCTCTCCAATAATATATATTATTGTATAAAAGAAAAAATGGATATTGAAAATATTAATCCTCAGCATGTTTTAGCAAAAAATGGTAGCAGAATGTTAAAAGCAACATGTGCGTCTTGTGGTATTAAAAGTACACAAGGTGAAAATATTGATATTCATAAAGAGTTACTTCCTTTATTGCCTAAAAAGGGGTTAACAATTCCTGGTTATAAATATTGCGGTCCGGGTAACCCACTTGATAGCGGAAAACCGGCAAATGAGTTAGATGCTGTTGCAAAGAGCATGATTATTGTTATGACAAAAATCCTAGTAATAAATCAATGTGTGATAAAAGCATGCTGACCGGTTTAAAAAAAAGTTAGTCTAAATCACTTAGGGGAAAAAATCACTAATAATTTAATTTTTAAGCCGGTTATTAGTAAACTTGGTCTTGGAGCACCAAAAAACGAGAAAAGGCGTTGAAATGAACTGACAAGTTAGCAGATGAACTTCATAAGCCTATACGAAGAAAGTTCACTCAACGTCGTGTGATTGTTAATGAAATTGATAAAATATGGTCTGCTGTCTTGGCTGATATGCAATCGTTTTCAAAGTATAAAAAGGTGTAAAATACTTGCTTACTGTTATTGATGTATTTAGTAAATTTGCTTGGGTTGTGCCGGTTCCAAATAAAACTGGTTTAGAAATTACCAAAGCATTCCAAAAAATCATAAGTATGGGAAGACACTGTAAATTGCTGTGGGTTTACCAGGGAGTAGAATTTTACAATAAAATATTCAAGCAGTTCCTTGTTGATAATAATATCGAAATGTATCACACGTTTAATTTCGGAAAAGCTGTAGTAATTGAACGATTAAAAGAGAGAATGTGGAAATATTTCACAGCAAACAATTCAAATACATATTTAGACGTGCTACAGATGATGGTTGATAAGTACAATAATACAAAACGTCGGAGTATTAAAATGACACTGACTGAAGCAAGTGATGAAAAGGCTAAAGGAATGGTGTATTTCAACTTGTATGGAAAAATGAGAAGTAATCAAATTAATAGGAACACATGCATATACGTACTGCAGATAGAGGAAGACGTGCATATACATACTGCAGAGAAACGAACACATGTAAACAGATATATACTGCAGAGAAAGGAACACATGCCTATACATACTGTAGAGAAAGAGGACACATGCGTATACGTAATGAAGCTAAAGGAACACATGCGTATATATACTGCAGAAAAATGAACATGTGCATATGCATACTGCAGAGAAAGGAACATATAAGTATTTATCATGCAGATATGCACTTTTCTGCCTAATAAAGGGGTGACCTAATACATTTTGCTTTAATATGCTCTGGCCAATAAAGCAAATCAATGCGGAATCCCCCGGTTTTTATTGTAAGTAACGTTATCTGACGTCATGCACGTAACGTTGCCAGACGTCATAAAACAAACAAAAAACAAGAACATGGCGGCGTCCTCGATAAGCGTAATATTCTGATAAATAGGCAATAATAGTAATTCATACAGAAAATTTGGATAATCTACATGATAAATAGAATATTATGTCAGTGCCTTTTACAATCAAGTTTATTAGGCGAGGCTTAGAAAACGAAGAATGGCTCGGCATACATACTGCAGAGAAGCCGGTTACAAATTAACATATGAATGTGTATTGTTCAGGTAAATGCATATAGTCGGCTGTCAGACTTATTTCATACTGTTTCATGCTAACAGACGCGGTCCTGGATGCTGTACGAGCCCCCAAATATAACAGCTGGTGAACGAATCGTTCCTCAACCGGGACTCGAACCCATGGTCTCCGGTTTACCGTACCAGCGCTCTACCAACTGAGCTATCGATGCGGTTAGGAATCCGTGATGCCACTGAGTTTCGTCGGTGTGTTCATGGGCAAGACACCTTCGCTTAGCATCGTCCGTCGGATGGGGACGTAAACCGGGCGGTCCCGTGTATCGGTCTATCCTCCGAGCACGTTAAAGAACCATAGGAATCTATTCGATAATAAGAGTAGGGCCCGGTTCCCGGATTCCTATGTATCCTTCCCCTCTCTCTGGGGCGACTCTAAATAACATATACTGTGTTGATGAGCCGTTAAACAACATTCAATTAGGAATCGATTATTCACCATTTACCTGTACCCGGTTACATATAATATTGTTACATGAATCACACATGGATGTACATATATTGGTGAGAGAACGTTTATATGTAATACTGTGACATATGTCATACACGGTTGTGCATATATTGGTTAGAGACCGTGTATGTGTAGTACAGTGACATATCTCACACGTGGTTGTACATATATTGCTGAGAGATTGCTGAGACAACAGATGTAGTACTTAAACATATCTTACACGTGGTCGTACTATACTGATGAGAGACTGTTCATGTATAACACTGTTACATGTATCACACATGGTTGTACATATATTGGTGAGAGACCGATTATGTGTAATATAGTCCCCCCCCCCCTTCCCCCACCACACACACACCCACACCCCTTTTTAACTTTTAAATGTTGTTTCTTAGTTGAGCACCCATAACATGTCCTTCAGACCAAACATTGATGTAAAAATATATTAAATGAAAAACTGCGACTAGATACATATAAAAAAAAAATTAACATTGTCGAAAAACTTTTCAACATTGTCGAAATTCCCCCTTTTTCCAATTCACGTCAACCCCACTTACCCTCGTGTAGCCCATCGAGGTGTTTAGATAACCAACGAGTTGAGACAGATATTTTTTGTAGCACGGTGTACTTAGTAACACTGTGACGTCAGAGTGACGTCCGTACCCTAAATTCTTCTAGCTGGTAATTGTAGTGCGGTATAGCCACGCCCTTTTAGTTGCCCTAAAATTAAACGATTTAATGCGTTGCATTCCTCAAAGGAAATGTCACCGACCATGCCACAAATGTAATTACTGTTACATGTATCACAGATTGATGTATATATATCGGGAAAATACCGTTTATTTGTAATACTGTGAAATATCGTACACATGGTTGTGTAAGCCTTCTATAAGGGTTGATGACGCGATGAATTGTGGGGTAAAGTTCCTCTAGTGAGGTCTAATGACGGACCCACCACGTGTCCCAGGGGTTGTTGCTCCTATGAGAACCTGACCATGTTGTCCAGGTACGAGGACCGTCTCCACCGCTCGTTTCGTTATGCGTTGAATCACCTTGAGGGCCTACACATCCTTAAAGGCTTAGATCCACTCCGGGAGGCTTAAGCTGTAATAATACATACTGTTAGATGTCGGTGTAATTAACACAACAATCTTATACAAGTAGCATTACACAAACCAATAATAATCTAGTAAATATATGTGAGCCACTCTCTAATTAAAATGTGTAGCAATTTATACGTATTCTACAACGCCGTGTATACGCATCGGCATATATACAAGTATATCATCTCACCGTTAACCAATGCACCTAATATACAACGTCATCAATTTAATCTTGTATTACAATTAATGAGTTATACGCCTCGGCATATATACATGTGTCTCATATGCACTTAATATACAACGTTATCAATTTAAAAATATTGTATTACAATTAATGATCGACTACAATACTTATATTTACTAAAGTTAACTTCAGAATCATATGCTATTTGTATCAAGCTAATGTTTGAGAAACATAAAAGCTGACCGGATGTAGCAACATCACGAAACAAAATGGCGACGCCCTTTGAATACAAATGTACAATAATTTTTTATAAAATATATATACTGACCACAGCCTGTGAAACCTTTCAAACGACTGCTCCAATCAAAGCAACTTTCAACATGCCCATTTTACCCTTTCAAACGACTGCTCCAATCAAAGCAACTTTTAGCATGCCCGGCCACGACTTGAGAACAATGCACTTTATACACAACGTTCCGCTCAAACCACCATTTCCCACGTTCATTCCGTGATACACGTGGCAACAGACGCAATATTCATATCTACACGAAAGGATCCTTAAACAAGTTTGCCCTTTAGAGAGATAGATTGTAAAATACCTATAATTGTACATGCATTAACGCAAATATACACTTATTGAACGGCCCTGCCTAATTCCCTCTACCAAAGCTATAAACTTGCTCGCGTTTCCTTGGTACACGAATATATCATGCAACTGGTGAATATGTTTCAACTGAACAAAGGATTAGCATGCGACTGCCAGATGTCGTTAAGTGCTTACAAGAGCTATGTACGACCAATACGCTCTACCCGAGATTATTTTGTGACAACATCTCCCCACTTAAAGAAAGTGCTACACTTTTTAAAATTCAACAAAATGATATTTACTATTTACACGTTATTACAATATTAATTCTCCCTAGCAAAAGAGCGACAAAACATACAAGCTGATCGCTCAGGTGCCAAGACATACAAGCTGATTGCTCAGATTCCAAGACATTGTTACATTATAAGCAACATTAAAATTTCACCAATAGTGTACACTGTCGTAACATACACTACTATTGTACAATACCTGCCATACTCTTTTATACTATGGTACTCTGCAATTGTATTACACCCTCATTATGTGCGGCGACTTAAATAGTCTGCCCCAATATTGTCCTTTCCTCGGATCGCTTCAATTCTCATCCGCTAAGGCTGAAGAGTCAGTGCCCACCTCATTAACTTACTGTTAGCTACCTTTGCTTTGTTCATATAAGCTAACGGTTGGTGGTCAGTCTCCAAGACAAATTCCTTACCAAAAACATATCTTTGAAATGTACTGACCCCACACGCTACTGCAAGACACTCTCTTTCGATAACAGAAATAGTTACGTTCCCGGGGTAGTTTCCGACTTGCGAAAGCAACGGAGAGACTACACCCCTCTTGCTCTTGCAGTAGGTCTGTACCCACCTTTATATCGGAGGTATCCGTTCTGAGGTTAAACTCCTTATCAAGTTCAGGTAATTTTAATATTTGGATTTGACCAGATTTCTCTTTAAACAGACGAAAGCTCTCTCCTGGCTCCCCCACCCACCAACCCCCGGTTATACTACTGGGGTGACCTTTCTTTGTCGTGTCCGACAAAGGTGCAGCTATAGCCGAAAAGTTCGGGATGAGCCAGAGCTTGTACTCGAGTTGAGGATTTTAATATTCGTAATCTTTATATAACTAAAAAGCTACTCAATCAGGGTTACCGTTACCATAAACTTCGCAAAACCTTTGCTAAATTTTATTATCGTAACCCTGATCTTCTTTTCAAATATAAAAGTAATTTAAGGACTCTTCTGCGACAAGGACTATCACAACCTGACTCATATGGTGATGTGATTTATAAACTTCGTAAGATTCTTGGTCATGATCACTTTCATCTACCTTTGTTAAACTTGTTAAAAAGTTTATCAAAAGAGGTTATGACCCTATCATTTTGCAACGTACTGCATGCTTGGTGGTGGACCCTTTTACAGATCGCCACTATGCTTTCCTCTGTAATTGTACGATGACCGGACAGTCTATGGACCCTATGATGACGCCTACCTAAAGCCCAATAGGACGGTGGCGTTTGATGTTTGTCTATGATCTTTCTTGTCGTGTCCTTAATGGTTTATTCTCTTGTTGCTCTGGCTTCTGCCAAGTCATTGAGTACTTTCATTGTGGCTTTCTAGGCTATTTTTTTATTATATTTACACGAGCATATTTGTGTTTTACTTATATTGCCTATTGATGCTGCCTTGTTGGTTAGAGATCCGATCATGGCGGGGATTTCTTTATTTACACTGTCCTGTTTTAATGGGATGACAGCAGGGTAAGTGTGAGGTTTGGTGCACCCTAGAACCGTTTTAAACCCCCAGTGGCCTCGTGCCACTGACCTTTCCAAGGCGGTAGCCCTATTGTCAACCCTTTTGTGTTTGTGATGTCGATTGCATTTTTTATTACTTTTGCCTTCTCGTTTGTCTGTTTGCGTGTTTGTTTTTGTGTTTTGTGGTTGACTGTCGTCCTTGAATGCTGCTTTCCCTGTCCGATATTTTTGTCTTTCCTTAACTTTGTCATTGTATTTGTTTTTAGCATAATTGTAGTGGACATCCTACATCAAGTATTTTGATAAGTCTAGAATACATACCAGCATAACAATGGCGATTTAAGACAAGTCTTTCTTTTACCCTATTGATTGCAAACAAGTTTTCACTAAACATCTTACAAGAAATAAACGATGGTCTTGCCGCATATTTCAAAAGGACTTCCTCCTCATGCGTCAGCTTAACATTAACTCTCTTTCTCAAGTTTTCCATTGTTTTACTAAAAACCGAATTATTCATTAGTTTGAAGAAATCTTTTTCGAAAGCGTTTTTACCAGCTGTTCTTTTTGTAATATTAAAGTCGATATACACTTTCAACCATTGAGACTCATCAAACTGAAGTATCCTGTGTATCTTTTTCACTTTCAGCCCAAACTTTCATACAACTTTAAATTTCTATAATGTGTAACATATTTTTCCTTATCCTTCAATGTAGTAACAAGTTTCCTTATTTTACTTGTTCCCAAATCAAACTTATTTTTCAAGTTCTTGCAGTAGTCCGACAACCACTCATCTTTTGTATTTAAACTTTCCGGAGCAAGAGGATAATCATTATGCAAGTCATGCAACTCTTCGGGATATTCAAGATCGCACTCAACAATATAGTTTGATTTCCCTTCTTCAAATTTATCAACCCATTTAAAATTAGCAGTTGGTAGCGGTTGGCACCTCGCCCACCCGTACAAGTTGTTAGCATCAAGATACGTTATATACTTGCTCCGTTTACTACTATCATAGTTTTCCATATACTTATTATTAGCTTTCGAATATCTAGTCGTAATATCTCACACCACCTCTGATTCCTTTTTCCACAAACAGATATTGATCAATATCAGTAATTAAGTAAAGTTTAATCCAAGTCATTTTCAAACAGGCATCCCAAGCTAAACCAGGACTACTGAAGTAATGACAAGGATCAAATTTGTAATACTCAAAGCACATTTTTCTGAAGTTTCCACCGCTCGTTTCGTTATGCGTTGAATCACCTTGAGGGCCTACACATCCTTAAAGGCTTAGATCCACTCCGGGAGGCTTAAGCTGTAGTAATACATACTGTTAGATGTCGGTGTAATTAACACAACAATCTTATACAAGTAGAATAATAATCTAGTAAATATATGTGAGCCACTCTCTAATTAAGATGTGTAGCAATGTATACGTATTCTACAACGCCGTGTATACGCATCGGCATATATACAAGTATATCATCTCACCGTTAACCAATGCACCTAATATACAACGTCATCAATTTAATCTTGTATTACAATTAATGAGTTATACGCCTCGGCATATATACATGTGTCTCATATGCACTTAATATACAACGTTATCAATTTAAAAATATTGTATTACAATTAATGATCGACTACAATACTTATATTTACTAAAGTTAACTTCAGAATCATATGCTAGTTGTATCAAGCTAATGTTTGAGAAACATAAAAGCTGACCGGATGTAGCAACATCACGAAACAAAATGGCGACGCCCTTTGAATACAAATGTACAATAATTTTTTATAAAATATATATACTGACCACAGCCTGTGAAACCTTTCAAACGACTGCTCCAATCAAAGCAACTTTCAATATGCCCATTTTACCCTTTCAAACGACTGCTCCAATCAAAGCCACTTTCAGCATGCCCGGCCACGACTTGAGAACAATGCACTTTATAACGCAACGTTCCGCTCAAACAACCATTTCCCACGTTCATTCCGTGATACACGTGGCAACAGACGCAATATTCATATCTACACGAAAGGATCCTTAAACAAGTTTGCCCTTTAGAGAGATAGATTGTAAAATACCTATAATTGTACATGCATTAACGCAAATATACACTTATTGAACGGCCCTGCCTAATTCCCTCTACCAAAGCTATAAACTTGCTCGCGTTTCCTTGGTACACGAATATATCATGCAACTGGTGAATATGTTTCAACTGAACAAAGGATTAGCATGCGACTGCCAGATGTCGTTAAGTGCTTACAAGAGCTATGTACGACCAATACGCTCTACCCGAGATTATTTTGTGACAACATCTCCCCACTTAAAGAAAGTGCTACACTTTTTAAAATTCAACAAAATGATATTTACTATTTACACGTTATTACAATATTAATTCTTCCTAGCAAAAGAGCGACAAAACATACAAGCTGATCGCTCAGGTGCCAAGACTTACAAGCTGATTGCTCAGATTCCAAGACATTGTTACATTATAAGCAACATTAAAATTTCACCAATAGTGTACACTGTCGTAACATACACTACTATTGTACAATACCTGCCATACTCTATTATACTATGGTACTCTGCAATTGTATTACACCCTCATTATGTGCGGCGACTTAAATAGTCTGCCCCAATATTGTCCTTTCCTCGGATCGCTTCAATTCTCATCCGCTAAGGCTGAAGAGTCAGTGCCCACCTCATTAACTTACTGTTAGCTACCTTTGCTTTGTTCATATAAGCTAACGGTTGGTGGTCAGTCTCCAAGACAAATTCCTTACCAAAAACATATCTTTGGAATGTACTGACCCCACACACTACTGCAAGACACTCTCTTTCGATAACAGAAATAGTTACGTTCCCGGGGTAGTTTCCGACTTGCGAAAGCAACGGAGAGACTACACCCCTCTTGCTCTTGCAGTAGGTCTGTACCCACCTTTATATCGGAGGTATCCGTTCTGAGGTTAAACTCCTTATCAAGTTCAGGTAATTTAAATATTGGGATTTGACCAGATTTCTCTTTAAACAGACGAAAGCTCTCTCCTGGCTCCCCCACCCACCAACCCCCGGTTATACTACTGGGTTGACCTTTCTTTGTCGTGTCCGACAAAGGTGCAGCTATAGCCGAAAAGTTCGGGATGAGCCAGAGCTTGTACTCGAGTTGAGGACTTTAATATTCGTAATCTTTATATAACTAAAAAGCTACTCAATCAGGGTTACCGTTACCATAAACTTCGCAAAACCTTTGCTAAATTTTATTATCGTAACCCTGATCTTCTTTTCAAATATAAAGGTAATTTAAGGACTCTTCTGCGACAAGGACTATCACAACCTGACTTCTATGGTGATGTGATTTATAAACTTCGTTAGATTCTTGGTCATGATCACTTTCATCTATCTTTGTTAAACTTGTTAAAAAGTTTATCAAAAGAGGTTATGACCCTATCATTTTGCAACGTACTGCATGCTTGGTGGTGGACCCTTTTACAGATCGCCACTATGCTTTCCTCTGTAATTGTACGATGACCAGGCAGTCTATGGACCCTATGTTGACGCCTAACTAAAGCCCATTGGGACGGTGGCGTTTGATGTTTGTCTATGATCTTTCTTGTCGTACCCTTAATGGTTTATTCTCTTGTTGCTCTGGCTTCTGCCAAGTCATTGAGTACTTTCATTGTGGCTTTCTAGGCTATTTTTTTATTATATTTACACGAGCATATTTGTGTTTTACTTATATTGCCTATTGATGCTGCCTTGTTGGTTAGAGATCCGATCATGGCGGGGATTTCTTTATTTACACTGTCCTGTTTTAATGGGATGACAGCAGGGTAAGTGTGAGGTTTGGTGCACCCTAGAACCGTTTTAAACCCCCAGTGGCCTCGTGCCACTGACCGTTCCAAGGCGGTAGCCCTATTGTCAAACCCTTTTGTGTTTGTGATGTCGATTGCATTTTTTATTACTTTTGCCTTCTCGTTTGTCTGTTTGCGTGTTTGTTTTTGTGTTTTGTGGTTTACTGTCGTCCTTGAATGCTGCTTTTCCTGTCCGATATTTTTGTCTTTCCTTAACTTTGTCATTGTATTTGTTTTTAGCATAATTGTAGTGGACATCCTACATCAAGTATTTTGATAAGTCTAGAATACATACCAACATAACAATGGCGATTTAAGACAAGTCTTTCTTTCACCCTATTGATTGCAAACAAGTTTTCACTAAACATCTTACAAGAAATAAACGATGGTCTTGCCGCATATTTCAAAAGGACTTCCTCCTCATGCGTCAGCTTAACATTAACTCTCTTTCTCAAGTTTTCCATTGTTTTACTAAAAACCGAATTATTCATTAGTTTGAAGAAATCTTTTTCGAAAGCGTTTTTACCAGCTGTTCTTTTTGTAATATTAAAGTCGATATACACGTTCAACCATTTAGACTCATCAAACTGAAGTATCCTGTGTATCTTTTTCACTTTCAGCCCAAACTTGCATACAACTTTAAATTTCTATAATGTGTAACATATTTTTCCTTATCCTTCAATGTAGTAACAAGTTTCCTTATTTTACTTGTTCCCAAATCAAACTTATTTTTCAAGTTCTTGCAGTAGTCCGACAACCACTCATCTTTTGTATTTAAACTTTCCGGAGCAAGAGGATAATCATTATGCAAGTCATGCAACTCTTCGGGATATTCAAGATCGCACTCAACAATATAGTTTGATTTCCCTTCTTCAAATGTATCAACCCATTTAAAATTAGCAGTTGGTAGCGGTTGGCACCTCGCCCACCCGTACAAGTTGTTAGCATCAAGATACGTTATATACTTGCTCCGTTTACTACTATCATAGTTTTCCATATACTTATTATTAGCTTTCGAATATCTAGTCGGAATATCTCACACCACCTCTGATTCCTTTTTCCACAAACAGATATTGATCAATATCAGTAATTAAGTAAAGTTTAATCCCAGTCATTTTCAAACAGGCATCCCAAGCTAAACCAGGACTACTGAAGTAATGACAAGGATCTAATTTGTAATACTCAAAGCACATTTTTCTGAAGTTTTCAAAAACATCAGCTAGCAGCGAAACATCGCTTTTCAAATACAGATCATGATATTCTCCCATGTTTTTGATCTTGAATGTCTTCCATATTTGTTTAGCATGCTCATAATCTGCATCTGAGATGGTTTCATCATTTAACTGGGAGTAGAAGCTTTTATTTTCAGGCAATTTTTTTTCCTTGAAGCATTCAAAGCTATCCATATAATCATATGGGTAAACTCCTTTTCTTTTCAACAGTTCTAACTTTTCATCTGAGTATTCTTGAGAGATATATTTAAACAACGGAATGTTTTCCACTAGGTTATCGAGTGTGACATAAACTGAACTATCTATAAACACCAAATTTGGCCCCAACATGAAAGCCATATACCTTTCCATGTTATTTGGTATAACATTTATCGCTTTTTTAAACTTTCCGATGTGCTGCATTATAAAGTGAGCATCATAACCCATCAAATTATGGAATACAACAGGTATCTTTTTAGTTAGTCTGAAACTGAGATTGCATGCATCATGAGCACTTCCTGTAAACTTTCAAGTTATATGACAACGATCTCTAACTGCTCTATCACACGTCATATATCGTTCATCGCAAATATGACATTTTTCGGCTGCCCTAAATTCTTTTTCTTCTGCTGCTGTCATTGTCAAATCTTTCTTAAAACATGTATTGGCAGTTTTTTTACAATATTTTTCTTCCTCTATCAAGTCCAGCATTTTATCCCAAAATTTGGCTAAAATATATGCTCTGCATGACCCCTGCTGGACTGACCACCACTTGAGGAAACAGATATCTCTAATCAAAATACTATTCATGTATTAGGCGTGTGCAGTATTACCACCAATTCAGAGTAACAGGTAACACATTTGTCAGTTTTACAGGAATTTACTGAAGATTATTAATATGAAATTTCTTGTATTTAATACATCATATATTTTGTTTCAATTCAAAAGGAAGAATGTGCCAAAAAATGCTGGTAAGTTTATACAATTTTATTAATTACATAAGTATATAATTATTCGATATTTAAGTATTGGTTCATAGTAATTAACATACCTCTGATATTACCATAGTCAATCATGTGCTGTTACCAAGAATTGAAGTTCATGAAAAGAGCTGATCAAGAATTGAAAAAAGCTGTGATATATAATAAAACTATATATAGTTAATTGATTTCCTCATGTTAATGAATTTATTAAACATTATTTTCATTTGTGTCGAACTATTTGTTCAACTAAACTTAGGATAATATTAATGTGGTGAGACATGTTTGTCTCAGTATGCATCTAGTATAATCGTCACTTCAGATATTGGGGCAAGGTGTAACTACTTTTCTATATCATTTGTCTAATCATATGCCCTGTGACAGTAACATTTCTAGGCACAAGCATGCTTATTTTTGAATGGGTGGCGGGGTTGGGTGGTGGGCGTAGTCAACATATAATTTGGTAAAATATAGATTGCCGAAACATACTCTGCCTCTATTGTTCCTACACCTATTGTTTGCATTACACTATAAAATTACTTGCAGAATAATTTTAAAATAGTGAGTATGATGTTTTATTTTCAGCGAGAGGTTCCAAATAGACCATATAAACAAACAACAGAAGATGGCATTTCAAATTCCAGTAAAAGACTTACCTTTGATTTGTGATGAATCAGGAGAATGGGTTAACTTTAATGACCTTAAGCTTTTCTTAAAAAAAACATAGATGTCCAACAGAAGGTTCTATAAAGAGTAGCAACATATTCAATTGGTTGAAAGGAAAAGACAGATGCGTGAAAAACATTGCAGGGCAGGCATCCAGTGTTTAGTGTAAAGACTGTTTTGCATTTCTGTTTTGCTTATGCTGAGAATTATAATGTGTGTTTCAAAGTCACCAAACATATACAGAAACAAGAGGCCCAAGTGGGTCTGTAGATGATCTACTGGTATGATGTGATTCAAAACATAAACATGATAGAGGCCAACCCAAGAAACATGTTGCCTATATAACTATATGTAAACTTTGGGTTATCGTGGCGGCCATTTTGAATATTTGACGACAACGAAACAAAAACACTTGATAGAGGCCAACAACAGGAACAGGTATATGATATTTAACTAGAATGGAATAAGTGGTAATATGTCGTTTGATAAATGTCCTTAAATTTGACCTAAGTTTAGCCATGGTGGCCATCAAGAAAGACTGGATGCCCCAAAAACACAAATCTGAGGGGGACTAACCCAAAGATCATTGTGATTAAGTTTCATCAAAATCCTTCAAGCGGTTTCAGAGAAGATGTAATTTTTAACGTTTTCCTATATAACTCTATTTTAACTTTGGGTCGCTGTGGCGACCATTTTGATTATTCGGCGATAACGAAAAAAACACAATAGACTTGATAGAGGCTACCCCAAGGAACATGTTTATGATATTTCACAAGAATAGAATAAGTGGTTTCGGAGGAGATGTTGTTCGAAATTTCCTTAAATTTGACCTAATTTTAGCCATGGCGTTCATCTTGGATGACTGGCAGCCTCGAAAAAAATATTCTGAGGGAGACTATCCTAAAGATCATTGTAATGAAGTTTCATCCAAGTCCTTCGGTTTCAGAAAATATGTTGTTTTTAGCCTTTTCCTATATAACTCTTATGTAAACTTTCCTTAAATTTGACCTAGTTTTAGACATGGCGGCCATCTTGGATGACTGGGGGCCGCGAGAAACACAAATCTGACAGGGACTATCCCAGATATCATGGTGATTAAGTTTCATCAAAATCCTTCAAGAGGTTTCAGAGAAGATATCATTTTCAACCTTTTCCTATATAACTCTATGTAAATTTTGGGTCGCCGTGGTGGCCATTTTGATTATTCGACGATAAAGAAAAACATAAATTTGATAGAGGCCATTCCAAGGAACATGTAAATGATATTTTACAAGAATGGAATAATGGAATAAGTGGTTTTAGAGGAGATGTCGTTTGAAAATTCCTTAAATTTGACCTAGTTTTAGCCATGACGGCCATCTTGGATGACTGGCGGCCATGAAAAACACAAATCTTAGAGGGGCCCTCCCAAGTAAGATTGTTTTGAAGTTTCATCAAAATCCTTCAAGCGGTTTCAGAGAAGATGTCGTTTTGATAAAATTGCTAACAGACGGAAAGACAGACAGACAGACAGACGACGGACGAAAAGCGATCCCATAAGCTCGCCTGGCCTTTGGCCAGTAGAGCTAAAAACTATTAAAAACATGCGAAGATTCAATTCCGTCCATAAAAGAAATTTATGTCGCTGTTACAAAAGCAAACTTTCTAAACAAGGACGTATTAAATTGTCATCCCAGAGGACAACGACATTTCTTCTTTACATTCATACTATAAGCCGGAGTTTGCAGAGGAAGGCTGGAAAAAGATATGTCTTTTTGAAATACACTCAAGAAAACATACAATTTTGAACCAGCCACAGAAACATATGAAAATATGGTAAAAAGGAAATCTGATTTCTTTAATATTTTGGAAAAGGCAAACAGTGTTTCACAAACACTTTGCACACTTTCTAAAATGGAGATCTCCAATAGAATCAAACGAAGGGAAACAGCAGAAATGGACGAGGCTATTAACTTCACTTTAAATATGCGACATAGTCCAGTTATGCTAGAACTCCAACTTATCTAAAGTTTAAGTGATTCAAATTAATCAACCGATTATTTTGTGTTGACTGCACACGCTTGTGCGATCACATTCATTCTGTTCAAATATGTCCAGGGGACCAGTTTGTGAACATTGAATGCATTAAATTACAGATATCATTAATTCAACGGTATTTATGGATATCCATAATTCATTTAAAGATATCTATAAATCTAATATAAGTTATCTATAAATGCTTGACAATTAATGATATCTTAATATGAATTATAGATATCCATAATTCGAATAGAAATATCTATAAATCGATTTAGATATAACTTTAAATGATTAAAGATATCTATAATTAGAATATAAGATATCTATAAATAATTTATGATATCTGTAACTAATATAATATGTCTTATATTCGAATCATAGATATCCTTAATTCAAGTATGGATATCTATAAATAGTGAATAAATAGTAAAACGGCGCCCCATAGACATCACCCATAACACTCATTTAAAATGAATGGGTGATATCATTTATTCAACTCGTGACATCACGCATATGTATAAAGGGATAGAACTCATACTTATAGGTGATATCACGCATTCATTTTGAATGCTTTTCAGTACAGGTTCGTGATATCACATATGCAAATGACTGATATCATTCATTCATATTACTGATTCCAAAAGGTGATGTTACACATTTGTATATGTGATATCAAAAACTAGTTTTAAAAAGTAATACCGCATCTAAAATGATTTTTTTTTCAGCAAGAGTACTCTAATGTGTATATCCTTATCACCATATTTAACTCTACCGTATTTGTAGATTATTTGTAATTTATATATATTTTTGAATTACCTACTCAATATACTAGATATATTTCAATCTATTAACAACATTAAACATTTTAAAACGATTTGTAGGATGTGTTAAACATTCAACAGAGTAAGAGTAAATACAGCATTATGGCTAATTTCTTGAGAGTTACATAGTTCCATTATATTGTGTACATGAATATACCTTTTATTTTTATTCAAATAAATAGTAGTTAAAGTTCAGATACCATTGTATGTTAATTTGTATTTTCTAGAATAAAAAGTGAAATAAAACTTAACCTAGTGTACAAGTTTCTTTTACTAATTTTATTTCCTCATAAAACTGACACATGTCTGATATCTCTGTGAAATCTAATACTCCTGCTGGTCAGAGCTAGCCCATCATTTACGACCCCTTGGAGGGTAAAGCTGTTATCGTAATTTAACGCATTATTTACATTAGGGTGTTAATCAGATCCTTAGAAAGTGGGGAAAACTTGAAAATCTGGCATAAAATGTTAGATTGTATCATTTGTTTTAAAAACTTATAAAACAGCATTTGGTCCTCTGTATGTTACAACCAGTTTGAAATAATTGTCATCATAGCAGCAGACAAATTTGTATCCATAACTACAATCAGTATGTTATTCATATGCATTTGTATACGAGTTTTTTGGATTATTTTAGCTTAAGATATTTTTTCCGTTATTGCTTCAAAATCGGCATATATAACAAATGGAACCATTAATTGCCTATCATAGTTTTTAATGAAAACCTTTTCGCTCGCAAAAGACATTTTTATTGCTTGCTTGCCATTTTGGAGAAAGACAATCAGATGTGTGCTCTTTCAATACTTTTTCCAATGAAAATTACTGCAAGCATGTTTTGCAGAACCATTTTTTTTCTTTATGAGATGTTTGGTCATACATTAAACTGTTGAAATCCTTTATCCACACATAATGGTTTGTTTCTTCTTGGTCAATCAAAAGCTTATCACATTCTTCTTCAGCTTTGTTTTTTGATATGTACAGCGGATACACCCCACTTTTTTCATATCCAAATATATTAAAACATATATTATTTTGTTTTTCTATTTTTGGGATTTGTTTTAATGTAACAAGAAATGTAATTCCGCTGTAATCAAGATCAACAATGTGCTTTTTGTACTTTGTTATTCTTTGGGGAGTTCTTGCAGCAGGAAATTTATATGCTAGATGGCACCACCTGAAGCATTCGTCATCTTCTTCATTTTTTGTATTATTAGACCTTTCATAGGGTGCGAAAGTTCTTCCGACAACTCTAAATAAGAGCTACCCCTCAAAGGCGTATACTTCATCCTGTTTACATAATGCATATCTACTGATTCATTTACCAGCCACTTCCCTCGGAGAGCCAGCTTCCAATTCTACTAATAATTTCATCAATTGTATCTAAAGCAACCTTGCTATCGTTTTTACCTAAGATTATTGCCGCCTCTGATGCAAAGTAAGCTGTTTTGTATGTAGTTGTGGAAGCTGCATCTCCAACCGATTTAGCGAAAGTCATTTTCAAAGTAACACATAATTTAAATCCTTTAGTTCTTTGTAATTCCGCCTTGAGAAATTCTGCTACTGTTTTTCGCGTCAGACGAAGCTGAGCGAGTGGACTTAATCTATCCAAAATATCTACAGAGAAAAACTTGCTATATTATTTCGGGGATCTTTCCATTTCTTTTACACTCATTATATAATATATATAATACGAAAATCTTTAAGCCATAATTAATTAATTAATTAATTTAACCAGCATAAAAAATAATATCAATTCCCTCTTTCAATAACTTACCGTAGTAATAAATGAAAAAATCAATAGTTATGGGACCGTTAGTCGCTCGTGTGATCATTTTATCGCGCAATCTGTTTAATCTTTTTACACCATATTTTCTTATTTGACATGGCAGTTTCATCTCATCTTTTGGGCTTCGGTTATAATCTTTTCAGTCAAATCCTTCAAGTTTATAAAAATTAATAGTTCCCTATCCATTTTTTGCATACCTTCAAAATCAACCAAAAAAGCCTGCTTCTTGAATTCTTCTCTGAGACTTTCTATATCATCTGTGTACACCATATAATATTATACTATTCTTATTCTTTTAAGCCCTAATTAAATAAATAATAATAATAGTATATTATATGATGAACTGTATATACTGCGAGAAAGTATTAGGTGTTTTTGATTCTTCTGAATTTTGCATGGATTGTTTCTTGTTTTACATACTCGACAAAAAGACACACTGTACGGATTGTGTTGGGTACAAACTTTGCTATAATTGCACGTATGCATGTTCAAATTGTAATTGCACATGCAGAGTTTTTAACGGAGAACGTATTTGTTCCGAATGTGGGACTCACAATGGATATGATCTTGTTGCAGATTATCGGGGAGTTCGCAAGAAGAGCGTTTATCATAGAAGATATCATCCAGAAAAAACTCTTAGAAAAGTAAAACTTATCACCAATAGATAAGCAGAGATGTGAGGATCTGTTTTACAAAATAAAATTGTAAAAGTTTTAGATGAGATAGGAGGTCGAAAAAGAGTAATTACATTTAATTACATTTTCCAGAAGATAATCACAAGTGGGATAATTGGTTGCACTGCCGCATTGGCATTAATCCCTGCAGTTCCTGTTTGCATAGCTATTGTTGGAGCAATTCCCCCAATAACTGCGGTTTTGTTGAACATAACTAAAATAGCAGAGAAAAAAGTTTTATTAAAATCATAGCATAGGAGTTTCAAACAACTTCTTGCATATGTGCAAATATCTAATATCCCAGAAGGGGAGATACTCTCATTATGCTTTTCTAAAATACTCCATCTGCTGCTCAAAATGATAGTTTTACTGAACCCATGGAAAGGTATATTTAGAGGTATAAATTGAATGGTTACTAAACCAGTTCTTTTTCAACCTGTTTCCATATAGTATCGTGCTTGTCTCTAGTGGCTTTTGTCTTAATTGGCTTTGTTTCTTTTTTTATTTCTATGACATCAACAACCCCCAGTGACCTACTTTTCCATTGACCGTCCAAGACGGTAGCCCTATTGTCAACCCTTTTATGTTTGTGATGTCGGTTGCTTTTATTATTACTTTTGCCCTCTTGTTTGTCTGTTTGCATGTTTGTTTTCGTGTTTTGTGGTTGACTGTCCTCCTTGAATGCTACTTTCCCTGTCCGATATTTTTATATTTCTTTACCTTCATGAGATGATACAAGAAAACGGAAGTTCTCGAGCAACCGAAACCGTATTTAGAATAACGTGTTAAAAGTCCAAAACATGTTTTTGCGTATTTGCAAAGATCAGACAAGAGTTCTTCCCAAACACAAAATCCTCATCTTTTAGATATTTTTCGTGTAAATGCTGCTAATACTAATTGCTATTTACAATCGGCTAAACTGGAAGTTGGAAACGGTGTATATTATCCAGAAACTAAATACAGTTATGATAATATTATAAGAATATTTAGAGATGTTATTAATTATTCTTACAAACAAAATGATAAAAACACTGGAACATTACTAAATACGTTTAATTTTTAGAAGTCTTTTCGTAATGATATATTTCGATTTAAGTTACAAGGGTGATGAAGTCAGTATCTGATCCAAAACAACTAACTTT
This sequence comes from Cyrtodaria siliqua, assembly GCA_037043455.1. Lineage (NCBI taxonomy): Eukaryota > Metazoa > Mollusca > Bivalvia > Adapedonta > Hiatellidae > Cyrtodaria > Cyrtodaria siliqua. The sequence continues at coordinate 227,468 of JAWPHD010000317.1, read as the reverse complement.
GAGATACAAACTAAATATACCTCCTGCAGCTGATTATAACGTTTATGCTCTGGTTCTCTATGAAGAAGATGTAGTTATTGATACTGTCGGAAATGAATTAGTAATAGTTTATTCTAACTTATAATAAATATGACTTACGTAAAGTATTTGATCGATTTGACAGATGGCCAGAAACGAAGTCTGGCAAAAGCATATGAAAACAAAAGTAAATTAACGCTCAGGCTAAAGAATAATCAACTAACTGGGGATTTTCATTTGTTGTTGACAGATACTGAGATTAACAATTTAATAAAGCTAAATCCAACGGATATGGTTTGGATGTAAATATATCAAAATCGCAGATGAGATCTCAATCCAAGAATGGAGGCTTTATGGGGGCATTAGTTGGTTTATTGACTAAAACAATATTACCAACAGTTGCTAGACTCGCTCCGAAAGTATTAGCACCACTAGCAACAGGAATAATGAGTGGTCTGGCGAGTACTGGAATCGGCAAACTATTCGGAAATGGAATGGTAACTATCCCTAGCGGCAAAAAAACAAGCACTACTTGAATCAAGTGAGCTAACACCATCACAAACACCAAAGATAATAAAGTCATAATTAAACTGACAAGGCATCAACAAAAAGACAGGGGACTACTTGCGTCGCTAAGATTTCCTTTAATTGGATCTCTTATTAGTGGTTTGACGGGAAAAGGTTTGCAAGTAGACAGAAAGGGAAAAGGATTGAGAGTTGATCGTGGGAATGGTTTACAAGTGGACTCACAAATTAGACCATATACAAGTATCCCATTCGTAAATAAAAGATAATGTTTAAAACGAGCCTATCTCCAACTTGGGCATAATAAAGTGGGTTAGGCAGTGAGGTATACAGAAATTCAGGGGAGTGTTTAGCAAGAACAAGTTACCGACAAAACAAAATAAACAAGAATGTGGTATTATTAATCTTGATGATTATACCGGACCTGTACACACTGGACTTGCTACTGTAATGAGTATTATTTAGATCCATTTGACTTAAGTCCACCAAAAGAAGTTTTAATGTACATACCCAACATAAAATACAACATCATCCAGTATCAAGATAAAACAAGTGTCCTGTACGGATATTTCTGTCTGTACTTTGTTAAAAAGTTGCAAAATGGAAACAGTCTGTACGATATTCTTTATAAAATATTAAAACCTTACAAACCCGTGGAAAATGAAAACATATTACGATCATATTTTGAAAAACAAAGTTTTGTCTAATCATATATTATATATGAGTTACTGTGTGAAAGAAAAGATAATTACTGAAAATGTTAATCCTCAGTATATTTTAGCAAAAATGGAAGAAGAATGTTAAAAGCAACATGCGCGTCTTGTGGTATTACTAAAATGCAATTTGTGAAAAGCATACAAGGTGGGAGTATTGATATTCATAAAGCTTTACTCCCTTTGTTGCCTAAAAAGGGGCTAACAATTCCTCGTTATAAATATTGCGGTCCTGGTAATCCGCTCGACAGTGGCGAACCATCAAATGTATTAGATGCTATTTGCAAAGAGCATGATTATTGTTATGACGAAAGTCCTAGTAATAAATCAACGTGCGATAAAAACATGCTGGCCGGTTTAAAAACGAGCAAATCCAAATCATTTGGAGAAAAAATCGCCAAGAATTTGATAGTTAAGCCCGTAATTAGTGCAAAATATAAGCTTGGGCTCGGAGCATTAAAAAACGAGAAAATGCGTTGAGATGGACTGACAAGCTAGCCGATGAACTTCATAAACCTATACGAAGAAAGTTCACTCAGCGCCTTGTGATTGTTAATGAAATTGATAAAATATGGTCGGCTGATTTGGTTGATATGCAATCGTTTTCAAAATATAAAAAAGGTGTAAAATACTTGCTTACTGTTATTGATGTATTTAGTAAATTTGCTTGGGTTGTGCCGGTTCCAAATAAAACTGGTTTAAAAATTACTAAAGCTTTTCAAAAGATTATAAGTACAGGAAGACATTGTAAATTGCTCTGGGTTGACCAGGGAGTAGAATTTTACAATAAAATATTCAAGCAGTTCCTTGTTGATAATAATATCGAAATGTATCACACGTTTATTTTCGGAAAAGCTGTAGTAACTGAACGATTTAACAGAACATTGAAAGAGAGGATGTGGAAATATTTTACAGCAAACAATACAAATACATATTTAGACGTGCTACAGGCGATGGTTGATAAATACAACAATACAAAACATCGGCACCGATTGAGGCCAGTGATGAGAAAAATAAAGGAATAGTGTATTTCAACTTGTTTGGAAAGATGAAAATTAATAAAGCTTTGCCAAAGTTCAAAATAGGAGACAAGGTTAGAATTAGCAAATATAAAAGAACGTTTGAAAAAGGTTATACTCCAAATTGGACTGAAGAAATATTTGTTATTGATGAAATTCAATATACAAATCCTGTGACGTACAAAATAAAAGATTTGAACAACCAAAACATTGATGGAAGCTTCTATGAATTGGAAATGTTAAAAGCCGATCAAGAAATATTCAGAATTGATAAGGTTATACGGCGTGATCACAAAAAGAAACAAGCATTGATTAAATGGAAGGGTTACAATGAGGATTTTAATAGTTGGGTACCGTTTAAGGATATTCAAGACATGTGCGTTAAAGATATGAAAATATAATAAATTACTTGTTATATATGGAACAAAAAATTGCAGAAGAGATATGTGAAAAACTTGAGGGGTTAAAGGGTAAATATAGAAGAGTATTGCTAGCATGTAAAAAGGGTCAAGTAGAAAGAAATATAAAAAGATCGGACAGGATATGATGTGATTCGTGCTGATTTTCTAGATAGTAAAAAAAGTCAAATCATCAAAAGAGGGCGATTACAATTAGAAATGTATTATTATCTAGAAAAACTTGATCATATCAATAGAAAGCTTTTCAGTTTGAAATGTAAAATACGTAAATGCAGAAAAATAAAATATTCCATGATCGAGTGTGATATGTATAGTGATGATGAAGATGATTGCTTTGTTTATTCTGTTTTTGTTTAGCAGCCGAGACTAGACCCGGAGTTGATGCCGTTTTGGGTCGTGTGATTTGGAAACTTTGCCAAAGTAGATTCGCCCAAAAGTAGAAAAATAAGATAGTTGCGCTCTCCCAAAGAAGTAGAAAGTTATATTATCAATTATTTATGAGTAGTATAGAAAGTGGGGGTTTTGGCGGAGTTCACCCTCCGGGGTTTGAAAAAAGAGTTTTAAATTTGTTGGCGGGGCTTGACAGCACAGTGTCACCTCTTCCGATTAGTTTTTTTTAGCTTGTCCCGCACGCCACAAGACGCAAATTTGCCAACTTTTCATGGAGGGAACCCCGAGGAAAAACTATTTTCCTGGAGATTTTAGCTTGTTGGCCATGCCGTAACACGCAAATTTTCCAGCTTTTCGTGTAGGGGACCCCGTAAGGCAAACTGTGCCAAAAAACCCAGTTTCTATACTACGTCTAAACCGCTTTCTAAAACCTTCTAAAGTTAACTCAAATCCCTTTGGAAGAGCATCCTTTGTCATAGTCAAGAGAATCTAAACTAGGTAATCTAGAAAATACATCTAAGCCCTTGCCTGTCAATAACGCACTTAAATTACCTGCCCACTTATCCTTATTCCATTCCTATAACTCTGCGTAACGTTGAAACCGTGACAAGTAACTGTCCATGTTATCTTTGTCATCATCAAAGTATGGTATAACTTCGGACCTTTTAACTTCCGTTCCTCGTTATCTTTCTTAGCTACAAACAACTCTAAAGCTAACTTATGGCTAACTCTGCTTTATTCATCTCCATATCCACCTTAGCCTTAGCTAGTCTACCATTTGTTTCGAACCTCTCCTGTTCTAACTGCCGTGCTAATTATATATGCTCTTTATCTGACTCTTGCTTCTGATTTATCAAGCTCCTTTCTAATTCTGTCTTCTCTTGTGCTAATCTACATTCTAATTCTAGCTTTTCTCTGTCTGTGGCTAATCTACTTTCTAATTCTAACTTATCCTTAGCGAATCTACTTTCTAATTCTAACATATCTTTCTCAGCATCTCTTTCTTTCAGTCTAAATTCCCTTTCTCTAGCCTGTTCGTCTTTAACAAAGGTTCTAAGCGCCTCTCCATCATAACCTAATTCCTTACCCATCTGCGTAAGTTCCTTTATGGACGTCATGGTTGTGGACATTGTGCAGTACTAACTACAATACACACGTCGTTAATGCTTCTACTCTAGCAACTATTCTACTAATGGTCAGTCACTATGTCCTCAGTAAATACCTGAGCATCAACATAGGACAAGTTACATAAACATTCGCACTAGCACTAAATACTAACGGTTATGTATAAATAGTCCCTAGCTTCCACAAAACATATCCACTACATAAAATATCTATATTTGATATTGGACATAAACATTAAACAATCATAGAAATGTGTACAGCATTACATGTATATTTACCCCTCCCTTCAATAAAATTATACTCGAGTGTCACAAAATGAGTAAAACGTTTTGATCGACAATCTCCCTGGATACTATTATTATAATAACGGGAGGTAAAAACAAACACCCAATGTATGCAGCAAAACGTGCCTCAGACCCAATCGTGTAGACAAATGCGACCTCGTGCCAAGGAAATAACGTTTAAAACAACAGTTTGGACTCACTCCACCTTCGACATTTCTTGACTTGTCTTGCACTCGTTCTTCCAAGTTGTGGTCGTGATCCTTTCCAATCGCCTTGATGGATCAGCCTTTGGTACACATTTCTAAAATGATAAGCAGAGATTTAGTATATCATTATAAAGATACCATTGATTATTTCCCTCCGTAGTCGCCCAAAATCCCACTCTGAAAACCAGTTGTCGCAAGATGATCCTAGTGGTTAGGACAAACTCAGGAAAGAATCAATGTCGGTGACTGCATTTACATAAGTTTAATGCAACTTTTAAAATATGTTAAATATATATACAATTATCAAGAAAAACAAGCGAATACACAGATGAAATATGAAAAAGACTGTTCTCATGAACGTATAAGACGTTCGCAGTATTATCACAAATACTGAATGTGTCGACTGACTATATATGACACTAAAGTGTTTTTGAAGTTACAATGTTGATGATCACAAACGTTACAAATAATGATGATCTAACGCGATGTATTTGATGCGCGAGAGCTCATGAACATGATGCGCGACTCCAATTATCGGTGATTGTTATCAAAAGCCTTCTATAAGGAATGATGACGCGATGAATAACCTCCACCGAGGTTGTGGGGCTAAAGTTCCTCCAGTGAGGTATGATGACGGGCCCACCACTTGTCCCGGGGGTTGTTGCTCCTATGAGAACATGACCATGTTGTCCAGGTACGGGGACCGTCTCCACCGCTCGTTACGTTATGCGTTGAATCACCTAGAGGGCCTACACACCCTAAAGGCTTAGCTTAACTCCGGGAGGCTTAGGCTGTAATACTACATACTTTTAGATGTCGGTTCATTAACACAACAGTCTTATACAATTATCATTATCTAGTAAATATATGTGAGCCACTCTCTAATTATGATGTGTAGCAATGTATACGTATTCTACAACGCTCTGTATACGCATCGGCATATATACAAGTCTATCATCTCACCGTTAACCAATGCACCTAATATACAACGTTATCAATTTAATATTGTATTACCATTAATGATCGACTACAATAATTATATCTACTAAAGTTAACTTCCGAATCATATGCTAATTGCATGAAGTTAATGTTTGGGAAACATAAAAGCTGACCGGATGTAGCAACATCACGAAACAAAATGGCGACGCCCTTTGAATAGAAATGTACAATAAGATTTCAAAACTAGATATACTGACCACATATTGCCTGTGAATTTCACCCTTTCAGAACGACTGCTCCAATCAAAGCAACTTTCAAAAGTTCCTGGCCACGACTGGAAAACAAATGCACTTTATAACTCAACGTTCCGCCCAAACCAACATTTCCCATTCCGTGATACACGTGGCAACAGACGCAATTTTCATATCTACACGAAGGGACCCTTAAACAAATTTCCCTTTAGAGAGATATATGGTAAAATACCTATAATTTTACATGCATTAACGCACATATAAACTTATTGAACGGCCCTGCCTAACTCTCTCTAGCAACGCTATAAACTTGCTGTCTTTTCCGTGGTACATGAAGATATCATGCAACTGGTGAATATGTTTTAACTGAACAATGGATTAGCATGCGACTGACAGATGTCGTTAAGTGCTTACAAGAGCTATGTACGACCAATACGCTCTACCCAAGATTATTTTGTGACAAGTACCATGTCCGATATTCATCAAACTTTAAACTTTAAACACAAAACTAGGTCTCTGTGACCTACATTCTCCAAAATATACGTTACGTTAACCGTTTTGTTTAAGTTTCGTGGGGACGGGTGCAAATTTATTTTTGTTATTTCTCAGCATTACCATGTCCGATCTTCATCAAACTTTAACAGCACCTTCTTCTCATCAAGCACTTATCATGCTCTAAAGATTAATTAGGTCACTGTGACCTTCTTTCTCCAAAATATACGTTACGTTAACCTTTCTGCTTATGTTTCCAGGGAACGGCGGCGAAATGATTTGTGTTATATCTCAACATTACCATGTCCGATCTTCATCAAACTTTAACAGCACCTTCTTTTCGTCAAGCACTTACCATTCTCTCAACACCCCCGCCCCCAACACCCTGAAAACTAGATCCATATCTCTAAAATATGTTAAGTAACATTTTGTTTAAGTTCCGGGTGGGACGGGGTGTATTTATTTTAGCTATATCTCAGAGATGTAGATAAGCATAGTTTTTGAGTATTTTACTCATACTTTTTTTTACAAAAACCCTTAGATTTTTTAAAATTGTATCATTACTCATCAACTTACTACAAAAACTCATAACTTCTAAAAAGTATGAGTATTATATTTATATACTGAAAGGAAAAAGAAACGCATAATGGGTATTTCCGCTATGTATTGTATGTTAAATATGCTACTGCTAATCGAATGGTACAGGGCGACATTAGGCCTGTCCTTTCGGTTTAAACAGCACCGAACCGACACCAATGGTTACCCCTTTAAAGTTTCATTATCGACAGAATACGCATTTGGCTCAAGCAGGTGAGCAAACTTAGGTTGCAATCTCTTAACATTAAACAGATTAATGAAATGGCTTGACTTTTTCAAGCAAAATTTCAACATTTGTGAATTTTGTGTAACAAAGTTACTTTGATTAAAAGGTCTAAGTACTACGTGACAGAGTTGTCCTTTCTGTAATTAGTTGTAGCCCCTTTTTACTAAACACGTTGAGCTATATTTGGAATATTACGTGGAATTAGATGTATATAATAGTGTAGTATAGGCAATTTTTATGCCATATAGTAATCGCACCGTCCGTCCGTCTGTCTGTCCGTCCGTCCGTCCTCCATCCGTCCGTCCGTCCGTCATTCCGCAGTTCGTGTCCGGACTGTACCTTCAAAACCCCTGCATGGATTTTTAATTAACTTGACACAAGTGATCACCATAACAAGACGATGTGTCGCGTGCAAAACCCAGGTCCGTACCTCAAAGGTCAAGGTCACACTTGCAGTTTATAGGTCAAAAACAGGTAAGCAATTTCGTGTCCGGACCGTAACTTCTCAACCCCTGCAGGGATTTTTAAATAACTTGGCACAAGTGATTACCATAACAAGACGATGTGTCGCACTTGGAGGTCAAAAGTCAAATCGTGTCCAGTCAATAACTCTGGCATTCATGGACGGATTTCAAATACAATGGCACAAGTGCTCAACACAACAAGACGATGTGTCGCGCACAAAATCCAGGTCTGTGGCCCCAAGGTCAATGTCACACTTAGAGGTCAAAGGTCAAATCGTGTCCGGTCAATAACTTTTGCATGCCTGGACGGATTTTCTAATAACTTGGCACAAGTGCTCACCACAACCAAACGACGAGTCGCGCACAACATCCAGGTCCATGGCTCCAAGGTCAAGGACATACTTAGAGGTCAAAGGTCACTTCGGGGGCATTTGTCACTTACAGTGATATTTCTTGTTTGATTATGCATTTATTTTTCCTTTCAGTATATGTTTTGTCCTGTAGAACAGTTTATTCTATATTTACATGATAAAAATTGCTACGAAAATTGTTCCAAGCATGTGTCTAATATTAAAGGGGTTGATGCATTATTTTCAAACAAAATTTATTTAAAAGGGCTCCGAAAAACTTAAAAAAAGCAGAAAGAATTATCAAAACGCCATGAAAAATAATGGAGATATGACCTATTGAAAATTTGGAAAATAACATGAATGGAGCGGCCATCTTGGAACAATGACGTCATCGCGCCTTTTTACCAAATATGGCCTATTGACAAAATATATTTTAAAGCAAAGAAAATCATTGCTAATTGATTAAATAGTAACATATAGAGTAAAATGTATAAATCGTATGCTTATTTTTCATTTGAAGTGATTTTCTTTGCTTTAAAAGACATGTTATCAATATGCCATATATGGTAAAAGGCGCGATGATGTCATCGTTCCAAGATGGCCGCCACCGTTTATGTATCTTTGCAAATTTTCAATAGGTCATATCTCCTTATTTTTCATGGCATTTTTACCCCACCCCACGGACGCCGCAGGCCCTCCACCCCCCCATCCCCCCCCCCACACCCCCACTCCCCCATCAATCCCCCATCCGCCCGTCCGTCCGTACATCCGTTCCATTTCGTGTCTGCTCAATAACTCGAAAACTACTAACGGGAATGCAATAAAATTTCACAAAATGATAGAAGGCAATGAGAGGATGTGCACTGCGCAAGAACCATAACTCTGCCTTTATTTAAATTAGAATTTATGCCCTTTGTAAGTTTATATGTGTCCGATACATAACTCGAAAACTACTAAGTGGACTGCAATGATATTTCACACAATGATAGAGGGCCATGCGAGAATATGCAGAGCGTAAGAACCATAACTCATCTTTCATTTAAATTAGAGTTATTGCCCTTCGTAATTTTAGACCTATAATTTGTGTCCACTCAATAACCCACAACTACTAGAGAGACTTCAACGAAATTTCACACAATGATAAAGGGCAATGAAAGAAAGTGCTGGAACAACAACCCTGTCTTTAAATTAGAGTTATTGCCCTTTGTAATTTTATACTTATAATTTATGTCCGTTCCCTAATAGGAAAACTGCTAATGGGACTGCGATGCAATTTCTCACAATGATAGAGGACAATGAGAGGAAGTGCAGAGTGCAATAACCATGACTCTGTCTTCATTTATCTTGGATTTATTGCCCTTTGTACGTTTATACTTTTGTGTCTGCTCCATAACATGAAAACTACTAATGGGACTGCGATGCAATTTCACACAATGATAGAGGACAATGGGAGTAAGTGCAGAATGCAGGAACCATAACTTGGGTGGTACATCGCAACGTGACAAAGCAAATGTGGAAGTGACCTTGACCCTCCAAGCAAAGGGCAGATAACTTAATAAATTTTACCTTCATTTTTTGCGTTGAGGTCAATTTCTCACAAACTGTATGCATTACACCTTTCAAGCTTTGCTTATAGTTGTATCTTGGGTGGTACATCGCCACGTGACAAGGCACATGTGCATATGACCTTGACCCTCCATGCAAAGGGCAGATAACCTTATAATTTTTACCTTCAACTTTTACGTTTAGGTCACTTTTTCACAAACTGTGTGTACTAGACCTTTCAAACTTTGCTTATAGTTGTATCTTGAGTGGTGCATTGCAACGTGACAAAGCAAATGTAGATGTGACCTTGACGCTCCAAGCAAAGGGCAGATAACATTAATTGTTACATTTACATCACTTTCTCATGATTTATAATTATGCACTAGATGCTTTAAACCTAGCTTTTGAAGACAAAACATTCTATTTTGACATAGTTGTGTCTTGGATAGTGCATCTTTTTGGACGCATGGATTTCATCTATGACCTTGACTACTTTTTGGAGCTGATGAATTAAATGTTTTATAGAATGGCATTTTGTAAACTGTAAACCTTTCATTTAAGAATCATTTATTTTTAAGTCCCGCCCCCGTTAGGCGAGACATGTGAATCCGCGGAATTCTTGTATACTTATAATTCTTGTCAAGAGCATAACTCAGAAACTACTAGACTGGTATGAAACATCACACAATGATACAGGGCAAGTAGATGAAGTGAAGATTGCAATGGCCATAACTTGATGAGTTATTGGCCTTTGTAATTATATACTTAAAATTCTTGTCCGAAGCATAGCTCCAAAACTACTAATAGATCTGCAATGAAACTCAATGACAGAGCACCAAGAGGATGCGGAGAATGCAAGAACAATAACTATATGTTTATTTAAAAGAGTTATTGCCCTTTGTTATGTTATACTTACTATTCTTGTCGGGTGTATAGCTTAAAAACTACTATTGGGACTGGAATGAAACTACACACAATGATAGAGGGCAATGTGAGGAAGTACAGAGTGCAATAACTATATCAGATTGAAATTAGAGTTTCTGCCTTTTGTAGTGTTATACTTACATTTTTTGTTCATTTTACTTTCTGCTTTCTGGGGCGTAGCTAGGGACTTTAGAATGTGTACGCTAACAGTCTCCCCCGGAAATATCTTTTTTACTAGACCGTCTGTGGTGCAATCTGGAGGCATTTCCGCAACAAAATTAGGCTGATTTTGCCTCTGAAATGCATTAAAAATGCTAAATGAAGAAGTTACCTGACCCCCACAAATGTTTTTTAGCAGCCTTGCTTTATGAACTGTATTCTCTTCAGTGTTTATACAGCTTCAGTTTGATCTTGCAATGGTTATGTAGTTTTGATTTAGTGTACTTAGAATTGTTTTTGTACTTGCTGGCACCTCGGCATTTGTATGTAATATTAATATTAGCATCATGATTTATTTATCTAGTATCACTTGCTTGCTTGCATATAATTAAATAAAATTTAGATTTTTCAAAGTTTCCTTCGTTATACCCATAGGTTTTAATACATGATTCGGGTGCAATTTAATCCACATTTGCTTTATACTGTTCTAATAATTAATATTAATGATTGAACAAATGCAAGTTATGTAGGAAAATTATCCACAAATCAAGATTACTGTGTGTCCCTTTAAAAGTAACTCTGTTATGCACCTATTGCGAGTATCCCTCTGTAGCATGATAATCTGCTTCGTAATATAGCTGCACGATTAGTGGTTTTGCACATACACAGTGAAATCATTGATTTTGATGATGGACTAATTTTCAATGATTCCGATTTTACCTTATACTGATTTCAAAAGTTATATTAACACATATATTCGTAACTCTTGGCAAACCGCTTGGGATTTGTCAGTTAACAATAAACTCCATTCAATTAAACCGTTACTCGGAGAATGGCTTCTTCTAGTAGACCCATTCGTCGAGAGGAAGTTGTCCTGGCCCGGTGCAGGATAGGGCATACACGTTATACTCATTCATATTTATTACAAGGTGAGCAATTACCAGAATGTATACCCTGCTTTGCACCGTTAACGGTCAAACACATATTGCTGGAATGTATAGACTTTGATCCTATGCGTCAAAGGTACTACAATGTTAGTGCTATGACCGAGTTATTTAATACTATAGATTTTAGTCTAGTTTGAGATTTCCTGAAGGAAGTCAGACTATATAAATCATTATAACATATTCTTGTATAAATTTACTTCTTTATATACCCGTTTTCGGGCATTTGTTGATTTACATATATAGTTTATATTACTACCATTTCATCCTTTACTTGTAAATAGTTTTATCTTTATATATTTACATTAATTTTTAATTAAACCTTCATTTCTTCATCATTCATCAGTTTTTGCGCACAATATGACCTATTTATGTGTCGACGTGCCGTAAAACACCATTCATTCATTCATTCATTCTCTTGCACCTCAAAATGCAATCACCAGTGAAAAAACTCAAAAAATATGGGTAAAATATTACCAACAAGGAAATTGTATCCCTACAAAAACATCATTTTTTTGACAACCACGAAAGATAATGCCCACAAAAACAAATGATTTCACTACCATGTAAGTCATTATCCAGGCAACCATAGTGCAAATGGAACTGGGGGTTCAGGTTAGACACTTATTTTATGCTACTTTTTGCTTGCATGGCAACCCTATTCGAGACATACACGCGTAGTGGAGACCAGACGTGACCTATATTTCGTCGAAAGTAGGTCACAGCGACCTGCAGCATTCAAGGACAACAGTCAACCACAAACACACACAGAAACAAAGAACAAATTTAAAGATGAATACAATGCAAAATAAGACATCACAAACATAAAAGAGTTGACAATAGGGCTACCGCCTTGGAATGGTCAGTGGCAAAAAAGGGGGGTTTATACTAAGTTCTAGGGTGCACCAAACCTCACACTTACTGTCAACCAAATAAAACGGGACAGTGTAAATAAAGAAATCCCCGCCATGAACTATTCTCCAACAAGGCAGCAGTAATAGGCAATAAAAGTAAAACACAAAGATGCTCGTGTATATATAAATACAAAAGAAAATAGCCTAGAAAGCCACTAAGAAGGTACTCAATGACTTGGCAGAAGCCAAAGCAACAAGAGAATAAACCATTGAGGGCACGACAAGACAAGACTGCAGACAAACATCAAACGCCACAGCCTGTCCGTCCATCGCACAATTAAAGAGGAAAGCATAGCGACGAACTGTAAATGGGTCCACCACCAAGCATGCAGTGCGTTGCAAAATGATGTCATAACCTTTTTTGATAAACCTTTTAACAAGTTGAACAAAGATAGTATGAAAGTTATTATGGCCAAGGATCTTACGAAGGTTGTAAATCACGACACCATAGAAAACGGGTAATTTTTGGGAGCAGGTAATTTCTGCGACATCTTGCAGACTGAATTCAGCCTGCAACTATTAAATCCCAAATTTAATAATAGGCTTCAAACTACGTAGCTTCATTACACTTCCCTAGAAATAATTTCACTATACGTAATCTACATGAATGTTTTTACCTGAAAAGTGTAATGCCTAGCACGGCTATGCTCCTTTAAAAACGCGTCGACCCTCTGGGATTTCCACTTCGGTATATTTTCAAGGGTGATATCCTCTGCATTCGCATCAATAAGCTTCATCACTTGTAGTAAGCGTTCAATGTCATCCTTACGTGCCGGCTCATGTACAATAACAGGTTCCCCTTTCCATTTTGTTTTTTAATATTTCCTTCTGTTCACCATATTGATTGGTTCTGATGTTGCCTCAGTATACTGTGATTCGAGCTGTTAATTTTTTCCTGCCAAAATTCTTAACGATTTCAATGTTTTTTTATTTACAGAGCATTTTAAACTCATGCGGCATTCTGTTTCGCTGCAATGCTACGTTTTGTAGCGCCAGGTTCAGTAGGCTCATTGTGCGTTCTGCTGAATTGGAGTAAGACATAGAAGGTGCTGTTTTCCTCAAAACGATCATGTCAATATCTAGTGCTATGAACTCCAGGAGTGCTCCTAACTGAACTGATCTGTATGTAACCCTATGGTCTGGTTCTCCATCTGTGAACCTTATGAGAACTGGTTTTGTCATGTTCACGTTATCCTCTGACAATTTGTCTCTGATAATGGACATAGTCTCAGCACTATGTCTGATTGGGCTGCTGGCTTGAAAAAAACTTGTCCTGGACTGTCATATGTACTATACCGTGTAAAAAGATTCACTTGGAGACTTTGGTATGTCGATAATGAAACAAACCAAAGGCACAATCCCAGCAATGTGGAAATCATGATTCAATGCAACATTCTGTGTAGCTGTCCTCCATGATGAGCTCTCACTCCAGTGGAAACCGCTTCATCTGGGTTCCCCTATGGGCGCTATTGCTTTGTCATCTAGGCTTTGCAGCACAGAAACATCTCTGAACCTACAGGCAAAGGTCTTCAGAAGAGAGAACTGATTTCTGCCATATCCACTGTCCTCATGTTATGACCTATGTAATCGCTGTTGAACACGAAATTTAACTTTGAAACGGCCAGTGTAATTTCCTGCGGACTTCTCATGCGGGTTTCCAGGATAGAAAGTTAGTTTTATCCAGGAGACTGAGGTCACTTTACTACCAGCTGAAAGTCTCTTTTGGATGATCACTTGAAGATCTTTTACTGACATGGCAAATGGCATATAGTGTATGTCACTCTCTTTTCGTTCGTGAACAGCTGTGAGTTCTTCAAGGTATTTATCGAGTTCACGCCAAAATGGTTCACATTATTCATTTCTGACCTTACCATTCAATTTTCTTAAGTCCATAATTAGCTCATAATCTTCACTCTCTAGAAGAAAAATTGCATAGCCTAAGATAAACCTGTGTCTGCACTTCACGCTCAGAACTCTACTCAAAATCTGTCAGATATCTATACATGTTTCTTAGCATCATGGGACTTGCAAACTGATTGTAACGCTGAATGAAGTCCTTTCTCACTCTCCTACTGCTGACCTGCTTTATATCACCAAGAATACTCTATTTTCACTTCTTCTGCTGAAGATATGTTAGTAGTCTTTGTTGGTATTCTCCAAACCACATTTAGATGTCCCATGTAATTACCATAGGTGTATGTGTATACAATTATTGGGAAAGGCAGAGCAATGTCCCTTAACCATATTCTTCTTTCTTCTTTTCCTATAGGTTCGATATCATATAAATCTTATGCTTCATAACACTCAAGACCCAACAGAGCCTCTGCCAATAATTGGTATTTCTGTTTTTCGCAACGGTCTTTAAGTTCTGGGGTTTTGAGTGATCACCGGTCCTTTATGTTACGAACAGTTTTTTTCACTGTCGTGGTTTGGATCTTTCTTGCATACCAATGAGAAATTTACAACAATTATGTAACGTAAGATGCGATTGGCCAGTTTTTTAGCCATATGCACTTTTTTGTGGTGGAGGCAGACACCCAGATCCAGTACTGTACACCTCCGGTCAGCCGTAAACACGTCCTCACTTACAAGTCGAGCTCCCAGTGGGATTCAAACCCGCAGCGGTGACAGACGAGAAAGTTTACAACGCAACGACGTTAACCACTCGGCCATGGAGATGCCTCGTATTTAAAACGTAAACAAGAATGGAGAATTGAAAAATTTGCCTCTGGAGATTTTCACTAGAGTAGACAATTGAACAGCTAGTTGCGCTTCACTCGAGTGTCGATAAAAAGCGAAGTTGTCAATTTTCCGTCGTGTTGCCCTCTAGTTTGAACCCTAATCACAGTATCTCATCCATAAGCATTCTGTGCTCAACAAATTACCTCTGGAATCTTTTTGTATTATTCTTTGAAGTGACGATACCCAGCAACCTCCCCAAATATCTCCCCAAACATCTCTGGAATGGACATGCCCCTACGTTTCAACCTGTCCTGTCTTCCATCACAATACCAAACAACAGATGTCAATGTGTCCACAAGCATGTCAGTTGTTTTCACCTGAATGGGAGTAAACCCTATCATTTCCTTCTGTAGTATTGCCAATCTTTCTCATTGTTTTCAATTTAAAAAATGAACAAAAAGCTTTTTTTAATTAAGAAGATTTAACAAAATTCAAAATATTTAGTAAGACTGAATGCAAGTACAAACTAATTAAAAAGATTCATGAATGTAAATACCAAGTTTATTGTAACACTGTTTTTGATTTTATTTTATATATCGCAAATAAATATTCGGGACTTTCGATTTTTACTGGTCGTCCGTATTTATAATTAATGGCTGTATTCGGGATGATGAGGGATACGTGACTTCATTCCCATTATTTGGAGGTATTGCATTAATATGGATAGTATATGGAAGAGCACAATGTTATACACTAAAAAAATGTTATACTCCGATTACGTTTTTGTGGATTTCTGGTAAATGACAAAAAGATATTGGGACGAAATTTCAAATATCATTATCACATTAACAACATTTGAGATCAACAAATAACAAATGGTAAAACAGCATTGCCCTCCAAACCAAAAATATCAACTTCATTCAAAGTAGCATTGACCGTTTAATACCTCGTGTGTCCACCGTTAGCATTAACAACATCCAAACATTTTGTTCTCATGGACATGATGTAATTTCAAACATAATTTTTTGGAATATTGTTCCATTCTGCGAGGATTCTCTGCTCCAATTCCCGTAAGTTCTGAGGCTGGTTTTGGCCTCTTCTAATGCGTCGACATAACTCGTCCCATAAATTCTCGATCGGATTAAGGTCCGGTGATTTGGACACCCATGATCTCTCTCGATGAAGCATGTGTGAGACGTTCTCCGTGCCTCCTGTAAACGCGTTTACGTCCATCATTTCCATGAAGCTTTGTGCGTGTTTCGTCGGTGAAAAGTACTTGCGCCCAGTCGGCCCTATGAAACCGCAAATGTGCACGTGCCCATTGCAATTTTACTCTGCGATGACGTGGAGTCAATACAATGCCATAAAATGGTCCCTGGCACGGATCCCTACACGACGTAGTCGACTTCCTACTGTCACAGCGCTGCTGTTGCAACAATGGGTGCTAATAGTAGTCATGGCTGTTTCGACCGCAGTACGCTGTCTCTCTCGCAAATGGGACAAAACGAACTGAACTGAATATTATTTTATAGTCGCACCAACAGCTAAGGTCATATGGCGACTTTCCAACTTCCATTGGTGGGCTTGAACACGCGTTGTTGCCCTACCACGTGGTCGTCTGGAAAGATTGTGTACACTTCCGGTACGTCTGTACTTATCCACCAGTTTTGCTATGGGTTTTTTCTGGACATGCATCCTTCTAGCAACCTGGAAAGATACACACATAATTTTGTGTAAAGTGTTGGTAAAACATTATAAATTAATTAATTTAAAGTGTTTTCAATTTTTAATGCTTGCTAATTGTGATATGGTAAAACTAACCTGCGAATGAAAGAAGCCTGCCTGCACCAATCTAACTGCTATCCCCCTTTCATCAATAGACATGCGTCCAATTTTATGTTTTTCAGGTGTGTCCATCCATACATGAGATAAAAAAAATCATTCCGTTTCATCAATTTGCACGTGCAGCTTACCTTGTTTTGACCGTTCACGCGTCAACGCACCCGAACAACGAGATAACACAAATCTGATTGCAGATATCACTAAGACATTACTAAAATTAACATGTGAGAAATTTAAAGGATTCATCTTCAAAAATGAAAAAATTATAACCATCCACAATCGGGGTACTTATAACATTTTTTTAAGTGTATGTATATATATTTGTATTCAATTTTAACAATTTAAAAAGTTTACCTTTATATGTATTCCAGCGGTTGCGGGCACCAATGGAGAAAGACCCGTCTGTGGAGGGATTCATGCTGGATTTTGAAAGAGGTAAGAAAACGATCAAGTAATAATAATACCAACAAAGAGTTCCACTGGTCGCAAATAATTTACCGGAAAGTACAGCTGGTCGGAGTGGCATACATTGCGAGGAACACATACGACAGACGTTCGAGGCACTAGACGACCAAGCAACCGAATCTAACTGCGAGCCGATTACTCAACTAACAGCCTACATCAGAAGGACATGGATCGGCGGAAGTATGTGGAAACCTGAAAACTGGTCAGTTTTTCGGGAGACAGTGAGAACGAACAATGATGTGGAGGGTATGTATTTTTTATTTATACGTAATACAAGTTTATATTTATATATTAACTATATCACATTCATCATACAAAAATATGATTTTCAAAAGTTCATTCGTCTGTTGATCTAAATATTAATTTAACGTTCATAAAACAAAACTTAAATTTAATAAGTACTAATAGTATTAAATATTTAAAATGTTCAGATGTTTAACCTCAGTGCTAAACACTGTCTTATATTTTTATTTTATAGGTTGGCACAGACGGATAAATACACGTGCAGGACGCGTCGGACTTTCCTTCTACGTTTTCGTCCCTCTTCTCCGGGCCGAGGCATCGACGGTGGACGTTTTCGTCCCTCTTCTCCGGGCCGAGGCATCGACGGTGGACGTTTTCGTCCCTCTTCTCCGGGCCGAGGCATCGACGGTGGACTTACAGATGAGACTGGTGTCGGAGAATCTACTGACGAGGACACATCGAGCCAGATCTGCTTCAACTCACAGACGACTCTGCAACTTTTGGAACAAATACGAAGACGGCAACAAGACGACCAACCAGCTTCTGAGGGAATGCGCCAGCATCATGGGACTAGGACCAGTACAATCAACAGAAGACCGCGTCTACGAGGAATAATGAATAGATTTAAGACTAAATATATGTGTGGTATAGTGACAATGAAATGACTTAAATTACATTTAATTATTTTAATATTCTCTATGTGTAATTTTATATCATGTTCATATTTCATTATTCTCCTTACCTGCTAATTATCATTGTTATCGTATTATGCATATTTGTGTAATGTAAATAAACAAAGGTGTGTCAGTTATCTTTTATATCATTTGCATTCTACTTTATTGTATATTCATTCCTTTTATGGAAATAAAAGTATAGAAGTTTAAATATAATGTGTAAATAAACACAGGTGTGTCAATTATTTTTATCATTTGCATAGTATTGTATATTCATTCTTTTTATGTAAATAAAATTATAAAAGTTTAAATATAAGGAACCGACCATTTTGATTCCTGGTGGGGGCCTGGGATTTTCCTTTCAGCCGGAATAATTTTTTTGCATTTCTTTAAATTCGGGATTTTATTTCGCCAAGTACCCCGGCCAGATTATTTTTTTTCGTCAACTTGAAAGCCAGAATATTTATTTTTTATGTTTTACTATTTGTAGAATAAGAAGAGCTGTTGTAGATCTACTCAATTTCTGCGTCAACGTTGGTTTTCAGTTGTACGTTGGCCAAGTCCAATTATTTCAGCAACCAATGGTCAGTGAAACTTGAAATATATCTCCAGTACCATCAAGGACACTAGTAGACACATGTTCCATAACTCTGTATTGCATTTAAGCAAAAGCATGCCATTTTCTTACTTTGAATTTTTGGCTTAATTAAGTTCTTTTTTGCCAAGACCATATATTTTAACAACTGAAAGTCGTACATCAACATAACTTCAGTAAAGCTTGGAATATCAAGGCAGGGTCCTTGAATGCTACTTTCCCTGTCCGATCTTTTTATATTTCTTTCCACAGTCCATTTAAGAGCATATCCCCCCTATCCTTTAATTCAAAATATAATTTCCCTCTACTCCTTAATTAACCCCATATCCTTTGATCTCTCTGCTCTATCCCTTAAAAACACCAATAAACCTGCAAAAATGCATTATACCTGTCTATAACTAGCTCCTTGTAGGCTATACTTCTTAAACATCCTTTCATTTACAGTTGAAATATACTTCAAATTGCATCTAAATAAAATATTGGTCACCCGAAAGGTAACTCCCTCGTATACCCACGCCATAACATTCAAATTTAATTCCCCCTATCCCTTAAATAATTTCTGTGGAAGACCCTGCTGTTCCATATTAACTCTGTATTGCATTTAAACAAAGTTATGTTCCTTTTTCGACTTCAAAATTCTGGTTAAAGATTTTAGGCAAGTCCTGGTATTTCAATGGGTGATTGTTAGTTACTAATACAACTTCAGTAAATCATGGATGCTAGTAGACACATGTTCCATAACTCTCTGTATTGCAGTTTAGCAGTTAAACTTTTTTAAGCAGCTTCATATATTTCAATGAAACTCGTTGCATACATCAAGCCTGTAAATGTCATTAGCCCCATAAACCCCACCCTTTCGCCCTCTCCTACACCACCATCACCACAGATAAATAGACAAATATTTGTTCTATTCTTTAGGGTTTCTCTTCAGTTACCATGTCTGCATCCTGTTTTCTTCCAAAAATGGGAAAATGACAGTCTAAGGAAATTTAACGTGAGTGTTTGACATTCATTATTAATAAATATGGTATCAGTGGTCATGGTAGTAATACATGTAGTATTCAGTGGTCATGATAGTAATACACGGGGTATTCAGTGGTCATGGTAGTAATACATGGGGTATTTAGTGTCATGGTAGTAATGAATAGGGTATTCAGTGGTCATGGTAGTAATGAATAAGGTATTCAGTGGTCATGGTAGTAATACACGGAGTATTTGTGGTCATGGTAGTTTAGTGGTCATGGTATTAATGAATAGGGTATTCAGTGGTCATGGTATTAATGAATAAGGTATTCAGAGGTCATGGTAGTAATACACGGGGTATTTAGTGGTCATGGTAGTAATACAAGGGGTATTTAGTGGTCATGGTAGTAATGAATAGGGTATTCAGTGGTCATTGTAGTAATGAATAGGGTATTCAGTGGTCATGGTAGTAGTAGTAATACATGTGGTATTTAGTCGTATTACCTATGGTAGTATTAATGTGATATACAGTGGTCATGGTAGTAGAACTTGTGATATAAAATGTGGTAAAGAGTAGCCATGATAGTTATACATGTGATGAAATTTGGACATGTTATGTTGTAAGGTTTTAATATGATCACTCCATGTTGTAAGGTTTTAATATGATTACTTCATGTTGTAAGGTTTTAATATGATTACTTCATGTTGTAATGTTTTAATATGATTACTTCATGTTGTAAGGTTTTAATATGATTACTTCATGTTGTAAGGTTTTAATATGATTACTTCATGTTGTAATGTTTTAATATGATTACTTCATGTTGTAAGGTTTTAATATGATTACTTCATGTTGTAATGTTTTAATATGATTACTTCATGTTGTAATGTTTTAATAGATTACTTCATGTTGTAATGTTTTAATATGATCACTCCATGTTGTGAGGTTTTAATATGATTACTTCATGTTGTAAGGTTTAATATGATTACTTCATGTTGTAAGGTTTTAATATGATTACTTCATGTTGTAAGGTTTTAATATGATTACTTCATGTTGTAAAGGTTTTAATATGATTACTTCATGTTGTAAGGTTTTAATATGATTACTTCATGTTGTAATGTTTTAATATGATTACTTCATGTTGTAATGTTTTAATATGATTACTTCATGTTGTAAGGTTTTAATATGATTACTTCATGTTGTAAGGTTTTAATATGATTACTTCATGTTGTAATGTTTTAATATGATTACTTCATGTTGTAAGGTTTTAATATGATTACTTCATGTTGTAAGGTTTTAATATGATTACTTCATGTTGTAAGGTTTTAATATGATTACTTCATGTTGTAAGGTTTTAATATGATTACTTCATGTTGTAAGGTTTTAATATGATCACTCCATGTTGTAAGGTTTTAATATGATTACTTCATGTTGTAAGGTTTTAATATGATCACTCCATGTTGTAAGGTTTTAATATGATTACTTCATGTTGTAAGGTTTTAATATGATTACTTCATGTTGTAATGTTTTAATATGATTACTTCATGTTGTAAGGTTTTAATATGATTACTTCATGTTGTAAGGTTTTAATATTATCACTCCATGTTGTAAGGTTTTAATATGATTACTTCATGTTGTAATGTTTTAATATGATTACTTCATGTTGTAAGGTTTTAATATGATTACTTCATGTTGTAAGGTTTTAATATGATTACTTCATGTTGTAAGGTTTTAATATGATTACTTCATGTTGTAAGGTTTTAATATGATAACTTCATGTTGTAAGGTTTTAATATGATTACTTCATGTTGTAAGGTTTGTTTTAATATGATTACTTCATGTTGTAAGGTTTTAATATGATCACTCCATGTTGTAAGGTTTTAATATGATCAACACATATTATATTAACAAAAATACAATTGTAAAACAAAACATGCTTAAGTACAAGCAATATATTGTATGTATATTATATGAATAAATCAAAAGTTCGGCAAATTGTACCGGCAACGTATATGATCATGGTCTGAAATATGTGTAAGTATTATTTTTCTAGTGAAAGGATAATACAATGTCCAATTTTTATATAGTTCCAGATCTATGCGAAAATAGTTTTTAAAGTGAAATGGGTTAATTGTCTCAATAAGCTTTTACAATATGACAATACAGAGGCTTTGTATGCAACACATTTACGAACACAAAACAAACACTTAAGCTTTTTTTCTTTTGTTTAATATATTGCTTGATGTAAAGGTTTGAAATAAAAAAAATCTTGAAAAAAAAATACAAATACATTTACAAGGAAACACGATGGACTAGTGGTTGCCTGTATACAAGTATATTCATGCAAACGATCTGAAACATATTCCTATAAATAATCTATTGCAAAACACATATATTGAACAAGAATATATGATCATGTACATTTGCAGTAGTCTATATTATTTTTCAGAGTTTCAAGTGCTCTTTTTGCATGATGGTTTGTAGTACATGCACATTTTCTTTACATATACATTGTTACAAAGCTAGTAAACAAAACACTTAACAGTACTGTAGGTATTTTTTATTGTTAGTAATTCCAAATATCGAAAAAGATCAACATATCAACATGCGTTGTTTTCGTTCTTTTTCAAGAAGTTTTCTTTATGCTTATGAGATGATCATTCTGCCAATACGTAAAATGTACATTCTTACGACTAAAATATTGCCAATAAATTGAAACGTAATGATTTAATTTCGAAATAACTATAATTTGCCCTAAATAAACATGTTCATATTGATTTGAAATATGGCCACTGAAATTAATTCTCTTTGTATTTTCACAGGTGTAAATCGTTTATTTTCCCCCAGTCGGTGGTGGGGTGATAAGAATCAACCGACTGCTCGTTACTTAGCAGAGGGGTAGGACACCCCCCCCTCCCCCATCCCCAACGAAATGTAACCAACCTGTTGACCGTGAGTGGCGATCCGTGTCGTTGGAGGAGGGAGTCCTGGTGGTTGAGTGGCGTGGAGATCTGGTAGTTATCTCCACGTTGCAACACACCACTTTGGTCCGGACTTCAACTAGACGGGCGGTCAGATTTGGCCCGATCTGATCAATCGGTTTGTCACGCCAGCTATACGGGATCCTAGCTTCTTGTTTAATTCAAATCTCCCTCAATCCCTCTCGTTTAATATCTTGCCCATTTTTATTTTGTCCTCTTTAAACATAATGTAGAAAGGATCCTTTATGGCGGTGGCGCTATGGCTATTCATGTATTTCTGAACGCTATATGGCTATACTCATGCCACTTTTAAGCGGAACATAAGTGCGGCTCTTCGACTTTTCAGTTAAGGGGTTATGTCCGCTGGGTGGTATGGGGGGTCTGATGCGTTAGTTTTATATGAGTATACTCTTCACGTATTCTTGGCATTTGTCTGTCGGATATCCACACCAAATGTCCCCTTGTTGGGCTCCGAGGTGGGTGAGAAGCGTGGAGAATGAATATCATTTGCCAATTATGGCCCCAAAACACGCACACAAAACTACTCATACTTCTAAACGATCACAAGAAGAGTCCAAATCTGAATCGGATGAGGATATTTCTCATTTAAATTGGCCTCGTTTTCTGAATATTATCGCCCTCGATGATAACACATCTATCACTAGACTCTCTCCTTTTGCCATCTACAAGGCTTTACTTGGCATCGCCGGTGAGCCAAGGAGTGTAAAGAAAACTCAGTAATGGGAAACTTCTTGTTGAGTGTGCCAAAAAATCACACTCTGACAATCTCCTTTCTATTCAAACTTTTGTAAAAATCCGTGTTGAGGTTATCCCTCACATTTCTCTCAATTCTTCAAAGGGTGTAGTACGCTCCAGGGAACTGGAGCACTGCACTCTTGAAGAAATGACCCAAAACCTAAAATCTCAAGGTGTGACTGAGGTAACGCGCATCAGTACGAGGCGGAGTGGCAAACTCACTCCTACAAATACTTTTGTGCTTACTTTCAGCACACCAAATCTGCCAAAGACCATCAAAACTGGATATATCATTCTACCAGTTGACCCCTTCATTCCAAACCCTCTTCGATGTTTTAACTGTCAACTCTTTGGTCACCATAGAGAAAGATGCAAGCGAGCTGCTCCAGTCTGTGCCCTTTGCGGCCAGGAGGGTCATAGCGACTTCGCCAATTGCAAAATTCCGCCTTTTGCGTTAACTGCAAGGGGACCCACGGATCTTTCTCTAAGGATTGTCCGAAGTGGAAGCACGAGAAGGAAATACAGAAAGTTAAGACTGAAAAGAACATTTACTTTCCTGAAGCTAGGAAACTTGTTGAAGGTCTAACTCCACCCACTCCATCTGGCAAATCATATGCCGATGCGAGTAGGGTTGAGAAACCAGCTACCAGGTCTATCGCGGTGCAGACCGTGATAACCTTGCCAATAGACTCCAACGGGTTTGCTACTATTCCCACATCTGTTCAGGAATCCTCTAAAACATCTTCAGCCTCTCAAACTGCGGTCCTCTTCAATAAGCCTCCTGTGGCTCCCAAACCTCTTGTGGCTTCCAAGCCTAAAACTTCTTCAACTATATCCTCAACAACTCCTACACCTACTACATCTACTTCATCTATTCCGAAATCTACGGACTCTAGTGCAAACCAAGAGTCCACCAAAGCCGACGAACTCTTCCAAAGGTTCGTCAAATCCGACGAAGTCTCCCAAGAGTTCGTCACCAATCAGAACTGCTGCCACGGACGTGACAGCAAGGAAAAAGAAAACTCCCGGGTTAGGGAAGCAGTCAAAAGGATCTGATGATCCGATTGAACTGCACAACATATTTGAAGACTTGGAGATGGAGGTTGATAATCCAGCACGTCTGGAACTCCCAAAGTCCCCAAAGTCTCCAAGGTCTGCAAAACCCAAAGGCCGTAAGCCCGTACTTCCGCCTTAGTAACGACAAAATCAAATAAGATCATTCAATGGAACTGCCGAGGTTTAAAACCTAATTATGATGAAATCAGCTTACTTTTAAATAAACACAACCCTGTTGCATTTTGTTTTCAAGAAACTTTCTTGAAGACTAGTGATAAAATATATTTTAAAAACTATTCATTGTATAACTATATTTGTGATACAGGTGATAAAGCTTCTGGAGCTACATTTGGGGTTGTAAGGATATAAACGATAAAGGCAAGAAAGTTGAAGATTTCTTAGCCAAAAACAATTTGTGTCTTTTTAATGATAACAAAACACATACTTATTTACATCCAGCTACAGGCTCTCATTCTTCCATTGATTTAACAATATGCGATCCAACGCTCTTGATGGATTTTTCGTGGAGTGTTGGTGACGACCTATGTGGAAGTGACCACTTCCCCTTATTTCTTGAAAATATCGGCCCTCCACTTCTCGAAAAAACGCAACGATGGAAACTTCGCAAAGCTGATTGGGATACGTTTCAATCTCTTTGTGAGGAACAGTTAAAGCCTTCCGTTTTCGAGAATGTCGAAGACGCAACTGCTCTTTTTACCAAAACCCTTCATGATATAGCTGATCAAACTATTCCAAAAACCTCGGCAAATCCAAAACGCCCACATAAACCATGGTACGATGATGACTGCAAAAAGGCAGTCAGCGATCGTAAAGCTGCTTTGAATGCTTTTAACTTGCGGCCAACTCAAAATAATTTAGATACTTTTAGAGTTTTTCGTGCGAAAGCCCGTCGTACTATTAAGGATAGCAAGAAGTAATCCTGGAGATCTTATGTCTCTAGGCTGAACTCCCGTTCATCACTTAAGAAGACGTGGGACATGGTCCGGAAAATAAACGGTAAAGGTAATTCTAGTTGTGTAAATCATCTTAAAAATGATAATGAGGATATTACTTCTGTCAAAGATATTACGAACACTTTGGCAGAAACTTTTTCTAAAAATTCTTCTTCTGAAAATTGTCAACCAAATTTTCTAAAAAATAAGAAACTAAAAGAACAGAAGAAGCTGAATTTCAAGTCTAAAAATTTGGAGAAATACAATAAACTGTTCACTCTCAAAGAACTTCGAGAATCCCTTAAAAAGGCTCATGATACATCAGCTGGTCCTGATGATATCCATTCTCAATTATTAAAACATTTACATGAAACCTGTCTCTCTACACTTCTTGATATATTTAATAAGGTTTGGGTGACAGGAAACTTCCCCGATTCTTGGCGGGAAGCAATCGTTATTCCAGTCCCCAAACCTGGAAAGGATCATACGGACCCAATAAATTATCGCCCTATTGCTTTAACGAGTTGTATATGTAAAACTATGGAACGAATGATTAATGAGAGACTCGTTTGGTACCTGGAATCCAACAAGCTGATAACAAAGTATCAAAGTGGATTCCGGCGCCAACGAGGCACAACAGACAATCACATTCGATTTGAATCATTTATTAGAGAAGTTTTCGTAAAGAAAGAACATCTAGTCGCTGTATTTTTTACTTGGAGAAAGCTTGAGGTACTGCATGGAAGTACGGTATTATGAATGATCTTCATGACCTTGGTCTTAGAGGTCGCTTGGCAATTTTTATAGAGAATTTCTTAGAGGACAGACAGTTTCGTGTCCGAATGGGTTCAACCCTCTCTGACATGCATGAGCAGGAGATGGGTGTGCCACAGGGCAGCATACTCTATGTCACCCTTTTTAGTATAAAAATTAACAGTATAGTTAAATGCATCGATCCTGGTGTGGATTGCTCTCTATATGTTGACGACTTTGTTATAATTATGTTATCGTGCAAAAAACATGAACACTATTGAGAGACAACTGCAACAATGTCTGAATAAACTTCAGACCTGGTCGGATGAAAATGGTTTTAAATTTTCTAAATCTAAAACTAATTGTATCCACTTTTGTCAATTACGTAAACATAATGAAGACCCTCATCTAACACTGGATGGGTCACCAATACCAGTAGTAGATGAGGCAAAATTCCTTGGTCTTATTTTCGACCGTAAATTAACGTTTATATCACACCTTAAATACTTGAAGGCCAAGTGCCTTAAAGCTCTTAATTTACTTAAAGTTGTTGCAAACACTAACTGGGGAGCAGATCGTAAAGTCCTTTTACAACTTTATAGATCTCTTATCAGAACCAAGCTGGACTACGGCTCAATAGTATATGGATCGACTCGCAAGTCATACTTGCAGATGCTCGATCCTATACATAATCAAGGATTACGACTCGCCTTAGGTGCCTTTCGTTCATCACCAGCCGAAAGTCTATATGTTGAAGCTAATGAACCATCACTGTCTCATAGACGGGACAAGTTAGCCCTTCAATATGCCATTAAATTAAAATCTAACCTTCAAACCCAACTTTCGATAATGACTTTAATCCTAGTTGTGAACCTCTTTTTGATCGAAAACCGAAGGCCATCCGACCATTTGGTCTTCGTATTAAACCAAAATTAAGAGACACTGAAATCGACCTAAATTTGATTGCCAAGTACAAAGTACCACAAATTCCACCGTGGACTTTGGAAACACCAACAATTATTTTCGACCTTTGTAATAGTAAAAAATCCAGTACAGACCCTACTGTCTTTCAAAGCAAATTTAATGAAATTAAATCAAAATACAGTAACTTTCAACATATATACACAGATGGTTCTTAAGATGGAGATAAGGTAGCTGCAGCAGCTGTTGTTCACAAACACGGCATAAAGAGCCGCCTGCCTGACAAGGCCTCTATCTTTTCAGCTGATCTTAAGGCAATTGAACTTGCCTTCAATTATATTCAGGAATCTGATGATGACCATTTTGTAATCTTTTCTGATTCCCTTTCATCTCTTCAAGCACTGGGTAATATGAAACATGATAACCAAGTTGTGCTTCAACTTTTAGAAAAGTACAATTCTTTTATAATTGACAATGTTATTATTTTCTGCTGGCTTCCAAGCCAGGTAGGAATACGTGGTAATGATAGAGCTGATAGTGCTGCTAAAGCAGCATTAGGTTTACATATATCTGATACCAAATTACCTTATACCGATTTTAAAAGTTGTATTAACACATATATTCGTTACTCTTGGCAAGCCGCTTGGGATTTGTCAGTTAACAATAAACTCCATTCAATTAAACCGTTACTCGGAGAATGGCGTTCTTCTAGTAGACACATCCGTCGAGAGAAAGTTGTCCTAGCCCGGTGCAGAATAGGGCATACACGTTATACTCATACATATTTATTACAAGGTGAGCAATTACCAGAATGTATACACTGCTTTGCACCGTTAACGGTCAAACACATATTGCTGGAATGTGTAGACTTTGATCCTATGCGTCAAAGGTACTACAATGTTAATACTATGACCGAGTTATTTAAAACTATAGATTTTAGTTTAGTTTTAGATTTCCTGAAGGAAGTCAGACTATATGAATCATTATAATATGTTCTTGTATTTTACTTTGTTATATACCCGTTTTCGGGCATTTGTTGGTTTGCATATATGGTTTGTATTACTACCATATCGTCCCTTATTTTTTAATAGTTTTATCTTGATATATATACATTAATTTTTAATTAATCCTTTATTTCTTCATCTTTCATCAGTTTTTGCGCACAATATGACCTATTTATGTGTCGACGTGCCGTAAAACACCATTCATTCATTCATTCAAATCGTTTATTTGATAAAACCTGTCAGAATAATGGTATACTCTAACTACCAGTTTTTGGAAATCAGAGACAGCTGAAATGTTCAGGCTACAACACAAATAGAGTATGTTCTCATCTCGTTGGTTGATATAAATACCTCGATGGGCTACGTGTTTAAATTAACCAACTCGACGAGACCATACTCCGGAGGACGTTAACACACAAGTATGCATACACATTTCAATTAATATTTAAAATACGCTACGTGTTTTTCATCTGTTTTTTTTTCTAATATTTTAAAGAGTATATTCATGTTAGAAGGACACACCTTTTGATGAACCCACACGTAACAGATAATCTGCATGTACAACTCAAACTGTACGTATCGAACGTGCTGTATCAAATGCATGTAATTTGGTTTATATTTCAGCATTGGATAGCACACCACAAATTCAAATTCAAGTGGGACATATAATCGGTGCATTTCTTGGTGGTTTTGTATTGGCAGTCGTGACTATGGTTATTTTCTCTTCACTTCAGAGAAGATACATAAGTGGTGGGTTATGTACGATTATATTGTGTGCATATATAGTATGGACTTGTTGTTGTAATTGTGTGTTTGTTGTTGGCTTCGTTTTGTGAATGCTGCATACAATGTTCTACTTTTGCAAGTACTCTTATATCGGGACAAGTTTTACATATTTTTCAGTCAGAAGCTTTTGCCGCACGGTCAAAGAAACGACAGGAAACAATAAAGTCACGACAAGGTCCGATGAACATGATTATATAAATGATGTGAAAGCTACAGGTACAGTGCAATGTGTAATTGGGCCTCTTGCGGGGTATTCAGACATGACAATACTGCCCATGGTTCAAATCATTTTATTTCCAGGCGTCGCAATATACGACGTAACCATATCCATAGTATAGACTACATATCCATATCAATTGTATAGACTACGATTTGAGCCTGAAACATAGGAAACAATACTTGGTAAAACTAGGTAAACATCTATCAGATTGCTAAAGGGCTCAATTCAACAAACCCATTAAATCACATTTCATACATAATATAAAACACAGTCTTACCAGAATCGCTTCAGTAAATCATTACAGTACTATGACCTATTTATTCAAAGGTAAGAGCTAACTATATTTAGATGGAAAAAACTCGTTGATTCACTATACTCCAAGTTTGGTCTAGCGACCTTACTCTCTCAAAGATAGATATTGAATGCCTTTGTCTACAGGAAAGGAAGGCGGGAGTTAGTAGTTTTAGCGTCATAAAGGGGTTATAGGATATAAATCACGAGCGTGCAGTGAGAACCTCTCATCCCTCGCTAAACACACCAAACCATTCACTCACACCATATTGACATAATAAACACAGAGACAACACAGTACGCAACATAGTACACCACAAAACAGTTACTATGAGCGCTTGCTAGCATATGCTACAAAGCATACATACAATTGATATTAAGATTAAAACACTTTATAAACACCATGTTACATATTCCCCCTCTCTCTTGAAATACCTCCTAGTATCTCCAGTGACCACACTGAACACAAATTATTAATAACTACTGCTCAAAGGGGAACAACTCATACTACCTTCATCTCTCTACATACAGGGTAGTTACTGCCTCTGACACATCAACTAAAACACACATCTGGTTGTCCGAACTGAATCCAACCATATTCCGGACAGTCATGAGCTAAAATATTAAAATACATCTGTATATAAATGACAATAAAGATAATAAGAACACCTACAAAATAAATGTGAAATTTATTCTGCTTTGCTCTGAAAAACGACTAGGTTTTGTATTAACGAGCAAAATAAACAATTTTCTTCTTTCTGATGAATTATTAAATCCATTCGGTCATCTGAAAGGAAAATATGTACTTCATTAATCGGTATCTTTATCGCTTCTACAATTTACAAGGAGTAAAGCTAACCGATAAGAAATAACAAAACATTTTATATTCCGTCTACAAGTAAGAAATATATTTTAATGAAACGGGCCACCCTGGAGGGAAATGAAATCTGAAAAAGAATAGAAATTCTTAAATTCGCTACAATTCCCACTCTCCAAATCGATCGTGTGGTCGTCTCTGCCTAACGGGTCTCCTTGGGCTAATTCTTGGTATGGGAACTGGGTCACTGGGTGACCGCCTGCCATCCGCGACTGTGGTTGCCCGTGGCTGATCAACCTGTCATTCCGATGATGACCCTGGTTCTCCCGTAAGAACTGTTTCAGTAGAACGGTGTCGAGCTTTTTACAACATATATATTTTGTTACAATATATTCTATAATTGTATTGGAATAAAAGAACAGTTCGTATAGCGATTCCCTCCTTACACTGTATGTTCTTGCTTACCGGATAAGGTTATCCATGTTTTATATGGGTGATCGAAAGCCTGACCTTACACATGGGGGAACCTAAAGTCGCGCGATGATACCAACAATGACAGTGTCATGACGATTACTAAAGGTACAGTGTCATGTTTATTACTAAAGGTAAGAACCTCCGCTAAAGGTAACACTCACATCTTCCGCTAAAGGTAACAACGGTAACGCTAAAGGTGACAACTTTTCATATCAACGTTAATGTTAACAACTGTCTTCGCTAAAGTTTACAACGTTTTTCAACATTACAGTTTTCAAGAACATTTTGAGTAAACAGATTTTTGTTAGTTACTGAGGCACTTGATTCGCTTCCAACCGATACGACCCGTCTCAGCGTTGTAGAAGAGTGTGATGGTATCCCTCGCGGACACGTGGATATCCCCCGCTTTCCTGCAGTTTTGAATCCCACTGGGAGCTCGACTTGTCAAGTGTTGATTCTTATGGATGGCGGTACTGGTTCTACCGAGCAAATATGGGGTAGTCTGCTTCAACCACAAAAACATCGACGGTCATAAATTATATGGCCTAACATGTGCTAAAAATTACGTAAAACACCATTCAAACAAAACAAAAATTCTCTTACATCAAGATCATGCCAAATTAAAGCTATAACCTTTGTGAAGATAGACCAGTTATGGCAATGTCAAATGAAAACATTAAGCTATAATTCCTTTAATATAAGTATTATTGTTTTATTTATATAGTACTCAGGACGTCAAACAAAGATTTTGTCACCTCCACCATTTTGGAGATGTGTCAATTTACTGATAATTAATTGGTCAAATTCTTGCTAATATGTTATGATAAAAATGATAATTCACTGCCGTTCACACATGTCCGTACTCCCGTGCTATAATACATGTATTATAGACATGTATTATAAGCTTTTCTTGTTAAACAGTGTTGTAGATATGTGTGTGGTTTGTAGATAAAAAAACATGCAAAGATCAGATGGGTGTGTTTTTCTTATCTGCATGCGTGTCATGGGACATTGATGTAAATCCGCGTCAATCTGTTTATGAAACATTTATCAAATAAATCTTCTTTTTTTTAGTTTGCTGAAATGCGTCTGATTTATAAATTGATAACAAAAACATCCGTAAATAATAATTTTGCATGGGATGAGACATGCCGCTTTTATAGGTATATAATGAGATGATAAACAATAGCAATAAGTGTTAATACAGTGTAGGTAATAACTGTTACCGAAAACGTATACATTTGACGAGCATCTCTTTCCCTGTGTACACTTTACTTTCTGAAATCCTATATCAGGGCATTTCATGTTTACTTCAAAATTTTAAGATTAGATGGAAACAATTAAATGCGCATTTTTAATAGAGAGACATAAAACAAACTTGTGGAAACTATGTATATTCTATAAGAAGCACAGTAATCATATTACAAAATAATATGTGCATTTTTTTGTATTTTCAAATACCTCCTCGCTGATAAAATCAGCATGAACGGTAGATTAAAATTAACCACGCCACATTCAACAGTAACATATTATTACGAACGAGTGCATACTACGTATGTGAACATTGATATATATAAACTGTACACATCTTTAAATAACGTAAATACGTGATCAAATTATTAAAGATGCTCATCTATTGATGTTTTATTTTCCAATTTTGATTAAAACTGAATAGCAGTTGTCATATCATTAAAGACCGTCTTACAAAAACAAAATGCCAGACATAGATCACGAAAAGCTGTCAAATTAAAATTCAAATAAGCAGACAGTATCGTTGAATATAAATTCAAATTAGGAATACAAATTCATATATCACCTGTAAAAATTAAATCTCAAATCAGCAGACTGTATCGTTGAATATAGATTCAAATGAGGAATACACATTTGTATCATTTTTAAATGAGAAAACCTCCAGTATTAACCCTCGCAATATGGAGTCCCTTTCGAAAACTTCATATGGCCCAGGAATGCTTTTTCATCGGTCATCATTGTCCCAATGTTTTAAGGCCAGTTTTAAGGATCATTTATTCAAACGTTGCTGATCGTGTGAAGTCGACCATTTCATTATTTTGAAACTAAATAGAACGTGCTTTTTGTTGGCTTCCAATCTAAAAATGATCTATTTCTCGCTTCATTGAAGTTGTCGATCATAATTTGTTTTGTCATGATTGTGAAGAGAATTCTACGTTCATATTATCCTTGTCATCTCTCATTCGAATTCGCTGGATGTTTATTTTATGAATGCACGAAGACTACTTTCACCAATCCCCGGAGGTCACTGAAATTTGCGAAAAGGTGTCTGCTTTTTCGACATGGTGGCATCATTCCAATTTTGATGTCATCGGATTAGAGATCTGGCCATGGTGGGAGCTTAGTCTTGCAGTATCTCGAGAACAGGGGTTTTCCGGGACTATCGACCTATCGGGACAAGAAGGCGTCATCACTCTGTACAACGACCACCAAAGGGTGCGCCTTGGCCAGCCCGGGCCATCCAAGTCGCTGTCGGCCACAAGGCGACACCCTGCCCTTCTGATCCCAGTGACCTGAATACAAGTGTTCTCGGGCAAGCCACTATGCTGACCGAATTTGGCTGGCCTCCTCCTACAAAGGTCACCAGGTGGCGTGCCTTGGCCAGAGTTGAATATGGGGTGGGGATTTATTGTTGGAGTGTTCCTAACTGACCATGATGGGAAGTTAGTCTGGCAATATCTCGTTTTCTAGTAAGCTAGTAACGGAAAATCTTTTTTTCTCGAGATACGGCCAAACTAAGCTCGCCTCATGGTCAGGTATACATACTCCAGCTGTAAATCCCCATCACATAGTCAACCCTTGCCAAGGCACTCCACGTGGTGGCCGTTGTAGGCGGTGAACTACTCAGAAAAAAAAAGCTGAATTATCTTCCTCTCTTAATTTGTTAAGAGTTTTCATTCAATGTCGTCGTCTATAATTCGTGAAAATCGTCATCCCGTCATTATTCGGGATCAAGCCTTGTGTGTATTTCGACGGATCGGTATGTTCAAAATCTTGACATTTTGCTAGCCGGAAGGCAACGGGACAGAAAATAATTCATTGTTGCTACATAAACAATATGGCCGTTAGCTACACGTGTTGAAGAATAAGTTGCGTTGCATGTTTGTTATTTATAATACTTAACAAGGTTTTATCACTGCTTTCATTTAAATGAACTATAGATGGAGCAATCGGCTAAATGACATTGTAAAACTGTGATGATAACTTTGATCTTGCAAATTTCTTTTGGAGGGAATCTAAGGAGCGCCATACTAGTATGACGTAACCTAGATAACTAAGGAGCGCCATACTAGTATGACGTAATCTAGATAATTTGAAATATGCTTAAAATAAGTGATCGAGAGATGTTGCGAATGGCATTTGATTCTGCTGTCGACGTCACGTGCCTGCAGGTTTTGCAACCTGCACGTGATTTCCAGGCGTTCTGAAAATTAAGAATAATAAACCTATCTCAGTTTTAGCGATTTTCCCAAAGGAACATTATACACTTCTCAAAACTGCTAACTACACCGCTCACGTTTTGGGTTATATATATCGATGGGTTGAATGTTTTTCAATAAAATAAAAAGGAAATAGCAATTCAATCATTTTTACATCATTTCATTTTAATTTTTTCATGGGCAATGCTAGAACTAAACCACAATAAGCAATTACAAACGACCCATGTAAACACTAAAGTCACACTTTTCCCATATCTACATGTAGATATGGGAAAAGTGTGACTTTAGTGTTTACATGGGTCGCATGTAGATATGGGAAAAGTGTGACTTTAGTGTTTACATGGGTCGTTTGTAATTGCTTATTGTGGTTTAGTTCTAGCATTGCCCATGAAAAAAATAAAATGAAATGATGTAAAAATGATTGAATTGGTATTTCCTTTTTATTTTATTGAAAAACATTCAACCCATCAATATATATAACCCAAAACGTGAGCGGTGTAGTTAGCAGTTTTGAGAAGTGTATGTACTATAGAAATGTGTCCAAAACCTTTAGTAAGCACCTCTCTAAAGAGATATGAAAAGAGTCGATATGAAAAGAAAATAAGTGGATTTTGTGAGTTGTTTGCGCGCCGAATGCGCTGTTGTTCCGGAAGTGCTCTGGAGTTGTCTAATGTGAAAATTAACTATCGCATATTTTGCGAAAGGCTCATTTGTTCACCGAGTTCAACTGTGACGTTGATAACTGTAATAACAAACGCCTTACTGTTACAATAGCAATTGTTTGGTAGTACAAGAACGGTTGGTATTATACATTATCAGCCTAAACATTTTGTACATTATCGGTCGATACAAATATTATTACATTATCGGACAAAGATTGTTACAATATCGATTGGAAACAAATGTCATTACACTATCGTTTAAACCCTTTTAAAATATCGGTCAGAAATGTTATTGTATCATCGGTGAATTATATTACAATATCGGTCGATGTTAAAATATCAGGGTTTTTTTCATGACTACAGTATCTGTAGATGTTACATTATAGGTTTTATTACATTATCAGTCGTAACGGCCCGGATCAGCAGCTCATATTTATAGCAAGTGTTCCTTATGCATGCATCATTATTTGAGTATTACTGTTTACGAATAATCATTGCTGCCGTACATTACAGGGGCGTAGGAAGGTTTTAGATACTGTGGAGGCAAGTTGGTCCCAAATGAACATTTTCAATTACTGATAAGGATGTTTTCCCTTTTGTTTTGCTTGTCACATATTTCAATGAACCCAATATACACTTTTTTTGTCAATTGATTAGTGTAAAGCCCTGCCGGACACAAGCACTTGTGTCGGGTCAAAACATAAATAGACAAAATATGTGGTGGGTAGGGGGGATGGAGGAAAACATACACTAGCCCCACCCCAGTCAGATTAGTTATTGAAAGGTGTTTCTGCCCTTCCCATCTCCACCCGGTTATTACTGCTATGCATTAATATGTACATAGTATGATCGAAACAATTTCTAGATAATTTATATCAATAAGTAACACGTATTAGTAGTGGTGGATTCAGAAGGGGACAGAGGGAGAATGTTTTCGGCGCTGCGCCCCATCCCCTCACTCCCCCTAGAAATACACACATAAATCAAGTCCAAACCCTATTGTGCCTTTACCTTTAGGATGTCCTATTAGTTAAATGGTGGAGGGACTATAAACCTTAAAACTACACTCACCCATACACACATAAACGAGCAGTACATTATTTAACTAAAATATTTTGTTCGAATATGGTACGTTGATAACTACTTATCTGTTTTGGTTTTATATAATAAAGAAGACAAATCAATGACACTGAATATTCGATCTCTTCTGACGTCACTCCATTACAGTTTACATTGACCAGAGTGTACGGGTACAGCTAAAAAAAATGAATCAGGTGCCACAGTAACTAGCAACAATCTGTTTACTCAATTTTCATTGAAACTGTATATTTTGAAAAACGTTGTTACCTTTGGCGTAGACAGTTGTTACCTTTAGCGTAAACATGAAAAGGTGTTACCTTTAGCGTTTGCGTGTTACCTTAAGCTTTAGCGTTAGCGTTTTTACCTTTAGTTGTTACCTTTAGCGTTAGCGTTTTTACCTTTAGTTGTTACCTTTAGCGTTAGCGTTGTTACCTTTAGTTGTTACCTTTAGCGTTAGCGTTTTTACCTTTAGTTGTTACCTTTAGCGTTAGCGTTTTTACCTTTAGTTGTTACCTTTAGCGTTAGCGTTGTTACCTTAAGCGGAAGAGATGATTGTTACATTTAGCGGAAGTTGTTACCTTTAGCGGAATTGTTACCGTTGGCGTTATTACAATGTATATGCTTATGATGTTGACGAACTTTTATCTATAATGTATATTTCTAACTGTCGATTAAAAAGTTTGTATTATGTTGTGTTTCGTTTTAGTGTGTGCGTGCATGTGTGCATGTGTGTGTGAACGAGGTATATGCGGGGCATTTGTTTTCTTACTTAATTTTCGATTCGGTGGTTCCACTACTCCGGCCGATAAAGGCTCTGGGTATTATTTAACCACTCATAGGATATGGTGTCTGCTTTTTAATTTAGTCTTTTGGCTGTTACTTGTGATATGCAGGCTTCATAACTGCTGCTCCCAACTAAATTCCTTTTTGTTTATTTCGCTCTTCGGGGCATACAATTTTATTAGATCCTGGGACCATACGCCGCTGGATATAGGGGATGAAATAAAGATACAGCTATTTACTATATCCACCGCCATATGTTTGCCATCTTCGGGATGGTTAACATTCTGTACTGTTGATTTTATGAATACTGAGTTATGCTCAACCCGGGGCTAGAGGGCGTGAGCGGTAGCTAGCATATTTCACTACCGCTCATGAACAGTCTCAATCAAACCGAGCCTGCAATATTTCGTATGTGTCGTGCTCGGCCGTTTCCAAAGGTCCATTATCATACTCTTTTCTACTGCACCGCCTACTTAATGTAATACATATAGAAGTAGTATACAAGTTGAACAGTAAATGCAGCAATCACGACCACATACAGTCAACAAACACGCACAGAAACGAACACTAATTACAAAGTTGAATAAAGGGCAACATAAAATATCCCAAACACACCATGGTTGACAATAGTGCTACCGCCTTGGAACAATTAGTAGAACAAATGCGTGGGTTTTAACCATGTTCTTGGGTGTTTTGTATTAATTTGATCTATAAGGGTTTTATTTCACGTTGTTAAGAAAGAATATTAAATAGAAATATGATATTAATGACTAATGGTGTTTCCTATGTGATCTCTATCTGGATCTCCTGTATGAATTTTAGAAAATGTAACATTTGTATATTTGCAGATGGTTATTGCTAACCTTACAGAGAGAGGGGTAATTTAATCACATGTTTGTTTTAAACAGATCAGTTTCTTATTTTCTAAAAGTGTTTAACCTTGAGAAATATGCGGCAAGGTATAATGTAAATTATGACATATCTTAAGTACACTATTCAATGTCTCATTAATTTATTTGTAGAAAACAGTAATAAATGTATATAATAGTAAGTGTAAAAAAATTAAAAAAACTAAATTTGCAAAAGACGAGATGTTTTTAAAACTACAGAAGGGCGGATTATAAAGTTATCGGAACGTCTTTAATTACTGAATATATTTATGAAATCAAATCTAAATCAATATTTCGATATTATTATTGAGATTTATAGTTTTCACACATTTTATTTAAATCTATGAACAAGACAGCGTCACCAAGGCACCATGGATAATATAGCACAAGGGTACTATTTAGGATATGTATACGTGTTTAGAATTATATTTCATGATCTGTCGCCATTGATATAAATGTATTTTGTAACTGTTGCTTATGCTGTTCATATGTATGAACCTAAGTGAATAAAGATTTGATTTGATTTGAAATTGGATGTTTAAATAGTCAGTAAATACAATACATAAAGCAAATAAGGTGTTGCTTACATCAGTTATTAGTAACTATTGTGATCAACTTAATTAAATAACGTTAATTGAAATATCAAGATATACTCAGCCAATTGATGATGTCATTTAAATTATATGAATTATTTCGTGAACTCATTTACGTCACAACGCTACTTGCTTTGTCCTAAGAATTTTATAAATCAAGACCGATATTCAATAGTCGGCATTGAAATGCAAATATAATTTCTATATTTGTGACATCTGTTAGTTCAAGGAAATCTTAAGCAACCTTTAACGGTTAACTGACAAGTCATTGCGTACCGAGAGCCTTTTAATATAATTTTATACTAAAAGAAAAAAAAAACCAACCCTATATTAATAATCAAATATCTTGGCGTGCATCAAATATCTTAACGTGCATTTAACTAAAAACTATAATTGTATTTCAGTCCAATGATGTATTTAGGTCTGATATTAATATTTCGCTAGTTTTGTGTGAATCTGAGCGACAGATAAACGTTCTGAGGCGAAACCAAGCGTTACATCTTATAACCCAAGAACCCAAGAACCCAAGAAAATATGCCACAAACCGTGCATCACGTGCATCTGCTAACTTTTATTTTTCTTGCTTTACTTAAACCTCAAGTTCAAGTGACAGGTTAGCATGCTCATGTTGCAGATTAATGGGTACTTATCACTTTATGTGGTCATTATTGGCCATGCGCTTGTGGGCAATGTTGCCCAAGAAGTACAGTATTTAAACTGTAAAATATATAATGAATTAACTAATAGTTTATATTTAAAATCAACATAGAACTATATGTTAGCATATACCTATTAAGTATGTGATGCTAGTTTATGCAGCAAATAAATATAAATAAAACTTGATTTTCCCTCAATAAAAGATAATAGTATAAAAAAAACTGTTGTTTTTTTGTTGTTGTTTTTTTAAATCATTATGTTCACATTCAGGCAAAATGAGTTTTGAGATTCCTGGTAATATATAGTATGATCCTGCAATGACTATCTCCAAACTATGTATCGTTTTATGGGTAGTTCTGGAAAAGTAAACATCGAACAAGAAAAGTAGCATTCAAGCACGACAGTCAACCACAAACACACACAGAAGCAAAGAACAAATTTAAAGATGAATAAAAGGCAAACTAAGAAATCACACACACAAAAGGGTTGACAATAGGGCTACCGCGTTGGAACGGTCAGTGGGCAACAAAGGTTGCAGCTGGGAGTTTAAACCAGGTTCTAGGGTGCACCAAACCTCTCTCTTTCCTTATTGTCATCCCAATAAACGGGACAGTGTAAACAAAGATATCCCCGCCCGGTTATATTCTCTAATAAACAATGCAGTATAACTACAACAAATCAAAAGCCTAGAAAGCCACAGAGTAAGTACACTGAACGACTTTAAAAACGCAACAGGGAAATAAATCTACAGTTGATTTGCTGAAAATTTCATTTCAATTGATCAACAATAAACTTGTTAAATTCAGAGCATAACAGTACGACCCCGAAAAGCAAAAGTCACAATACTAAAACCCGGTATATCCCAAATATGCGTAGGATATGTCAGGCGTGCATTGTCGCTAATGGTGGATATTGTGACTTTTGCTTTTGGGGGTAGTACTGTTATATTTTGAATTTAACAAGTTTAATGTTGATTCTATTTTGAATGAAATTTTCAGCAATTCAACTGTAGATATGGTTAAGTAGAATAGATGAAATTAAAATTTAATTTCAATTGAAATATGTCAGTTATCTTAGTTTATTCTCTGGTGCGTTTTAAAGTCGTTCAGTGTACTCAATGAGTTGGCAGAACCCTGAGCAACAAGCAAATAAACCGTTAAGGGTACAACAAGACAAGATTAACGACAAACATCGAACGCTACTGTCCTACAGGATTTAGGTAGACGTCATCATAAGGTCCACAATCTGTTCGGTCATCTTCACAATCAAAAAGGAAAGCATAGTGGCGAACTGTTAATTGGTCCACCACTAAACATGCAGTGCGTTGCACAATGATAGGGTCATGACCTCTTTTGATAAATTGTTTAACAATAAAGATTGTATGAAAGTGATTATTACGAAGGATCTTACGAAGTTTATATATCAGGTTGTGATAGTCCTTGTCGCAGTCAATATGGAGAAAGAAGTGTTGTTGGTTTTTGAGAGTTTTTGTTATATTAAAAATTACTAGTTGATCATAGATAGAATACGTTTTTAATTATTTTGATTATGTTTTCTTTCATTCCTTCATTAGGTTTTCTTCAGTTCAATACCATTTACTGTTTATATTATACTGGTATAAATTATCCATATGTCTTATACAGTGATGCAACGCAGTCGCATATTTAAGGAGGCTTCGACCTGTAAATTTATGTCAGCATGCTGCTACGAGCGACTAGAAACACATTAATCAAATATTCTTCCTGGTATAAAAACATTGGGGCTTTAGAAATCAGTTTCAAAATGAAATAGGGTTGAGGAGTGACGATTTTCAATCTCTGATAAATTAACAAAAGATTATTTGAACAAATAATACTTCAAACAAATACTCTGACCCGTTTTTTCCTTAATAATAGTTATAGTTATCACATAACTTGCGGTTTGGGAGTTTAATAAATAATCATTCGATCTTTTGCGTTTAACTCGGAGTACATCGGAATTGTCTCGTCGATTTCTCGTCGATTTCCTTAACAGATAAGAATACCAGATTACGGAAATTGACGAGTAATGCACTTAAACGGTGTCGTACGGAGAAGACCGAAACAACATATACAAACATAGCACAGCATCATACGACAACTTTATATTGGCAGCAACAATAATAAATATCCCTTATGAGGCTGTTTTGTAGTTATGTGATATTAAATAGAATCTCACATTCGTGACTATTGAATATTAAATGTATTAAATTCCTTGGATAAAAGTGGTATGATGCTGTGGCACAGCCTCGCATCATATTTCGTTATCCATCTTGTTTAATAAACTCAATATTAAACAGGCACTCATGTAAGATTCTCGATATACCTGACCATCTTTATGTTATAATTATATTGCCTAATAATGCTACATAGTTTGTTAAAGGATATAACCCGCCGGGTATTTCTGCTTACACTGTCCCGTTTAATGTAGATAACAATAATGTACGAGCGAGGTTTGGTGTACCCTAGCACCTGGTTTAAACTCTCCGCGGCTAGTTTGCCACTGACCGCTCTAAGTAAGGCGTTACCCGTTTTGTCGACCCATTTACGTTGATGTTGATTGTGTTTTGTTAATGGTACATTTCGACCAACTGTTATAACCAAGAGTACATGGTAATACGTATAACATAATATAATAAAATAATGTATCAATCTTCAATAAGTATGATCACCAACCTTTTTATTTATCGTTTGTGTTACATATATTGTAAAAAACAATAACATATTTATTTAGGACAATGTATGCTATATCAATCAAAATGTCATTAAAAGTGCCATTTCGGAGAAACCTGTCGTTCTTGTACACTTTGATGTGTTGATCGCCTAACAATGCTTACAGAGGTTCACCAAAATAATGTTCTGTTCTATAAAATATTGGTTTGTTCAATCACATTTTATACATGTATATCTTTGTTTTATCGATATTGATACACATTTTTGTTTATATTTGGAAAAGTTAACATGGTCATAGCATCTGGTTTACTAACGTTTACTGAAGTCTCTTAGCATTGTTGTTATTCAAAACATTATCTATTTTAGAGATTCAGAGAATGTGTATGCAGAAACAGATCCTCCGAATTTAAATGAACACGTCTATTCCGATCTCAGTACAGACCCAAGTTGTGTCGACCCATTTACGTTGATGTTGATTGTGTTTTGTTAATGGTACATTTCGACCAACTGTTAAAACCAAGAGTACATGGTAATACGTATAACATAATATAATAAAATAATGTATCAATCTTCAATAAGTATGATCACCAACCTTTTTATTTATCGTTTGTGTTACATATATTGTAAAAAACAATAACATATTTATTTAGGACAATGTATGCTATATCAATCAAAATGTCATTAAAAGTGCCATTTCGGAGAAACCTGTCGTTCTTGTACACTTTGATGTGTTGATCGCCTAACAATGCTTACAGAGGTTCACCAAAATAATGTTCTGTTCTATAAAATATTGGTTTGTTCAATCACATTTTATACATGTATATCTTTGTTTTATCGATATTGATACACA
The DNA here is from genome assembly GCA_037043455.1 of Cyrtodaria siliqua. Lineage (NCBI taxonomy): Eukaryota > Metazoa > Mollusca > Bivalvia > Adapedonta > Hiatellidae > Cyrtodaria > Cyrtodaria siliqua. The sequence goes on along the minus strand of JAWPHD010000317.1, from coordinate 184,815 downwards.
TTTTTGTTTATATTTGGAAAAGTTAACATGGTCATAGCATCTGGTTTACTAACGTTTACTGAAGTCTCTTAGCATTGTTGTTATTCAAAACATTATCTATTTTAGAGATTCAGAGAATGTGTATGCAGAAACAGATTCTCCGAATTTAAATGAACACGTCTATTCCGATCTCAGTACAGACCCAAGTTGTGTCGACCCATTTACGTTGATGTTGATTGTGTTTTGTTAATGGTACATTTCGACCAACTGTTAAAACCAACAGTACATGGTAATACCTATATCATAATATAATAAAATAATGTATCAATCTTCAATAAGTATGATCACCAACCTTTTTATTTATCGTTTGTGTTACATATATTGTAAAAAACAATAACATATTTATTTAGGACAATGTATGCTATATCAATCAAAATGTCATTAAAAGTGCCATTTCGGAGAAACCTGTCGTTCTTGTACACTTTGATGTGTTGATCGCCTAACAATGCTTACAGAGGTTCACCAAAATAATGTTCTGTTCTATAAAATATTGGTTTGTTCAATCACATTTTATACATGTATATCTTTGTTTTATCGATATTGATACACATTTTTGTTTATATTTGGAAAAGTTAACATGGTCATAGCATCTGGTTTACTAACGTTTACTGAAGTCTCTTAGCATTGTTGTTATTCAAAACATTATCTATTTTAGAGATTCAGAGAATGTGTATGCAGAAACAGATCCTCCGAATTTAAATGAACACGTCTATTCCGATCTCAGTACAGACCCAAGTTGTGTCGACCCATTTACGTTGATGTTGATTGTGTTTTGTTAATGGTACATTTCGACCAACTGTTAAAACCAAGAGTACATGGTAATACCTATAACATAATATAATAAAATAATTTATCAATCTTCAATAAGTATGATCACCAACCTTTTTATTTATCGTTTGTGTTACATATATTGTAAAAAACAATAACATATTTATTTAGGACAATGTATGCTATATCAATCAAAATGTCATTAAAAGTGCCATTTCGGAGAAACCTGACGTTCTTGTACACTTTGAGGTGTTGATCTCCTAACAATGCTTACAGAGGTTCACCAAAATAATGTTCTGTTCTATAAAATATTGGTTTGTTCAATCACATTTTATACATGTATATCTTTGTTTTATCGATATTGATACACTTTTTTGTTTATATTTGGAAAAGTTAACATGGTCATAGCATCTGGTTTACTAACGTTTACTGAAGTCTCTTAGCATTGTTGTTATTCAAAACATTATCTATTTTAGAGATTCAGAGAATGTGTATGCAGAAACAGATCCTCCGAATTTAAATGAACACGTCTATTCCGATCTCAGTACAGACCCAAGTAAAGTTTGAAAATATAATTGTTTCAAAAAAATAAATAATGTAGATGCATGTAAGCCATTTCGTCGTGTTACTCACTACATATCAGTTGGAAGTACTTACTAATACTTACGTCCAGATATCAACTAAGGAAAATCAACTGTATAGATACTTAACCAGTTGGCGGCAGTTGTATTTGCTAAAAGGGATATGCATTATTTAAAAGAAAATACCTGCATGTTTTAGTTGTAAATACCTTTATTTAGAAACTAAACTGGAAGTACAAGCAACAATACCATTTTGTTAAATTAAGTACTTCATATTGTTCAATAAGATTATGTTGTATTGAATCTGTTCATGAGAGGTAAGGCAGAAGTGTTACGGGTAAAATGTAACAACAAAGGAAGTAAATCAGCAACAACTTTTTTTTTAAATATAATCAACAAATATATTCAAATACTACAACGAAAATATTCACTTATATAAAATACATAAAATATATCCAGTATTTCTTTAAAATCCAATATACGAATTAAGTCAAAATAATATAAGCGAAAGTCCCTTTAATCTAAATTGTCAAGTGTCCCTTTAATCAAAATTGTTAAGTGTGCCAATAATTCAATTTGTGTTTCCTGGTTTATTTATTCAAAATAGTCCAAATGCCCAAATAATTCGTCACTTCTATTATAGATGAGCATAATATTTGTTATCCTCTCACAATATATTTTAATTCACAACACCCACTTTTTGTAAATTCTCAATTAAAAAATGAACCAGGTACTCAACTTTGAATACTGAATATTAAAAACAAAACAGCAACCCCAAAAGGTTGTAGTTATACTGTCATAGAATGTCATAGAATATGTAGAATATTCCAATAAGATAAACAAGTTACTTTTATGATGACTCATTGAAGGTCATAGAAGTTTTATAAAATACCAATAACCTTTAATGAGTCATATGATGTATCAAATAATTTAGAAATTACTAATATAGTATATAAACACTAATTGTCAATCAAAACAGTCTGGGCTAAAAGTCAATAGTACACAACCAAGCTATTTATATATTTGCTATTAATAGAAACAACTTAACAGCTATATACCATGTATATACATGAGGGTAACAGACAGAACAGGAAGCAACAACCCTCATGCCTCCTTTCAACGGCATAAGCGATATTCTATTTCAAAGTCATACATATAAAGCCTGTGAATTTTATATACCCTTAAAAGTAAACAGTATATCTAAGAACGCAAATAGTATGGGAGACGTTTTGAGTGTTAGCATATGCTTAACACAATGCAATAATCAATTTCGAGGCGCTGCTTGCAAAGGGATCCCATTTTCAGTATTTATTTGTGTACGATTACAATAAGCTTACTCTACAAGAAATGTCAGGGCGTATATACATGTCATACATCATGTAATGATCCAGTTTGTGAAGTAATGTTAGCAACTCTACTGGCAATGTAAGGACATGTGTACATGGTGTATATGCACAACGTAATGTTACTAGAAATTTATGATTTACATATTAATTATTATGGATACAAGCTCTTCGGCAAATTCCATATGCATATAAGCAATTCTTATTATATACTTTCCAGTGAAATAGTGGATTTCATGATTAAAATAAAACTTTATAGTTTCATTGTTTGTATTTCACATGTGAAATACCGAAAATGGCGTAATGCCGCTGTTGAAGTTGTTGACGTTGTTGACGTTATTGACGTCATTGTTTTGGCGCATTATGTTTTTTGCATAAGTTTCAAGGTTGTGAGTATATAATAAATACTATATTTGTTAGTTTGTCGTGAATATATGATTTATTTTCATCTCGAAGTGAGGAAACTCGCATATTTTCACTCGTCCTAAAGCACTCTCACGTTCCAATGAAAATAAATATTATATTCATCCCAAACCAACACATATCCTCTATAATACTTGATAGTATGATCCGTTCTACAATTACATACTAATATATGTTATATCAATAAAAGACACGTTATACAATCGTTGCAAATATACCCAATACAAAATGTATTCATTTTAGGAAATAATTTTACTTTGTTGAGACTCGCATCAACAAGTATGCTGTGTATCGCTAGAAATAAGTAAAATTTATGTAAACCATACAACGACATTATCACACAACGTTGTCAATTTGTAAAGTTAATTGTCGCCTGAAAATGCTTCTTGCAATACTCATATATAAAATTTACTTTTGCAATAAAGTAATGAATTGAATATGAAGAATATCGTTTTAACAATATTAACGGCCGGCGGAATAAAAATAACAAGATTGTCTTGAAGGTATTAGTGAGCAATGTCGGTTTCAAAATAAATCACTTTTATAAATGATTTGAGATTGTCCTTGAAATATCAAATGCATCATCTATATGTGTATCAAAAACTTGATATTGTTTCCCGTTTTAATAACAGAAAATTAAATAGAAAGACAGCCTACGAAAAATGTGAAGAAAATTGCAAATAAATAAAAAAAAAAGCAAATACATTCAAATCTAAATATAAACAATGCCAATATTTAACAAAAAAACATACGAATCAACGCATATTCAAAGGAAACAAAAAAATAACAAGAAGCAGTCTGAGGGACGACCATAGTCCCCTAGCGGGTCTTGTGCAAAATTAGCAATTCAGAATCTGCACAGTTGTCGAAGGTGACTGTTTTGTCAACACAATAATTGCACAAATGTCAAACTGCTGTTAAAGGTTACTGTGTTTCGTCAACACAATAATTGCAAAAAAATTAAAGAAATAAAGTTGTTATTAGCCAGTTTGTTAATTCTGAAGTTATTGAAGAAACAGTTATTTTTTAATATACCCATATGAAAGGTTGAATGTAGCAATGTGAATGATCATGCAAGGAATGCTGAATACCTTACCATGTTTAGCTGCAAAATATGTGTTCCTGTGTTCTAAAGGTATCTTGACCTTGACCTTTGAGCTACGGACATGGGTCTTGCGCGCGACACGCCGTCTCATTATGGTGAACATTTGTGCCAAGTTACAGCCCGGACAAGCCTATATCTGACATTCAACCTCCAAGTGTGACCTTGACATTTGCGCTATGGACCTGGGTCTTGCGCGCGATATGCCGTGTTATTATGGTGAACATTTGTCCCAAGTTATTTCAAAATCCCACAATGCATGACACAATTACAGCCTGGACAAGCCTATTTCTGACCTTTTACCTCCAAGTGTGACCTTCACCTTTGAGATACGGACCTGGGTCTTGCGTGCAACACGCCGTCTCATTACGGTGAATATTTGTGCCAATTTATTTCAAAATCCCACGATGCATGACAAAATTATAGCCTCGACAAGCATATTTATGACCTTTAACCTCCAACTGTGACCTTGACCTTTGAGCTATGGATCTGGGTCTTGAGCGCGACACGCCGTCTCATAATGGTGAACATTTGTGCCAAGTTATTTCAAAATGCCAAGATGCATGACAAAGTTTCAGCCCGGACAAGCGTATTTCTGACCTTTAACCTCCAACTGTGACCTTGACCTTTGAGCTATGGACCTGAAGCATGCGTGCGACACGCCATCTCATTATGGTTAACATTTGTGCCAAGTTATTTCAAAATCCCACGATGCATGACAAAGTTACAGTCCGGTCAAAAAAACATACTTACCTTTAACCTCAAACTGTGTCCTTGACCTTTGAGCTACGGACCTGAATCTTGCGCGCGACACGCCGTCTCATTATGGTTAACATTTGTGCCAAGTTATTTCAAAATCCCACTATGCATGACAAAGTTACAGTCCGGACAAAAAAAACAGACTGACTGACGCACTGACGGACTGACTGACTGACTGACGGACGGACGAGGGGCAAACCTAAAGTCCCCTCCGGTCCGGACCGGTAGGAGACTAATAATTATTATCGGTTTAAAAGCCCGATGTTTTACAATACTACACGGACCAGCAAGTATTAAAACTATTGATTTGTATTCGAGGCGACTTCTTACAACCGAAAAAAGTAGTCGACTCGGTTTCAATGAGTCTGACAATGAGAGGTAATATAAGGTGCAACAGATATAACGCCCTCTAGCAACAGTCTAAAGCGGTATTCTAATTTAAAACCACGAAAATTGGGCATAGTGCAAACTGTTTAACTTCGTCTTTACATAAGTATATACAAAATAACTGCTGTAAACAAAAGAGTTGGCCCAGCACACTACCTGTTTTATGCTTAAGGATACAGTGTAGGAATGGTTCATAGTTTTACTCATCTGTATTTGGTGTAGTTTGCAAAGTGTAATTCGTTCTTGATTCATTGATTGGAGTGTGCAATTCCCTAACCTGTAAAGCTTACAAATACGTTGTCTACTATCCATGTATTGGATGACAATGTAAGCTATGTTACGGTTGAAATATGGCATCATTTGATTATTGTGTACATGTATGCCGGTGACAATGTTTATCTTTTAAAAGGCGTCGGAAGCGGCGAATTGGTTGATTATTTTAACACTCCCTATGTGCATGGTGAAACTTACTATTTGTTGTTGTTACATTGAACAATATATTAATCGAGGTAATTAATTGAATGTATTGGTCTCCTAATGTGCACTTATATGTGTGCTATGTGCAAACACTTGTGTCAGACGATTAGGAGTCCAGTTCTGTCATATTACTTTATGACGGTGTATAATCCCACAATCGCACTAAGAGTGAATGTGGTTTATTTGGGCTAGAAAACCACAGAAGGTTAGAAATGTCATGTATCTATGCTCATATTATTTCAGTAGTCTGGTTGTTTCGTTTAAGTGTATATGGTTTTATTGAGAGCTCTCCTAAAATGACAATATACAAGTGGAGTTCAAATTATTACGTAACACTTTCATTTTGAAACTGAATCAAATATCTTGACATTTTCGCCGAATATTTTTATTGTAATGTTAAGTCTAATGATTCCTTCGATATAAAACATTATGTGCATTATAATGGTGCTGCATCCGTATTTTTGTAAAAGGGTAGAGAATAGTGTTTTTAAGTAAAGATCTTCAATTAAAAAAATAAGTACAATACAAATTAAAAAATATACTTGTAAATTGTAGTTTAATGTTATAGTATGCTGATATGTCCATGTCTGTAATATGCGTTTTTTTGGTATTTGTCGGTCTTCACGATCAGCGGCAAGCATTGTTATGATTTCCTCCTCTTTTCATTACTTTCTTATAAGAAAAGTAAGAAAGAATATATAACTTAAGATTTAATTTTAATTTTAAGGGCCTGCTGGAAAAGTACAACACCAACCTGAAAACACTTCTGCGACTAGGCATATCACAACCCTCATTTTATGGAGATATGGTCTATAAACTGCGTAAGTTAAAGGGGTCTGACGGGTTTCCTGACCGCTTTACAAATTTAATCAGGAAGTTCGTCAGAAAAGGATATAACCCTTTGGTTTTACAGTGCACTGCATGTTTAGTGATTGACCCCTCTACAGTCAGTCATTACGCTTCACTTTTCACTTGTGCGATGACTGGACTACCTATTGGAACTCTATGATTGTACCTACTGAAACCCCAACTAAGGGAGGTGGGTGCATGAGCTTTTGTCCCTCGGGTTTTCTGGTCGTACCCTAGATTGGTTTTCTCTTTAGCTGCAACTACTATGGTTGTTCAGTACGATTCTGGATACATCCTGAGATGTTTATTATTTTGTATGTGTATCTTTAGTTAGTTTCTCTGGATGTGGACTTTATTGTTAGAGAATTCCTTTTGATGGGATGTAGTTTTGTTTACACTGTCTTGTCTATTTGGGCGCTGAAGACAGGATAATAGTGAGGATTGTGCGCATATAAAATCGATTCAAGCTAACCAGTAGGCCTTATTGCCTACTGACCTTTCCAAGTCGGTAACCCTGTCTTCACCACCCTTTCTGTTGTTTTTTGTCTCTTTCATTGTAGTTTCTAGTCCTTGTTTGCAGTACAGTGCGGACCTACGATGCCATTGCGTTCGGACGCTGTGGTTTCTATAGGACCCTATATATCATTTTGATACAACATTTTTATGGTTGTCTTAAAATTAAACATACCATCATGTTTAAATTGCAAACACAGTTTTAAACAATTATGATATGCATTTAGTGGTATTATTTGGTTTAACGTAAATCTCTACGACAATAGGAACATTTAAAATTGGAAAATAGTATGCACCTAATTCAAAATTTAATTTAAAGGGAATCGCGTGAAATTGGAGAATATTTTTAAATGCATACGTTCTAAGTGACAATTTCACATAATTAAATAACGTATTTTTATGATAATCACTTCCGTTGAAAAAAAACATGTTAAACAAAAGTGTTACTTTACAAGTTGAACAACTCTTGTATTCGTATAATTATGTATGTAATTAATATCTAGCTGTTCGTATTATCCTTTGCTTACGTATTGCTTGTATCTTTGTTTGTTAATTTACTGTGTGACTGTGGTATGTACCCATAATATAATATAATATAATATTATGGGTAATATATAAATTAAATATATAATGTGTGCATGATTCCTTATGTAGTGTGTTCATGTATCACATGTACAAATTCATTCGTCAGTACTAAATAGTGTCATGTTAAGACGGGTAGTATGTTAAAACCTGTGATAAATCATTCCATATTAAAGTCTTCTTAGTAACAACCCCAGCTTATTTGGTGCAACTATGTGGACTTGCTATGAAGTTTGTGAAGCACTCATCTTCCTATTAGATAATATTTTCGTCAGGTATGGAACCACCGTTTATAGACAATTTGTTGGTATCCCTATGGGTACGAACTGTGCACCACTTGTCGCAGATTTGTTTTTATTTTGCTATGAAAGAGATTTCATGTTGGAGTCTTTCACCAGATATCCAGGCAGATGATATTGAAGCCTTTAATGACACCTCTCGGTATCTGGATGACATATTGAACATTGACAACCCTTTCTTTCCAACTATGGTTAATAATATTTATCCTAAAGAACTTCAGCTTAACAAAGCTTATAAATCTGATAATAACGCTTCTTTTCTTGATTTAGATCTCTCGATTGAAAATGGTGAAATAATTAGCAAAATCTATGACAAGAGAGATGATTTTAATTTTGACATTGTTAATTATCCCCACATGGATGGGGATGTTCCCCGAGCAACTCCTTACGGGGTGTATGTGTTTCAACTTATTCGTTTTTCAAGAGCTTGTACTCGAGTTGAGGATTTTAATAATTAGTGTGCATGTCAGTAATCTTTGTATAACTAAAAAGCTACTCAATCAGGGTTACCGTTACCATAAACTTCGTAAAACCTGCAAAATTTTATTATCGTAACCCAGATCTTCTTTCCAAATATAAAAGTAATTTAAGGACTCTTCTGCGACAAGGACTATCACAACCTGACTTCTATGGTGATGTGATTTATAAACTTCGTTAGATTCTTGGTCATGATCACTTTCATACTATCTTTGTTAAACTTGTTAAAAGGTTTATCAAAAGAGGTTATGACCCTATCATTTTGCAACGTACTGCATGCTTGGTGGTGGACCCTTTTACAGTTCGCACTATGCTTTCCTCTTTAATTGTACGATGACCGGACAGGCTGTGGACCCTATGATGACGCCTACCTAAAGCCCATTGAGCCGGTGGCATTTGATGTTTGTCTATGATCTTTCTTGTCGTGCCTTTAAGGGTTTATTCTCTTGTTTCTCTGGCTTCTGCCAAGTCACTGAGTACCTTCATTGTGGCTTTCTAGGCTATTGTTATTTTGTATTATATTTACACGAGCATATTTGTTTTTGTGGATATTCTTTTTGAGTCTGTCACCAGATACCCAGGCAGATGTTATTGAAGCCTTTAATGACACCTCTCGGTATCTGAATGACATATGGAACATTGACAACCCTTTCTGTCCAACTATGGTTAATTACATTTATCCTAAAGAACTTCAGCTTAACAAAGCTAATATATCTGATAATAACGCTTCTTTTTCTTGATTTAGATCTCTCGATTGAAAATGGTAAACTAATTAGCAAAATCTATGACAAGAGAGATGATTTTAATTTTGACATTGTTAATTATCCCCACTTGGATGGGGATGTTCCCCGAGCAACTTCTTATGGGGTGTATGTGTCTCAACTTATTCGTTTTTCTAGAGCTTGTACTCGAGTTGAGGACTTTAATATTCGTAATCTTTGTATAACTAAAAAGTTACTCAATCAGGGATACCGTTACCATAAACTTCGTAAAACATTTGCAAAATTTTATTATCGTAACCCTGATCTTCTTTCCAAATATAAAAGTAATTTAAGGACTCTTCTGCGACAAGGACTATCACAACCTGACTTCTATGGTGATGTGATTTATAAACTTCGTAAGATTATTGGTCATGCTGTGGACCCTATGATGACGCCTACCTAAAGCCCATAGGGACGGTGGCGTTTGATGTTTGTCTATGATCTTTCTTGTCGTGCCCTTAATGGTTTATTCTCTTACTGCTCTGGCTTCTGCAAAGTCATTGAGTACCTTCATTGTGGCTTTCTAGGCTATTGTTTTTTTGTATTATATTTACACGAGCATATTTGTGTTTTACTTATATTGCCTATTGATGCTGCCTTGTTGGTTAGAGATTAGATCATGGCGGGGATTTCTTGTTGTACCTATTTTGATAAACATTTTACCGAGTGTATTCTCTTGTGACTCTGACTTCTGCCAAGTCATTGTCATCCCAATAAAACGGGACAGTGTATATAAAGAAATCCGGGCTATATCCTCTATCAAACTCAGCAGATTAATTAGCAATATAAGTACAGAAAAACACAATGACTTGGTAGAAGCCAGAGCAACAAGAGCACAAACCGTTGAAGGTACATGTACGACAGGACAATACTCTACAATGCACTTTAACCAGATACAAACTCTTTCAAACGTTATTTTCTAATTTTAACAATAATATGCAATATATATTTATATTATTAAAATAGCTTCCGTTCTTTCTAACTCCATTTTATCATTCCTCTAACACACTATTTGTCTCAAGCTAGTTTCTTTGCGAATCTTTCATTACAAAATGTGAGCATTTTTTTTGCACGGGATACACTTAAGTAATTTAGTGTTTCCAGCGGTTTTATATTGTCCCAGATCAATACCTGGTGGACGGGACTTGAAGATCAACTATACCAAAGGCCGTAGATATGCGGTTTTGATGTAATTCAAGTAACCAAACACCAGGTTTTGATATCATGATATCGCACAATATAAACCAGTGGGAAATATTTTATTTCTTATCTGACATGTATTTTTATGATTTAATACACACAGTTTCGAGAGATTGAAAATAATACAAACAAATTCTCACAACTTACATTGTATGCCCATCTCTCAACACCAAACGAAAGCAGTTTCATCCTGTTTTCAACTATTTAAAATTATTATTTGAATGTAACGTTGCTTTAAAATAACGTAATCGTTGTTTTGCATGTTTTCTGACGTTTAAAGTCGTTGATAATCTGAAATCAATATTAAAAATGCAAAATTTAAGCCATCCCGAAGATGGTATGAATATGACGGTGAACATGGAACCTCCAATGCGGTATTTAGACACCATTCCGCCACACTGCACAGGCAACGCTACTGTGATATATAAAAAAAAAAATATGAAAGGAGCAATTTGGAAATCGTCGAACACAATAAATACAAAAAGTATTGCAGTCTCGGTTCGATTGAGACTGTTCATGAACGGTAGTGAAAACTGCTTAAAACCGTTCACGCCCTCTAGCCCCGGGCAAAATTCAATATTTCAAATGCCAATAGTAGATAAATTTGAGCATCCGGAAGATGGTAGGCATATGACGGTGAACATAGAACCTTCAATGAGATAGTTTCACACCATTGCTTGGCCAGCGACGTATGGTCCCAGTTTCTAACAAAACGCGTTGCCCTAAACGAGAAAACAATGGGAAAAAGAAACAAAATGGAATATAGCTGGGAGCAGACGTTATGAAGCATGCGTATCACAAGTAACATTCAAAATACTAAGTAAATTAAAACGTAGGCAACATATCCTAAGGGTGATTAAACAATACTCAAAACCTTTGAAGGCTGGAGTAGTGCAACCACCTATTCGAAATTCAAGTAAGAAACCAAAAGCATTTGAGAATGTACCACCGATATCTGTTAATTCGGGCTCAGCGATCCCCAAAAACATGAATGAATAATAGTTCTGATTGCAGGCACGAAGAGACGTTTTACCACCGCCACACGCACAGGCAAAGCTACTGTGATATATAAAACGTATGAAAGGAGAAACTTGGAAATCATCGAACACAATAAATACAAAACATATTGTAGTCTCGGTTTGATTGAGACATGAACGGTAGTAAAAGACATTTAATCACAAAAATAAAATCAAGTTACATTAATTGAATCCAACGTATATATACTGAAAGGAAAAAGAAACGCATAATCAAAAAATGCCTATGCAGCACTATTATACACGCCTAATTCCACGTAATATTCTAGATGTATCTCAAAGTATTTTGTACAAAAAGGGGCTACAACTAATAACAGAAAGGACAACACTGTCATGTAGTAGACCTTTTAATCAAATTATACTTTGTTACATTAAATTCATAAATGTTAAGTTTCGCTAGAAAAAGTCAAGCCATTTCAGTATTGTGTTTAATGTTAAGAGACTGGAGCCATTTGCTCTTTCTGTCGATAATGAAACTTTAAAGGGGGTTACCATTGGTGTATTCGGTGCTGTTTGAAACTTCTGTTGCCCTGTACCATTCGATTAGCAGTAGCATATTAAACATAAAATATATAGCGGAAATACCCATTATGCGTTTCTTTTTCCTTTCAGTATATAAAAGTCGAACAGGAAATGTAGCATCCAAGGCCCAAAGTCTATAAAATTCAAGATATGACATTAAAAACATAAAATGGTTGACAATAGGACTATCGCCTTGAAACTGTCAGTGGAAAACATACCGCTGGTAGTTTAAACCAGGTTCTAGTGTGCACTAAAACTCGCTTTTACCCTCTTGTCAACCCATTAAATCGGTACAATGTAAATAAATATACCACCGCCAGGATATATTCTCTAACAACAGTAGTAATAAGCACGCAAAAGTACGATAATACACGATTGAAGACAAACATCAAAAGTCACCGTCCTTTCATGATTTAGACGTATACGGTCCACAATATGTCCGGTCATCGCACAATCAAAGAGGAAATCATGTTGCGAGCTGTAAATTGGTCTACCACATGCAGTGCGTTGCAAAAAGGTCGTAACTTCCTTTAATAAACTGTTTAACAATTGTAATAACGGTTGTATGAAAGTGATCGTGACCAAGGATCTTACGAAGATGGAAATCACCTCATCATAGACGTCAAGTTGAAAATGTGCTTGTAGTAGAAGAGTTATTAAATTCACATTTGAAAAAAATATATCAGGTTTACGATATTAAACTTTTAAACAAATAGTTTTAAAAGTTTAAATACTAGTAAGCGGTTTGTCCTGATGGAGTGTTTTTATGTTTTTGATATTCGCAGGTTACGGATATTGAAGTCCTCAAGTCGACTACAAGCTGTAGATAATGAATTCAATGAGAAACATAGATCCCATAAGAAGCTGCTCGGGGAAAATCCACGTTTAAGCTCTACTAGAAAATGAACTAGTTGAGACACAAATATCCCGTAAGAATTTGCTCGGGGAACATCCACGTCTAAGCTGTACAAGTTAATGAACTAGTTGAGACACACATATCCCATAAGAAGCTGCTCGGGGAACATCCACGTCTAAGCTCTATTAGAAAATGAACTAGTTGAGACACAAAGATCCCGTAAGCAGTTGCTTAGGGAATATCCACGTCGAAGTGGAGATATTTAACAATATCAAAATTGAAATCTTCTTTCTTCATAGATTTTACTATAGGTATTTCTTTATATTCAATAGTATAGATGTAATTCACGAAAAGAAGCGACATTATTGAAAATATTAGCTTAAGTTTGCTGAAATGAATTTCTTTAGGATAGACAGTATTAACCATAGTAGAAACGAAAGAGCTGTCAATGTTTAATATGTCAACCAAATACCGAAAGGTAATGTCAAAGGCTTTATTTACATCTCCCTGAATTGCTGGTGAAAGATTCAACATGAAATATTTTTTATATCAAAACAAAGAGGTGACAGATCATACCCATAGGGATATTAACAACACTCTATAAACGGTAGTTCAATGCCTCTTGGAACTATTATCTAATAGGCGAGTAAGTGCTCCACAAAATTATTTTAAAGTCCATATAGTGTAATATTATACCTCATTTGCATATTTCCTTCTTTTCGCAATGTGACTTCATGAGGTCACTATTCTGCGATAGTGACCGGCCAGGTACGAGAGCTATAATTTCGGACGTGTGAAAAAACGACGTCAAATTTAAATGAAACATTCAACGTATGGTTTTCATTTGTTGTCAATTTCGGTATAATATCACAAATAATGTATGGTGCTTGGATCCATATGATGGACTGGGCAGTCAAACTTAAAATGTTATTTAGACCGAAGCGAATACATTATTTGTTAAAGACAGATAAAATATCGGACAGGGAAAGCAGCATTCAAGGACGACAGTCAACCACAAAACACAAAAAAAAACGCAAACAAACAAACGAGAAGGCAAAAGTAATGAACAATGCAAGCGACATCACAAACACAGGGTTCACAATAGGGCTACCGCCTTGGAACGGTCAGTGGCAACAAAGGCCTCTGGGTTCTAGGGTACACCAAACCTCACACTTACCTTACTGGTATCCCATTAAAACAGGACAGTGTAAATAAAGAATTCCCCGCCATGATCTAATCTCTAACCAACAAGGCAGCACCAATAGGCAATATAAGTAAAACACAAATATGCTCGTGTAAATATAATACAAAAAACAAAATAGCCTAGAAAGCCACAATGAAGGTACTCAATGACCTGGCAGAAGCCAGAGCAACAAGAGAATAAACCATTAAGGGCACGACAGGAAAGATCATAGACAAACATCAAACGCCACCGTCCCAATGGGCTTTAGGTAGGCGTCATCATAGGGTCCACAGCCTGTCCGGTCATCGTACAATTAAAGAGAAAAGCATAGTGGCGAACTGTAAAAGGGTCCACCACGAAGCATGCAGTACGTTGCAAAATGATAGGATCATAACCTCTTTTGATAAACTTTTTAACAAGTTTAACAAAGATAGTATAAAAGTGATCATGACCAAGAATCTTACGAAGTTTATAAATCACATCACCATAGAAGTCAGGTTGTGATAGTCCTTGTCGCAGAAGAGTCCTTAAATTACTTTTATATTTGGAAAGAAGATCAGGGTTACGATAATACAATTTTGCAAAGGTTTTACGAAGCTTTTGGTAACGGTAACCCAGATTGAGTAGCTTTTTAGTTGTACAAAGATTACAAAAGTCCTCAACTCGAGTACAAGCTCTTGAAAAACGAATAAGTTGAGACACATATACCCCCATAAGAGTCCACATTTCCGTTAGTAAAATCTCTTTATTATCAAAAGAAAAACGTGTACTTCAAGATAGTGAAATAAAACAATTATTCCGCGGTACTTGTTTTCGATGGGGAAAAGGGGCATTATATGCATAGATTCTACATTTTTCAAATAGTACATAATCACCAAGTCAGTATTTGTCTTGTTTAGGTTAATGTTAGACCATTCAATTATAAGACCTTTTTGATCAATTAAATAAAATTAAATTATCATAGGCAAATGTTAACATATGAAAATGAGCAACAATTTTATTTATTCCTCTGCATTTATAATACCTGTAAAATTAATTCAATTCTTACTTTGAAAAACGCGGATATTTTAATCATTCATAATCTAACGTATCCACATTAGTCTAGGCAAATATAAATGCCTGTCGTTTTACCCGATATTCTCCGATACATGTAAGATGTATTGAAGGTGTATGCAGTACTACAGTGTATTATTCATATATTATACGCTATCTGTATATACAGAATTTTGAAACTCCGTAACACTAGCGTCAGTATGTTTGCCACATTTATTAATTCAGGAAGTTTAACATTGTACGATCCTTTAACATAACATAACCGTGATATTTTAGTAAGATATACGGACAAAAAGTGAAATAAACATTGCTTAAGGAGTTCATGTATTCAGTGTAGTGTAAGGATATACGAGCAGGTATGTATGTTTTGTTGTTGTTGTTTTTCTATTTAAATACATAAAGTAAATAATAACATACTTTAGACGTGTATTTGAGCGTTATATATATGTCAATTTAAACATCTGCACAATTAACTTAGCGAAGAAGCTAATGGACGTGTATTTAGTATATAAAAAGAAATAAAAAGAAAACACTTTCAGACAATATTTTATTACTTAACGACCTCAAGTTAACACTGTGAATAGCAATAATTACTTTGTATATTGCCTGATAATGTTGCTATCTAATAAACTCGTAATGTAGTGTATGAACTTGGTGTACAAACACTGCAACTTAAAGTAAAACGTAACTATTACAATAATATGTTATGTACACTTGTCGCCTTTACCTTAAAAAAAGAGTATGATAATGGACCTTCGGAAACGGCCGAGCACGACACATACGAAATATTGCAGTCTCGGTTTGATTGAGACTGTTCATGAGTGGTAGTGAAATATGCTAGCTACCGCTTACGCCCTCTAGCCCCGGATTGAGCAGAACTCAATATAGGCGACGAAACGTATTTTAGGGTAATCTTTGTTATAAGTATCTGTGCATCTCTATTTGGAGCGCTTGTGAAGTATTGACTTCATTTATTACATTGAATTAATACTGAATGACGCTTAAGCCGTGTTTAATTAGCTAAAAGAAAACCATGATCATATGTGTCTATATATGCATATATCGAAGGATCAACCCAAGACTATTGTAACTATATGTGAATAAAGAAGGGGATACGGTCGTCTTGCTCTGACCCCTAGATATATACTTACAGTAATTAAGTCATAACATAATACGATTTTAATAACATATTTTGTCTAAAAACGTAATATTATTTACACACAAATCAAGAACACGCAATTGTAAATCTCTCCTACATGACCTAAATGTATCGTGTGAAAAACATATAACACCGCAAATTAAAAACCTATTTAATAGTGCCTTTTACTATTTTGTCGAAATCCGAAAACAAATTCGACATAGTTCTAAGGTTATAATAGCGTAAATGAGTCTCCATTGCCCTTCCATAGTAAAGTTAGAATGTTGACAACCTGTTAAAAACTCAAACCTGATTAGAATTCTGGGAAACTTACTTTATCATGCAAATAAACATGTCTGCTATTAAACATCAACAAGGAAATAGGGGGTTTAATACCTTCTAAGAAACATTTCTTCAGTTGTATACTAACACCAAGTCAAAGGTCAAAGCTAGTTTTACCCCTTGCAATTTTGTACCCTGTCAACTTTCACTTCTGCAATTTATATAAAAAACTGTCAAAAACATGATGAGCTCCCTTTTCAAATATCAACAACATGTCCAGAATAGGTTTGAAAGAAAAAAACAGATTAGCACTCTTTAATAAAGAACTACTTTCGACTGCACCAGGCAAGCACATCCGGCTGATATTTAGTGGAATTAAACCTCTAAATCGTTAGGTGAATTAATTGTTTAATCTACTTTTTAACCGCTTCTGATCACGTGTTCTATACACATGTATTATAGTTAATTGAGTATGGCATAATTCTTTTAAATCTACATTTAAGTGCTAAGTTGTTTTCAGAAATAAAAGTATTAAACTCTGAATATAACGCATGCGTGATTGAACTTAAGGACTATCGGTCAGCCATCTTTGATCCAAAAAATCCAAAGTCGATGAGATATGGTCAAGTGATTTTTTCAGCGTTGTACGCATTTTAGGCACGAGCAATGTCAACCATATAGTACATGACAGTAATTCAACACTTTTGATGTGAACATAATATTAGAAAGAATACTTATATGGCAGAAATCGTGCGCTTTATATTCGAAAAGCTTGGTGCAGTTTTACTCAAAGTTGTTTTGATTTTTATGTGAAATAAACTGGTCCATAAAATAGTCCATTTATCCAGCGAGTGCAGACGAGACATCATTTCTGAATAAAATAAGCCATGTTATCACATCATCCAAAATTCGAAGTTCACCATTGTTAAAAAAGAAGATATTCTTTCAATGGCATGTAGAACGCTCGTGAAAGTAGGCCCTGTGATCATGGTGATGGGTGCGCGCTTGCATGTCTTCATTGCGTCATTATGCTATTTCCACTTTTTGCCCCCACCCCATTGCCTACTTCGCAGTTCATTATATATTTTTGTTTTTTCAGTGTTTGGTTTCTTTGAGTATGTACCCTCTTTTATTTATTATAACAAGAGCATCAAGAGTTGCAGGGCAATTCATAGTCCCCCACCGGCCCAGACAAGAATTTTCCAGACATTTCCTATGATGAAGGTCAAAGATCAAGGTCAAGGGTATTTCTATGACAGAGGTCACAGGTCAAGGTCAATGTCACAGTGGTCTCATTTTGGTACGCGACACACCGCTGTTCCAAGATGTATTTACATACCAAGTTTGGTATCTCTAAGTGTTGTAGTATTGAAAATATGGTCCAGACAATCATTTTCTATGCATTTTCTATGACAGAGGTCACAGGTCAAGGTCAATGTCACAGTGATCTCATTTTGGTTCGCGACACACCGCTATCCCAAGATGTATTCACATACCAAGTTTGGTATCTCTAAGTGTCATAGTATTAAAAATACGGTCTGGACAAGCATATTTTCTATGACAGAGGTCACAAGTGAAGGTCAAGGCCACATTGACCTTATTTTGATACGCGACACACCGCTATCCAAAGATGTATCCATATACCAAGTTTTGCATCTCAAGGTATTATAGTATTGAAAATATGGCCCGGACAAGCATTCGGAAGGACGGACGGAAGGACGGACTTAAGGACGAGGTGCAAAAATATAGTCCCCCCAGGGACCGGTGGGTGATTAATAAGCCGAAATTGCTGAATGAATTCTGTGTATCGTTCTTATATCTATATAAATTATATAGGTGCATTACCGATGTGCGTTAAATATTTGGTTTGAATGAAAAGTCATTTTAATATGCCAGCTAATATTACCTTACATCTCATACATGTAGTGTTAACATTTAATTGAAATAAACCTAACGAGCTTACTGAACTTGAAACGCTTGGGTAATTGTTTGTTCAAAATATCATCTTTCGTCAAATTTCAGTCTGTATATACCTGCGTAAATCTTGTATAATACAGGAAGTGGTAGAAAAAAACCGCTTTAGAATGAAAATCAAATATAATTATAGTGATTATTATACTCGTGTTTTAGAGGTAAACACATAGCTAAAGGATTGATTTTCCAGTGGTGTATCGGAACAGTTATTGTTTTGCTTAACTATTATAACATTATATCACACACATATGACGTAGGGTCAGTTTTAATGGGATGACAATAAGTAAGCTGGTGCGGAAACAGGATATGATATTAGGGGTGGGGACACTTTTAAAAGACAACTAACAACCAAAACATACACACAAGCACGTTTTCAGTTATCGTATATTTAAAAAAAAGAAGTTCAGACATCTCAACTAAATTTTCATATTTTCGAGGGGAATTCGCACCGTGTACCCTTCCAGCCCCAGCCACCTCTGGATCCGCCCAGGGGTAGGCGTGAGGTTTGGTGCATCCTAGAAACTGATTAAAACATCCAGCGGCCTTTCTTCCATTGACAATTGACAGTCTGTATTCCTAGGGTCAAGCAGATTGTGTAAGTTGTGATGTCGAATGCGTTGATTTTTATTAAATTTTTAATTGTTGTTTGTTTTATTGCGGGGTTTTGAATGACCGTGTTCTAAATTAAGCATTATCTGCTAAGATGACGTAAAACACCATTCAGTCCTACACATATGCCCAGAATATCAGGCATGTTCCCTTTTCTGTGCTCAGCATCAGGTCTAATTATCATAACATTTAACTGATGGCTTATGACTGACCATTATAAATTGCTCCACATGGTACCGGGTTTATTGCTCTACTACCAGTACTGTACTGCAGATCAAATTTATCTTATTAGGCAGACAGTTTAAGTAATTCACTAAAAACCGCAAAATGATGTTGCAGAAAGTGCATTTGTTAGAATTGTATATACATTTTATTAATTTTATTGAAAAATATGTTTGATAATTTGCTTTGAAAACATTAAACTGATTTAAATGAACGAATGCATGAATGAGAATGAACTATGATTATATTATTGTATTGTATTATCAACTGAAGACCCATTCAAAACTGTTTGAGCAATGTTAGTACTAAAATGTGTTATATGCAATAAGACGCGACGTTGCGAAAGCGGGGTTATAACAATATGTCATGTTCTAAAGCGATATGTGTTATTTTCGTTTTTTCAAAGTTAAACAAAATGCGCTGCAACAATTTGATGACTATATACATATATACGTACATTAGAATAACAAGCCGGGGGTATTCATAACCTTCAGTGATAGTTTCAGTTTATATTAATACCACAATAGTAAAAGTAAAGATTTCCGTGCGGCTGTTAAACGGGACGCCTGAATTTTAAAAAAATCAAGATTGCCGTGTGTCCCTTTAAATATACAAAAACATACTATTTTGGATGTTATTTCATACTTTACCTACTATTAACTAGTTTCTACTATTATTTGTTCAAAAGTAGAATGTAAAGTGTTTTTCCCATATTTATTGGGGTTGATGCCTTATTTTTTTAAAATAGAACACTAAGAAATGTTTGTATTTGAATTTAAAGTGTATTACAACAATGAATATGTCTTATATTTAATATAGTTTTGTAAATTAAATTGATGAATACCCCCGCCTTGTTATTCTAATGTACGTATCTATGTATATAGTCATAAAACTGACCGTATATCAAGTCAATATAGAAATAGTATAAACAAGTGTGATTCATAGAAACCATTAAGTATGTTCTGTTATAGGAAATAGCTCTATTTTGTATTCATAATAAATTAAAATCAGTCAATAATATGTTATACATTTTATTATTTAAATTTCATACATTTAAACCGGTATTGTGACTTTCTTTATACATGCAGTTTTACAAACCACAAACTTTCCATCTGTTGTTGTCTCCACAGTGCAGATCATCGCTCAGTGCTGTGTTTATTAACAAATGCTTAACAAATGGACCCTGCTGAGTATGTAACAGTAAATGACTGTTTAATAACACGACCTGGCTGAGTAACTTTCCTCGTCATTTCTGTAGGACTGCATTCAAACAAACAAAACAAGAAGAGTAAGCAGGTTTGATATTAGAATGTCCTGGTAGCACAATAGGGAATGTCCTTTATTCAACAATGCTACACCCTTCAGTTCCTCGTCGGCATGTTATTCAGCTTGCCTACACAAATACCACTATTACAATGAACGTTGGATTTGTTTCGTATTCGATGTAAAATAAATAGTCAGTTTATAACAAAGGCAAAATGTTTATCGCATTTTTGCGGCATTTTCCTTTGAATAATTCCGTAATCTAAATTACGGTAACAGAACATCTTTTCCGTGTTCTAATTGAATATTGGCATCGCACTTCTTTCCGCATGAGCACTCCTTTTGTAATGCGTTAATTTCCTTCAAATCAACAAGGTCTGCTTGCATAACTTGTTTTACACACTCTCTTTCAAAGTAAAAAATATCGGTTGAAAGCGGCTCTTTAAAAGTGGCTCTAAAGATAATGCGATTTGTAGAACAAAAGCGATAAAAAAAAGTTATAGGAGATATCAACAGATAATAGTCCATGGGGCACACACAAGGGTCGTAATATAAGAATAATCTCAACTTCGTCTCCATAATTTTACATAATGACCCATGTTGGTGACCCATGCCCTGTTACAACTCGGTATTTACCTCGTTCTAGTCCTATAACGATTACTTACAATATCATAGAATAGCAATCAATTTGTGTATTGTTTTTTTGCACTGAATATAAATACCAACGTTAGTACGTTTTGTAAATTTGATTTGAACTAAAAAAATTGTCCATGGTATACGGATGCCTCGCTGATAGCGCTGTCAGTCAATTTAAATTCAGTAAAGTGTGGATTTCAAAGTCGTTTCAGAACATGTTGATACCATCAACTTCGTTAGCAGTCAAAATTAAGTCAAGGTCATTGATATTGAATTACTATTTGTAATAACATGTCTGGCATGTAGGTGTGTTATAAAGAATTAAAGCTGTAAGGCTTTAGCTCTTTATGACCTTAATACAAACCTTTGAATGTTAAACACTAAGTGCGAAAAGTAGCTCAAGAACATTCTCATTGGTAGGAACATACCGCTAAATAAAAACTGAATATAAAACATTACTGTAGAATAGCTACATGCAAGCCGTAAGTCAATGTTAGTAAGCTTTGCCTACTTTTCATTGGAATATACTTCTGTCATGTTTGTACTATTTACCCTTTTGGAGTCGGAGCAATGTACTTAACCAAAAACTTGGATGTTTAAGGTGAATGTGAACTAAAATGTCAATTAACGGAGTGCGAAAAGTAGTTGAAGGTGATTCATATTGACCTTCCTTGTTAGGAAATGTATTTTCCGTGTGATAGGTAAAATGTAACCAAAAAACACCTAAACCATCAACTACTATTTTTAAAATCTAATCAACACACTTAAAATACTACAATAAAAAAATCACTTACAGAAAAAAATAAAATGGATCCAGTATTATTTTCAAATCCGATGAACGAATAAAGTCCAAATAATATTGAACAAGTGTCCCTTAAATCTAAATTGTCAAATGTCCTTTTAAATCAAAGCAGTCATTTTGTCCCTTTAATCCAATTTCACTTTAATTGTTTCCTGGTTTTATTTATTCACAATAGTTCAAATATCGGAATAATCCAATGTCCACTTTTATTATTGATCAGCACAAATCATTTTTATCCTCTCACAATATAGTTTTAATTCACAATATCCAATATATTTTTAAATTCACAACGTCCAATATTTTCACTTGATAGAGGTAAAATTCCTCTATCCAAATACTGATCCAGATGCTCAGCTCTAAATAAATGAACACTGAAAAACAAACAACAATTCCCGAAAGGCTGTATTTATACTGTCAATAGAATATCATAGAAACTTTTAGAAATATTCCAGTCAGATAAACAAGGTTATTTTTAAATAACTTTAACAGTCAAATGATACCTCATAGAAGAATCATAGAAGCTTTAGAATAACATTGAATACGTCATGTGAATGTATCACATGGTGCAAACAATAATTTAGAAATTACTAGTATAGTATATAAAACTATGGGTTGTCAATCAAAACAATCATGTTGAAATTCAACAGTACACAACCCAGCTATTTTATATATGTGCTATCAATACAAACAGTTTGGACAACTAAATCAATAAAAGATGCACACATTACTTAACGTAACATTTATAGCATGATTTTTCGAGTATATGCGATTTATACTGCTTCTCGAGGGCCAAAACAACATGCTATAAATGTTTTTGTACAATAGCCCATTTTATCCAACTACGCGCGTGTATAATTGGGTAGACCATGGTATAACTGCCGAATCTGTCATTTATAGCACGGCTGAAATTATACCGGCAGTTTACAGCACGGTTTAGGCTCAGACCTTCAGGTATATGAAAATAATATATAAACAAGAACAAACGAAAACCATTAGAGCTATGGTACAAAAAAATATATGGGCATGATGGCAATAGTCCGTGTCGTGGACCTCTATTATATCCATAAAACATGTAACCCGATGCATATAGACGACAAGTGCTCGTTACATGATAATTATATGCACGGATATTAACATTCATATAATACTTTCTGTCGAAAAACAAAACAAAAACAGTAACGTTTAATTTCGAATAAACTTCATTTTACAAGAAGACGCAAGTACTGCACGATCTGCACTCTGTCGTCATAGAACACGCATATTGTACTGTCTGCAAATACACCGACGGTAGTGGTATACACCGACGGTAGTGGTTCCTCTTTTCCGCATTATCAAGCTCCCAAGGTGCGTTAAACGACAAAAAAACTAATGTAAATATAAGAATTGATACGCAATTATTCGGCGTTAATGCGGTTTTAAAAGCCGGTAGTGAATGGCAAATTGATAATTTATTTAAGGGTTTAAATTAAGAGATGTGCAGCATAATCAACACTTATTAATAAATTAAAACAATTTGCTTTGAACTTTGTCGAATACTCGTACGTATTAATTACATTTTCAAAATTTAAAGTTTATTTTAAATATGCAGAAAAAAGTGTAAAAAAAAGAAAGAAGCAGTGCACAAGTGTGTGTTGTCATTGTTATCCAGTTAGGCATTACTTTACTTCTGTAATATGATAGGATTTGTTTTTCAACTGGTTAAAGTTAATATGTTATGATCTAGCCATTGTACATTTTATAAAAGTGTTTTTGTAAACTTTTAAAATAAATAATTTTGTTGGGATGAACTGACGGGTGATCGTGACGTAGCTTCTTTTTTTTCTATTTCATGTTTTATAATAATTCAACAAGGAAGTATATGCTAAAGATTACACGCTATATTTACCAGTTGGACTAAAACCGGCGATGCCCTACAATATGGTGAACATACGGACAATAACGATACCTGTGATGTGTATGATTGTCACAGGCAGTATGGCTGTTGCTCTGGATTGGCACTTTACAGGTAATTTCAAGCCTACTTCTAGCAGCTGTTTATGTATTTATATATAACAAAGTATGTATCAGAAATGTTAAACAACATGTATTAACTCTATAGAATTATGCTAGTAACATGAGAGACAATAGTTTATACGGACATATATATGTAATATGAGTACGCGTATTGACTTGTTAAATGGCGATATGTTTAATCTGCTGAAGAGAGCGTCTCTATAATCGGAGGAAGTAGGAGATTTAGAGTTAAATAAATAAATCGTTAAACACACTACTCGTACATAGTCATCAAGATGTATTAATCTTTTCTAACGTACATTCAATAAACGCTAAAGCCTTACTTTTGTAATATATTTCTTTTTTATTTACTCAATAACAAGTTGTATTAGCCTATACAGACATGTCTTATGCTTATAATATGAGGTTATTTTACAGTGTTCAGTACAATACTAAATTCTATTGGATGAGTACCCAACAGACATAATCCATATTTACTTGGACCAGGCGAGTCCAGATGAATTCAGTATTGCACTCAACACTTTTAAATGACCTCTTTATTTCGCATCTCTATAATTCCAACCAAGCGTTGAATTTGTTGTTTCTAGCGACATTACTTTTTAAAATCCAACTTTATTGTCTTTTTCTTTTAGTGTTTGAAGGTTTGTTTTTGGAGATAAAATCTTCAATTTCTTTTTCGTCACCAATGTTCAACGTGCCGACGAACAGCGGTAAGGAAAATAATTCATTATGACTCAATGACTTTAACTGTAAGAGTTATCTTTCCATAGTACAAAATACGGGATATGTTGTTGTTTTTTGACTCCACATCTACTGAATATAGATTTTTAGACTCTAGATACCAGATGGAGTATAATATGAAATTAATATACTGTTTTTGTATTTAAACTACGGTTTAGTATCTACATCTGCCAGTCCTAAATATAAAGATAGTGTTTATATTCACAGAGCCAAATATTGCATTAAACAAAAACACGACTCAATCGTCAACATACTCTGATGCTGTTTCAAACCGAGCTGTTGATGGAAACAATAACACAGATTATTATGCGGGAAGTTGTTCTCACACATCTGTTTCTAGAGCCAGCGCGTGGTGGGCTGTATATCTTGCTGGAAACTACAAAGTATCGGGTATCATTATCTACAACCGAAAAGATAGTAAGTAAAGAGATGAAAGTATCGTCACTTTTAAAGTTTGTTCTCAGACTTTATATACATCAATTCTAATAATAGATCAATGAAAAAATTAAATTTATATTACATTTCTTGCAAAGATTTGCCGAGATTTCTGAGGGACGGAAAAGTGATAATAACTAAGGGGAAATAATTCCCGCTACCCGAATGTTTTGGAGCTTCCGTTTACTTTGATGTCTTATTTTGCTATGAAAGGGATTTCATGTTGAGTCTTTCACCAGATACCCAGGCAGATGTTATTGAAGCTTTTAATGACACTTCTCGGTATCTGGATGACATACTGAACATTGACAACCCTTTCTTTCCAACTATGGTTCATAATATTTATCCTAAAGAACTTCAGCTTAATAAAGCTAATATATCTGATAATAACGCTTCTTTTCTTGATTTAGATCTCTCGATTGAAAATGGTGAAATAATTAGCAAAATCTATGACAAGAGAGATGATTTCAATTTTGACATTGTTAATTACCCCCATTTGGATGGAGATGTTCCCCGAGCAACTTCTTATGGGGTGTATGTGTCTCAACTTATTCGTTTTTCAAGAGCTTGTACTCGAGTTGAGGTCTTTAATATTCGTAATCTTTGTATAACTAAAAAACTACTCAATCAGGGTTACCGTTACCATAAACTTCGTAAAACCTTTGCAAATTTTTATTATCGTAACCCTGATCTTTTTTCCAAATATAAAAGTAATTTAAGGACTCTTCTGCGACAAGGACTATCACAACCTGACTTCAATGGTGATGTGATTTATAAACTTCGTAAGATTCTTGGTCATGATCACCTTCATACCATCTTTGTTAAACTTGTTAAAAAGTTTATCAAAAGAGGTTATGACCCTATCATTTTGCAACGTACTGCATGCTTGGTGGTGGACCCTTTTACAATTCGCCACTATGCTTTCCTCTTTGATTGTACGATGACCGGACAGGCTGTGGACCCTATGATGACGCCTACCTAAATCCCATTGGGACGGTGGCGTTTGATGTTTGTCTATGATCTTTCCTGTCCTGCCCTTAATGGTTTATTCTCTTGTTGCTCTGGCTTCTGCCAAGTCATTGAGTACCTTCATTGTGGCTTTCTAGGCTCTTGTTTTTTTTGTATTATATTTACACGAACATATTTGTATTTTACTTATATTGCCTATTGTTGCTGCCTTGTTGGTAAGAGATTAGATCATGGCGGGGATTTCTTTATTTACACTGTCCTGTTTTAATGGGATGACAGTAGGGTAAGTGTGAGGTTTGGTGCACCCTAGAACCGGTTTAAACCCCCAGTGGCCTACTTTGCCACTGACCGTTCCAAGGCGGTAGCCCTATTGTCAACCCTTTTGTGTTTGTGATGTCGTTTGCATTTATTATTACTTTTGCCTTCTTGTTTGTCTGTTTGCGTGTTTGTTTCTGCGTTTTGTGATTGACTTTCCTCCTTGATTGCTACTTTCCCTGTCCGATCTTTTTATATTTCTTCGTCTATTTAAATTACTAAATTATCGGCGCTTATAGCTGCGTGTGTAAGCGACGTCAGACAACGGACGAAAATGTCGTACATTATCCAGTGACGTAACGTAGTCGTGTCAATGTCATGTTATACTTTTGCTTGCAATGATTTGATTCAATGATAAACGTTGTAGCTCTTATTTTTCAATGATTGCAAATAAACTGGGGCTGAAAATAACTCCTGAAGAAAGCTGTACATGTATATGACAGAATTCAAGACATTTCAGTAATTTATTCTCCCATTTGTTAATCGTTCATTCACTATTTGGTATTTTTCAGTTTCAACGACGACCAAGGAATTTCAATATATTGCGGTGAAAACTAGCTCCAATAACGTATTCAATATTTAATATATGTAATATATAATTTCCTTACAATGAGTTTTTCAATACATTATTACTATCCCGTATTAAAAAACTCATGATAATAAAACTCTGTATATTTAAATTCTGCTAAATTAGATTTTGCTTATTCGGATACAATTAGCTGTTATCAAAGAAAGTTGAAAATTAAACGTTCACATTTCAAACACACGCATTATAATATAAAGTAAAATGACACTAACAAGGCAACGGTTGTTCTTATATTACTACTTTGCCTTCATTAACAAATAAGGTTGTATTGTAGTTCTTTATATTTATCATGCAGATGTGCACTTTTCTGCCCAATAAAGGGGTGACCTATTACATTTTGCTTTATTTGGCACTTACCGATAGAGCAAATCAATGCGGAATCCCTCGACGTTTATTGTACGTAACGTTATCTGACGTCATGCACGTAACGTTGCCTGACGTCATAAAACAAACAAAAAAAACAACAACATGGCGGCGTCCTCGATAAGCGTAACATTTTGAGAAATAGGTGATAATAGTAATTCATACAGAAAATGTGGATAATGTACATGATAAATAGAATATTATGTCAGTGCCTTTTACTATCAAGTTTATTAGGCTCGGCACGAAAACGAACAATGGCTCGGCATAGCCTAGCCTCGCCATTCTTCGTTTTCTAAGCCTCGCCTAATAAACTTGATAGTAAAAGGCACTGACATAATATTCTATATTTATCATATTTGTCAACATACGATATTGGGCCATATTCTTTTCTTCTGATGTAATGCTAAATTTAAATAGGGTTTTCCTCAAATAGTGCATGACATTTAATAACATACAGTTTGAATACAAGTTAAGTGGTTAAAACATCGTGGTTGGCAATACTAGAAAACACCATTGACTACTGTCATATATAGAATAACATGTTTTTTATTAACGATAACTGTTTTTTTTCAAATATAGTTACATTCAAATATGTGTCATTTTAATTAACGAAACTAACTTTAAAATAAAGTTCAATGTTTTTGTTTAATTTTTTTATTCTAAATAAAGTTGCAAATCGCGTGAAATGGAAACAAACATATATCGATGAAATATGCATGCTGTTATGCATAATGCTACATACAGGTTTAAACACATTTGCTTGGTGCTTTCGGTGAGTTTTGGTTAAGAGATTGTTCACATGCACAGGAACCAGTCATATTTCAGATCGTAGCTTGTGTTATATACTTTTAATACCAATATGTCGCAGTTGGTTAAGGTGTTGTCTACTATATGTCTACTGACTTGAAGATTCAGTGTTTTAGCACCATGTAATGCAACATTTATTTAACACTATATTATGTTAAATTATTTCAAATATGTTAAACGAAACTACTACGGACTAATCTGATTGGTTCCTACCATTATGCATGTGAATACTCTGTAAACATTATTTATGAGTATGTTGTGAAGGGTAAATGGCACCGCATCATCATGTGAATTAGTGGAGCTTAGGGGTCAAGCCGAACCATGAAACACATTAGTAAATTATGTAGAGAGGATAACATGCGTTTTCTAAATACGAATATATTAAACTAGCTTTTAAATAATTACAAATACCTATCAGATATAATTAAATATTTTACATATGAAATCTTTAAATAAACTGCAATAATAAACAGTTGTTGACTTTTGATGAAACTAGTACGATGGTGTATTTAATTGTTAAAAAATGATCTGAAGTAACATGCACGTCTTGGCAATCTCTCGAGCTGAATAACTATAAGAAACATGCTTTACATTTATTTACTAACAAATCGGTTTAACAGAACGAAAGTTTAATATTAAAGTATACTAATGGTTTGTGATAACTGTATTGCGACGCATAATATGACACCTTCGTCCATTATGTTTGTCTCACTATAACTATGTCTTCTAATAGTTAGTATGCTTATTTATTGAACCTAAATCGCACGGGGTATTATTGCACGACTTTTGGTTGACTTATGAAATGTGCCAGTCAAATGCGATGAACGGACAATTCAGATTAGAATACAAAACAATTACCTGTACACAACTTCACGAAATTCAATATGTAATTTCATCTTTGTTTGTATTACACGAAGAAAAAACAATGTTAACAATACAGCGCACTTTGTTTCAGTTGAAGTCAGACTCAAAGGTTTCAAGGTAATAGGTCAGACTGCCAGCAGTACCAGTGTTGTATTTTATGATGATAGTAATGCCAGTCCTTCGAGATACAATGACTTAGTTATTCCTATCCAACTTGATGATGCCTGGTTGTTTTCTTCTATAAACATAACGATACCGAGCGTTTCGCTTACTCTTTGTGAAGTTCAAATATTTGCAGGTAAGTTTCTTTAAACTATATTATTGCCAAATACAAATACGTGAAGCATCAGTATGTTTATATAAAAAGTAGAATAATGTCGAATTGTGCACCTTTAATAAATGGTTCATATTTTATTAGTCATTGACAACAATGCTTGAGCATTTTAAATAGCCGTTGCAAAGTCATTTCCCTCAAACATCATTCTTCACACACACACACACATACACACACACACACACACACACACACACACACACACAGTAATATAGTTAGTGTTGTTGTCAAACAATTTGACAAATGGCTGATGCAATTACAACATTAAGATGTACAAGTACTATACATACATAATGATAATGATAACAGATCCTTCACTATGATACGTAACCGAATATAAAACTCAAAGAAAGACGTTCAAAAACATGTTGTGAAATAAAACAGGTAAATACATCTGCATGAGATATTGAAGAATTTTCACAACACTGGGCATAACATGGGCATCTACAACTTTAGGTCCATTTAAAATATTTGCATAGATCAATTAATAATCTACTGCTTACAACATTCATTCATTGTATACGCCAAATCAGAATCTCACTTACTGCTTGTCTAGTATTTTTATGTTGTATACTTTATCACAAGCATGTCAACCACCAACTGCTATTCCCGATGGCAAATACAGCTCAGTACATGATGGTTATGGTGTCGGTTCAACGATAACAGCGACCTGTGACAATGGATACACATTATACGGGAGTAACCAAATGACATGCCAGAGAAATGGATCATGGAGTACAGAACCTAAATGTATCGACGATAGTTGCAATAACCCGAATGACTTAATCAACGGTAAATACATATTTAATGGGGTTATCTATGAATCAGGAAAGCGGACGTTGGGAGACGTCATTACTGTAGTTTGTGATCGCGGATTTAAACAAACATCAGGCCCGAATCAAAGAACATGTACTCTGCATGAGGACTTAGTATCTAACGTAGCTTGGAATGGCACGTCTCCTACATGTAGCTTAATAACGTGTTCATGGCCTGTAACATTTACTGGCGGACATTATGAAGCACAAAATAAAATTACTGACGAAAACAGTGTACCATTAGGTACAATTCTACATGCCAAGTGTGAGAACGATTTGTTCAAGTTTACTGGAGACGAAAACAGGAAATGCGGAGATAACAATATCTGGAGTGGAGCAGCACCGTCATGTGGTAAGATAAACGTATGCCACTTATTTAAAAAAGATCAGTGTTTGGTTATCGAATAACACTAGAAGCAATATTAGGTTACTACAGTTATCTAAGACATTTAGATAATCTTCCTATGCATACTGGGTGTTTCCACCAGAGCTGAGACCAACTGATAATATATGAAACATTAAATAATTTCGATATTTAATGAAACCTGTTTTCTTTTTTCTTTTTCTTAACTGAAACACAATATAGGTAGTACGACAGGTATTTAGATGTTATCTTGATTTAACGTTGCAAATCATAAAGGTCACAATTGTTAACACTCTTGTTATAAAAAGAAATGGACCAGAGATGATAATTGATGTTAAACAATGTAATAGGCGTCGTAATATTACAGTTGATATACTATTGAAAATATATGTTTGTATCACTTCAACGGCCAAAAACGTTATTAAACTCGAGAAGAAATTGACAGAGAAATTATGTTGTAACCGATCTAAGGGTCAGTGTTAAAATCGTCAATTTAATAATAAATAAGACACAATGCGTATCGTCATTGTGAAATATGTATATCACTGGACTGAAGAACTGGTAAACAACAAGAACAATGATTTCAATTTGAACGAAAAGTGATAAAGAATATTGTAAAATACCCAAGAGTATAAGTGTACAAAAGTATTCATTGCATTCGACATTGTGAATATACCCCGTTATTATACAGTTCTACAAACTTTTAGTAACCTCTAGTTGTGATATCATGTCTATTACATTTATTTTCGAATTTAAAATCGTTATCTGGGTACATTTTAATAGTCATATGTACATTCCGGTTTACTTCAATTTTGACTTCTGGTTCAGTTTTTACCAAGTATAATAATATACTGAAAGGAAAAATAAACGCATAATGGGTATTTCCGCTATATATTATATGCTACTGTTAATGGAATGGTACAGGGCGACATTAGGCCTTTCGTTCCGGAAAGAAGGTTTAAACAGCACCGAAGTCTCCAATGGTTACCCCTTAAAAGATTCATTATCGACTGAATGCGCATTTGGCTCAAGCAGGTGAGCAAACTTAGGCTTTAAACGTTACAATATCTTAACATTAAACACAATACTGCAATGGCTTGACTTTTTCAAGCGAAACTTCAACATTTATGCATTTCGTGTAACAAAGAATACTTTGATTAAAAGGCCTACTACTTGACAGAATTGTCCTTTCTCTTATTAGTTGTAATCCCTTTTTGTACAAAACACGTTGAGATATATCTGGAATATTACGTGGAATTAGGTGTATATAATAGTGTGGTATAGGCAATGTTTTGATTATGCGTTTCTTTTTCCTTTCAGTATACAATACGACGAACACCTTCACAACTTTAAAATTGTTTTATGCATTACATTTTCATATAATAACTTTTTTTTTGAATTCGTTTACACCTTTTTAAATATTGTCTGATTGCATCATTATTTGAACGAAACATTTCGTTTAAGTATGATGCTGTAAATACTGAAAAGGAGATCCCTTGGGAGCAAAAACACAAACAATAGAAACAAGTAGCAGACTCGGTTGTATTGAGTCAGTTCTTGAGCGGTAATGTAAATGCAACACCTATTACGCCTCCAAAGATTGATTGTAACAGATGAATTGGTTTTAAATTAGTTTTTAGATCTACTGACCTGTAAAGCCAAAGAGATTTTGCAGTATGAATGTTTTATCAATCGTTCGTCCGTGGTTCGTGTGTAAATTGTTTCCTTGGTTCTTGTGTCTTGTGAGCATGATAGATCTCTGAATTTTCATCCAATCCTAATTTAATGTGACTTGACTTGACGGAGCTTGTATATCTCTAAGATCACAAACAACATCTATAACCGGCTCGATCCAACGACAGATATCGGTTTTAAATTATTTAAAATACGAAAAAAAAACGCACCTATAGAAACCACAGCACACAAACGAAATGGCGCCGTAGATACGCACTGCACCACAAACTAAATCAAATAAGCTAGTTAAATTATCAAAATTAATTTGTTTTAAAATGAAACGAATACATGTATGTGTAATAACTAGGACTAGTTCCAAAACATGTTAAGTTTGATTAAAACTGGCAGAGTTACGACCCTTATAACATGTATAATCAATAATAAATTAAATGGTATTTACTGTTATGAGCAATGTTGTCAAGTGGTAGAGCGTTGGACCCATGATCGAAAAGTCGTGGGTTCGATCCCCGCCTTTGCCATATGCGTTGTGTCCCTGAGCAAGACACTTTATCTGCATTTGCTTAGTACTGGTTCTACCCAGGAAGATTCACATAAGTTCATAGAGCTTTCTTTAAAATCGATGTAAAATAGATAAGTTTGAACTAAATGTTATCTATTTATATTATC
The DNA here is from genome assembly GCA_037043455.1 of Cyrtodaria siliqua. Lineage (NCBI taxonomy): Eukaryota > Metazoa > Mollusca > Bivalvia > Adapedonta > Hiatellidae > Cyrtodaria > Cyrtodaria siliqua. The sequence goes on along the minus strand of JAWPHD010000317.1, from coordinate 151,714 downwards.
TTGAATGAGTGCTTAAAAATCACAAAAGTGACTAAAAGTAGTCCTTGAAGTCTAAGAACTTGACAAATGTAGTATTGTTAATAAAATATCAACTTTAATTTTAATTTTATATAACTTGGAAAAGACAGAAGTTGCATTTCAATATAATCTTGAACGATTAGGTACACTGGTTCATTTCCAATTGAGTAATACTTGATTTGAATTGAATTAAAGACTTTATTATAAGAGGGTAGTCCAGGTAGTACAATTACTTATCTTCCCTGAGGCACTCTTCGCAAAGCAACATAGTTCTCAAAAACATATATACAAATGTATAGCAACACAACGACATTGACAATAAAACGGAAAGAAATGATTTCACAAAATAAAACGTATATTACTATTCAATAACATGTTTATATAAACCCAATTTTTAGTTAATATATAGTCCTTTTGTTTGAAAAAGATTCAACTGACGTGTAATATCTTATAAGCACTTCGTTGCCTAATATAATACGACAAGTTATTCTTTCTATTTTTATAAGACTATTAATGTTTCCATTCGTCGTTTTCCCCATATATTATTGCAAAAATCTAAATTTGGCTGGATGTAAAAGTAGAAAAGCACGAATAGGATTTAAATATGAATAAATGGCATGACGCGACAACACAAACGTAAAAAGGTTTACACTATGGATATCGCGTTGGAACGGTCAGTGGCAAAGCACAAAAGCCGCTGGTAAGTTTAAACCAGGTTCTAGGGAGCACCAAACCTATCTCTTACCCAACTGGCATTCCAATAAAACGGGACAGTGTAATGGTACGGCAGGACATGATTAAAGACACACATCAAACGCTACCGTCCTTTGAGGATTTAGGTAGACGTCATCATAGGGTCCACACTCTTTTTTTTCTTTTTTCTTTTTTCTTTTCTTTTCTTTTCTTTCTTTTGTTTCTTTGTCCTGTCCTGTCATTGCACAACCTTTGTCCTGTCATTATCAATCAAAGAGGAAAGCATAGTGGCGAACTGTAAATGAGTTAATAATAAACTCTTTTGATAAACTTTTTAAAACGTTTAATAAAGATTGTATGAAAGTGATTATGACCAAGAATCTTACCAAGTTTGTAAATCACATCACCATAGATGTCAAGTTGTGATAGTCATTGTCGGAGAAGTGTTCTTAAATTACATTTATATTTTAAAAGTAGATCGGCGGCCTTTATTGCCACTGACCGTTCCAATGCGGTAGCCCTATTGTCAACCCGTTTGTGTTTGTGATGTCTTGTTAGACCTTTCATTCATCTTTACATTTGTTCTTTGTTTCTGTGTGTGTTTGTGGTTCACGGTCGTCCTTGAATGCTGCTTTTCCTGTTCGATATTTATATCTATATTTACGATAATAAAATGTTGTAAAGGTTGTTTGGTAACAGTAGCCCTGATGGAGTACTTTTTAGTTATACACAGATCAACTCGATTATAAGTTCTAAAAAAACGAATACGTTGAGAAAAATAGACCCCATAAGAAGTAGCCAGGGTAACATCCATTTAATTGAGGATAATTAACAATATCAAAATGAAATATTGTGTCAAGATTTTACTTATTGTTTCTCCGTATTCAATAGAGAGATGTAAATTAAGAAAAGAAGCGACATTATCAGAAATATTAGCTTTGTTGAGTTGAAAGGAAATATAAAAAGATCGGACAGGGAAAGTAGCATTCAAGGAGGACAGTAAACCACAAAACACAGAAACAAACACGCAAACAGACAAACAAGAAGGCAAAAGCAATAATAAATGCAAACGACATCACAAACACAAAAAGGGAGTTCTTTGGGGTAGATGGTATTAACCATAGTAGAAAAGAAAAGATTATCAATGTTCAATATGTCATCCAGATATCGAGAGGTGTCATTAAAGGCTTCAATAACATATGCCTGAGTATCTGGCGTAAGACTCAAAATGAAATCTCTTTCATAGAAATACAGAAGAAATCTGCGACAAGGAGTGCACTGTTCCTACCCATAGGGTCCCAGCAATTTATCTTTAAACAGCAGTTCAATGCCTGACGAAAATAGTATCTAATAGGAAAATGAGTGCTACACAAACGTCTTGGTCCGCATCGTGTCATTAGTAAAAAACACTTTAATATTGTTACAGGCCAAAAAATATAGTTTTTCTCTCGCGAAAGTTTTTCGAATAAGAGCAATGAGTTTGTCTTTGATACCTTGATGGGGCAACGTTGAAAAAATATGTGTTGGAAAATCATAAGTACTTATATATGAAATATCGTGTATTGCAAATTTTATCAAGAACGTCTCCTGATTTTTTTAATGGACCAAAATAAATTAATCCCAGAGTTGTCATAAGCTTTAGCACACTATTATTTAACGTGATCTTTAACGGCAGTAAGACAAGTTAATAGTTTGGAGATGTTTGTAGTAGTGCAGGCATTAAAAATTAAAATAAATCGGGCTTTATAAGCCTTATAGTAAATAAGTATATAAGTGGAATGTATTGCTTTATTCTAGATAAAAGCCATATTCGCGTCTATGATATGAGTTACTCTATTTTGTCTTTAGGGATAGTCTTCTAATCCGAGCTCATATATAAATGTTTCCTGGTTAAATTAAAACATCTCTGCAATATGCACGATATATCTTTTTATTAGTTTTGTTTTAATTTGCCTCCAATATAATGCACTGCAATAAATCTTTTGGAAAGGAGCAAAGTAGACTGCAACAGTGAACTAATACTTTAAGGTGTTATATCATATGTAATGCAAATGGATTATAATACGTGATATCGTTTCTTAAACGAAGCTGTGAAATTCGGTTTGTTCTATGACACTCTAATCATTGCTGTTATAATATATCAGTTGCTTTGTGTAATGCACCAAACGTTACCAACGGTCGCTACCAAACATATGGGTCGGAACCAAAACCCCAATATGAACAGGGACAAAACATCAGTATCATATGTGACGATGGATTTAAGTAGAACTCTGACATTTTAAACTGATCTTTATCTTAATAAGGGCGTTGTTAGACTTTTATATTTATTTTTATTATCACAATAGTGTTGTTTGTGCCGTGTGGCGGCCGTAAAAAGTCTCCCCGTACATCCAATCAATATTGTTATTTTTACATTCCACTGGGATTGTATGACTTTCATACATTGAATTAGACACGTGTGTTGAGGTTTGGACCCCTATTAACCGTCCGTCTATTATTAATAACGGATCTTTGATACGCAATAACGTAGTATCTCTAATAATTACTTATTGGCCCTTATTTCGCTTTTCACAGAATGGTATTACCTTTAAATTTACATGAGTCTTTTAACGAAAACACTTAAAATAAATATTTCTTCCCTTCGGTTACACTCTACGACATCTATACAAATTCCACATAGTAACTCTACATTTCTTATATCTAAGCCATTTGTACGTCTTACACCTTTAAATCTTCATTCGGCAACCTCATTCCATGTTCCTTCCAATAATTTTACCAGGATCTTCAATAACGGCTTAAACATTTCTTTAACACCTCTTGGATCACCGGTTTTGATAAAATATCGCGTAACGTCTCCATCCAGACATCGTTTAATTCAATCTAGGCGCAGAGTGTTTCCTTCTATAAGTAAGTGCAATGCTAAAAGGTGCATTTGTTGCAATTATTTATCTTGCAAGTGCACCATTAAATCAACTTTTAACGGTAGAACATTTAATATACGTCTGGCTTCAAATGTTGATTAACGTACTTCTCACGTCATTTGTTCGTCTTACACCTTTAAATCTTCATTTGGCAACATCATTCCATGTTCCTTCCAATAAGTTTACCAGGATTTTTAATAACGGCTTAAGCATTTCTTTAACACCTCTTGGATCACGTGTTTAGATAAAATATCATGTAACGTCTCCATTCAAAGAGTTTCCTTCTATAATTAAGTGCAATGCTAAGAGGTGCATTTGTTGCAATTATTTATCTTGCATGTCCACCATTAAATCAACTGTTAATGGTAGAACATTTAATATATGTCTAGCTTCAAATGTTGATTAACGTACTTCTCACGTCATTTATCTTTTGACTTGAAATGCACCACGTTGTGGTATACAATATGTTGGACAAACAGGTCGTACCTTAAAAGTTCGATTCCGTGAGCATAAATATGATGCAGGCAATCCCAAAAAGTTAAAGAATTACATGACTGTACTAACACTTTCATCAGTCAGGTCATAGTTTTAGTAATGTCACTGTTCAACGTGTTGAATTTATAATTTATGATAATGATGCAACCAACATTTCTTATAAAAGTTAGACATATAGCAGAACTAAAGTGGATGAAAAACTTGCAGACACCTTATCCACTGGGCCTTAATGATAATATTTATCAACAAGGAAATATTTCAAAAGAGCCTTATATTGACATTTTTGCTATATTTTCCATTCGAAGGCGTAAATCTAGGTCTCATGGTTGTAGACGTAATGGTAACATCAAACGGATATCGCGTATTACTATGTCAGTCGCTGATTTACATACTATTTTTAAACAGTCTGGAAAGCACTCGATGCTTTCTTGTCTCACCTCTGTATCTATTTCTTCACTTAAGCAGATTGACGAGGAAGCAGACAAAATCTTCATTCGAACAGATCTTTTGTATAGCACTGCTTCCAAAATTCAAAGCTATACGCAGCATGTTCTCCGACCCCATATTGACAAGGAGTCTGATCACGTCAGGCATTTTCTAAAAAATCTTTATCTTAATAAGGGCAATGATTTTATTGATATACCAAGTATTCTTCGAGATAATCGTGTTGTTGGTTCTATTCCTTAATATTTCAAACATTCCGAAAATCCTATAATTTGTTATAAGTACAAAAAACAATTAGAAATATGATTTTCAACTACAACAAAATAGTGTCTGACCTTGATATAGTAGATAAAGAAAGATAAAACTATCGGACAGGGAAAGCAACATTCAAGGACGAGAATGCAATAGTAATAAAAATTGCAAACGACATCACAAACACAAAAGGGTTGACAATAGGGCTACCGCCTTTCTTTCCAACTATGGTTCATAATATTTATCCTAAAGAACTTCGGCTTAATAAAGAAAATATATCTGATAATAACGCATCTTTTCTTGATTTAGATCTCTCGATTGAAAATGGTAAAATAATTAGCAAAATCTATGACAAGAGAGATGATTTTAATTTTGACATTGTTAATTATCCCCACTTGGATAGGGATGTTCCCCGAGCAACTTCTTAGTGGTGTATCTGTCTCAACTTATTCGTTTTTCTAGAGCTTGTACTCGAGTTGAGGACTTTAATATTCGTAATCTTTGTATAACTAAAAAGTTACTCAATCAGGGTTACCGTTACCATAAACTTTGTAAAACCTTTGCAAAGTTTTATTATCGTAACCCTGATCTTCTTTCCAAATATAAATGTAATTTAAGGACTCTTCTGCGACAAGGACTATCACAACCTGACTTCTATGGTGATGTGATATATAAACTTCGTAAGATTCTTGGTCATGATCACTTTCATACTATCTTTGTTAAACTTGTTAAAAAGTTTATCAAAAGAGGTTATGACCCTATCATTTTGGGTGGTGGACCCTTTTACAGTTCGCCACTATGCTTTCCTCTTTAATTGTACGATGACCGGACAGGCTGTGGACCCTATGATGACGCCTACCTAAAGCCCATTGGGACGGTGGCGTTTGATGTTTGTCCATGTTCTTTCTTGTCGTGCCCTTAATGGTGTTTTCTCTTACTGCTCTGGCTTTTGCCAAGTCATTGAGTACCTTCATTGTGGCTTTCTAGGCTATTGTTTTTTTGTATTATATTTACACGAGCATATTTGTGTTTTACTTATATTGCCTATTGATGCTGCCTTGTTGGTTAGAGTTTAGATCATGGCGGGGATTTCTTTATTTACACTGTCCTGTTTTAATGGGATGACAGTAGGGTAAGTGTGAGGTTTGGTGCACCCTAGAACCGGTTTAAACCCCCAGTGGCCTACTTTGCCACTGGCCGTTCTAAGGCGGTAGCCCTATTGTCAACCTTTTTGTGTTTGTGATGTCGTTTGCATTTTTTATTACTTTTGTCTTTTCGTTTGTCTATTTGCGTGTTTGTTTTTGTGTTTTGTGGTAGACTGTCGTCCTTGAATGCTGCTTTCCCTGTCCGATATTTTTATCCTTTTTTTTTGGAACGGTCAGTGGAAACAAATGCCACTGAGGAACACTCTTAAGGAACACGAGTGAAGAAAATCTAATTTTGCTATGCCCCGGACGGTCATGTATTACTGATAATTTTGATATTATAGATAAATGTATTGGGCATTTGTTTTCTAAAGGTCCAAAGTGTAGATTGCCTTCTGTGATTGTTTTTAATGCATGTCGTGGTCAGAACGCCAAATCCATTTAGTATTTTAGTGTTAAACTTATGATTTTTCTACATTATATACAACTTTACATCACAATTGTATCAAACCAGCTTTTTGCTCTCATTCAAAACACTTTCGCTAGGGAAAATACTACATTTTTGGCCTATAACAATATTAAAGCGTTTTCTATTAACGGCAGTTTGGACAATTACACGATGTGGACTTGCATGAAGTTTGTGAATCACTTATTTTTCTATTAGATAATACTCACGTCAGGTATGGAATTACCGTTCATAGGCAAATTGTTGGTATCCCTAAGGGTTCGAACTGTGCAACCTTGTAGCAGATATGTTTTTATATTGCTATGAAAGAGATTTCAGTGCTGAGTCTTTAACCAGATACTCAGGCAGGTGTTATTGAAGCCTTTAATGACACCTCTCGGTATCTGGATGACATACTTAACATTGACTATCTTTTCTTTTCTACTATGGTTAATAATATATATCCTAAAGAACTTCATCTTAACAAAGCCAGTATATCCGATACTAACGCTTCTGTTCTCGATTTACATCTCAAAATTGAAAATTGTGAAATAATTAGCAAAATCTATGACAAGAGAGATGATTTTAATTTTGATATTGTTAATTATCCCAATTTAGATGAGGATGTTCCCCGTTCAACTTCTTATGTGGTCTATGTGTCTCAATTTATTCGTTTTTCTAGAGCTAGTACTCGAGTCGAGGACTTTAATATTCGTAATCGTTGTATAACTAAAAAGCTACTCCATCATAGCTATCGTTACCATAAACTTCGTAAAACATTTGCAAAATGTTATTATCGTAACCTTTCTTCTTTCCAAATCTAAAAGTAATTTAGGCTTAAACCCCCCCCCCCCCCCCCCCCACCAGCGTCCTTTTGTGCCACTGACCGTTCCAATGCGGTAGCCCTATTGTCAACCCTTTTTGTGACGTCATATGCGTTTCTTCTTCATTAGCATTGCCATTCATGCGTTTTTAAATTGGGGTTTACTGTGTTCTTTGAAAGCTGCATTTCCTGTTCGACCTTTATACTTATATTTACTAGACATTTAATATGTGCTGCATATTAATTAGTATCTGTGAAATGATCTATATATACTCGGTAAAAAAAGTTTTGGACCAGGGTATATAAAGTCATATAAAAATAAAACTAGTAGACAGAATTTAAGTATCTTTTTTTTAGTAACCAAGGTCTACCCTACCCGGTTAATTTGGTACCAGCAACATTAAATTCCAAACAAGATTTGATTTTAAAAAAATATCGCGAACACACAAAGGGTCTGTAATTTTTTTTGCAAAGTCCATAAAAAGTAACAGTTACAGACACATTCGAGTAACCAATAAAAAGATTATTATTTTTTCGCAAACTTTCATTGTAAACGATAAGTATTGTTGAGTGTTGATCTATTGTGAATTATCAACTGAGATAATAAGGGTTATGGTCGAATGTCATGGTTCAGCGATCATTGTACGGGTTCGAACACTGCCATGGTCCAAAACTTTTTTTACAGAGTATATTATGTTTTTTCTGTGAATCTTTAATCGTTGGTTGTTTTATTATATCAGTTTCCTTGTGTAATGCACCCAACGTTATTAACGGTCACTACAACATAATTGGGTCTACCTTACAAAACCAATATGAACAGGGACAACGAATCAACATCATATGTGACGTTGGTTTTAAGTTAAACGGTAACAATACAGAAAGAACTTGCGGTACTAACTATCTGTGGAATGGAGGAGACGTAGACTGCAATGGTAAGCAGATAATTTTTAATATTGTTAGATTTACATTTAATATGCGATTCATATGGATTATAATTCGTTAACGTGAAATCACCTATGAAATAGTAGATATTTTTTTGCTGTGACTCTTTAATCGTAGCTGTTATCATATATCAGTTTCATTGTTTAATGCACCCGACATTGCTAACGGGGGGAAATGGGGAGGCGTAGACTGCAAAGGTAAACTGATAGTTTAAAATGCTATATGTTCAAGACATTTAATATGTGCTGCATATGAACTACAATATGTTGTATCCTATCGAAAAACAAAAAAATGTAATATGGTGTGTTTTTCTGTGACACTCTAATCCTTGCTGTTATACATAATTATATCAGTTACCTTGTGTAATGCGCCCAACGTTATCAATGGGCGCTACGAAATAAAGGGGTCTACCTTACGAAACCAATACGAGCAGGGACAACAAATCAACATCATATGTGAAGATGGCTATGATTTAATTACTACAAATACAGGAAGAACTTGTGGTACAGACCACCAGTGGAAGGGTGGAGACGTATACTGCAAAGGTAAGCTACCATTTTAACATATTATGTTTACAAGAAATGTAAAATGTGGTAAATGGTATTTGTACCATAACTCTGACGGTTTTTCTTTGTTCCTGCTTATGATAGTTTATTTTTCATAAACCTGAAGACCCATGCAATAAATGCCGGTATATTTCATGGTATAGCAACACATTTGGAATTTATAGCACGGCATACCCATCAACCTTTTGTAAAAACAAGTAGACCTATGGTGCAAAACTTGTATCGCTTAATATTGTTGTCGCAAATATTATTGAAACCCTAATATATGACAACGATGGTAATGATTCAAATGTTTCAATATTTGAAGCTTCCCTAACTTCGCAGCAGGTGAAGAGGACGATGATTATAAACTATAACCCCTCCCAACTACCCCTCCCCATCACCCTGTAAACGTCAATGTATTGCCGAGACACAAAACACAAGGTGTAAATTAATGAATCAGATGTTTTGTTTTCACTAAATTTCGCTCGTTTAGTCTATCTCAGACTTGATTTATTCATATAGGCTATGCATTAGAAATCCAATACATCAAAGTCCGGACTCTCAGTCTTGTGTATATACTTGTACGTTATTGTTATCGATATTTGGATCTTCTATCCCGGATATAAATGCATGTAGTAAATGGTTATTAATTATAGAAAACAAGAATGAAGAGTGTTACAAGATGTTTAGGTGGTCGTCATGATTCTTTTAAAACTGTATATTACCGAGAAAGTAGTGATATATTACCAAGTTCCTTGACCCAATATTTAAAGAAAACATGTGTAAGTACAAGTAAGAATTACGTTAGTAACGTTATCAAAGTAGATATAAAAGTCGAACCGGAAATGTAGCATCCTAGGACCACAGTCAACCACAAATACGCAAAGAAACAAACAACAACTGCAAAGATGAATAAAGGGCAAGATATGACATCACAAACATAAAAGGGTTGACAATAGGGCTACCGCCTTGGAACTGTCAGTGGAGGAAAATGCCGCCCGCTGGGTGTTTAAACAAGATTCTAGGGTGCACCAAACCCCACACCTACCCTATTTTCATCCCAATAAAAGCGGGATTGTGCAAATAAAGCTATCCTTGCCAGGTTGTAATCTCTAACAAAGAAGGCAACATTAAAAGGCAATATAACATATAATTGATCATGTATAATTGTGTAATATAAAAAGGCAAGAAAGCCACAAAGCATGGATTCATTGACTTCGAGGAAGCCAGAGCAACAAGAGTATAAACCGTTAAGGGTACGACAGGGCAAGAGTTAAGACATACATCACACGCTACCGGCGTTTGAGGATTTATGTCTACCACAGGGACCACAATATGTCCAGTCATCGCACAGTCAAAGAGGAAAGCATCGGAGAGAACTGTAAATGGGTGAACTACTAAACATGTAGTACGATGCAAAATGATAGGGTCATAACATATTTTGATAAACTTTTTAACATGTGTAATAAAGATTGTATGAAAATGATTATGACCAAGGATCTTACGAAGTTTGTAAATCACATCATGTTGTGATAGTCCTTGTCGCAGATGAGTTGTTAAATTAATTTTATATTTTAAAAGTAGATCAGGGTTACAATAATAACATTTTGCAAAGGATCTTCGAAGTTTATGGTAACGCTTACCCTGCTGGAGTAGCGTTTTAGTTATATAAATAATACGAATATTAAAGTCCTCAACACGACTACACGCTCTAGAAAAAATAATAGGCTGAAAATCATAAATAATAGTTCTAAAGACGACGTAATTGCAAATTAATGAACAGGGTCTTATGGTTGAACCGGATGTGTTTAAATAGTATTAATGACGGGAGGCTCACAAATCGTGTTACAAACTATTCATATCAATGATTTGACATATTCTGCTATAAACGTCATCATGAATGAGCTGTAACAATGAGTACACTATAAGATCTCTTATCCACTATATGAATATTTTATGCAAACGTACAATAACATGGTTAGACGCTTGTGTTAGATTTAGACTGGAAGTAAAACATAAAGTACTTTGTTTATATAGTTCATGTTTGAATCACACTTGGTAATACGGAAACTTGTTGGCAGCAAATATGCATGTAGACCATCAAACAAACACGTTAGCTTTTAAAACACGTTTTAAACATACTTTATATTATTCCGGTTTTTTTTGTGTGTTTTTTTTTGTTGTTTACTTTAAATAGTTTTCTTTAAGTAAAATGTTTTTAATAAACATCTGAACGAATACAGATACATTCAATACGCAAGCTAAACCCCAGCGGCCTTTGTTGCCACTGACCGTTCCAATGCGGTAGACGAATTATAACCCCTGTTTATGTATGTGATGTCATATCTTGCATTTTGTTCATCTTTGTTGTTGTTGTTTGTTTCTGTGCGTGTTTGTTGTTGACTGTGGTCCTTGAATGCTGCATTTCCTGTTCGACTTATATATCCACTTTTATGTATCATACAAACAAATCTAATCGAACAGATTCGATGGAAATATAATTACATGTATCATCTAAAAGTATACAAGATTACGTACATTTTCAGCGAGTAATGTATACCTACGATAACTGTCACTGAATCTGCTTTAATATTATGTTTCAGAGTTCTCTAGTGGCAAATGTTCTGCTTGTAGGAGGGTTTGTTGTACAGGTATATTTTCGTTACTGCTCCCTCGTTAAAACATATATAACGTATATCGCAAAACAACTTCCTCTAGTGTCGATTGTTTGTATGGTATGAGTGTGTATTTGATATTGCACGCAATTTTATCGTGTTTTCCATGGTTAATCCTGTTTTGAAGGCATCCGCAAGAGATTACTGAACGAATAAATAACGTGGCAAAACAGTGTTACACCTAGAATTTTTTCCGTTAAAAGTATTTTTTTCAACAGAGTCACAAGAGTTAATGATCGCATTGATGCATGCTGCATGGTACATCAACAGTTCAACTTGTTAATAGCTATGTTTACTTTATATTAATATGTCTATATTGGTTTGTTTAGAATAGAGGAGATTAACAAACACGTATGTATACACATTTCAAGTGTTTCAAGTGTTTCATAATTTCATCATTTATTTTATATCTCTTTGTACTAATATTCGAAGGAGTATATTTATGGTAGAAGAACAAACGTTTGATAAACATGCAAATAAAATATCAACTAAAACCGTAACGGACAATGTTTAACTTACAAAAGCATTGTATCAAATGCAAGTACTTTGATTTATATTTCAGCATTAGTTAGTACACCACACAGTCAAATTCAAGCTGGACCAATTATTGGTGCATTTATAGGGGGTATTGTATTGACAGTTGTGGCTATAGTGATTGCCTCTTTACTTCGGAGAAGATACATAGCTGGTAGGTTATTTAAATTAATTTGTACAGCATTTCATTGTTGTTGCAATTGCGTGTTTTTGATTGTTTCGTTCTGTGTGTGCTACATGTCCTATTCTACATTTGCACCTTCTTTCAAATCGAGTCACCTTTTACATTGTTTTCAGTCGGGACCATGTGTTGCCTAGACAAAGTCACGACGAGGACAGATGAACATGAATATATAAATGATCTACACGCTACAGGTACAGTATAATTATACATTTGCAGTGTGAATGAATAAGCATTTTACCATGACGTTACAATTTTATAAAGGGCCGAAAAATGAAATCTTTAAATGTAGATATAAAACTCGAACAGGAAAAGTAGCATTCAAGGACGACAGTCAACCACAAACATACACAGAAACAAAGAACAACTTTAAAGATGAATAAAAGGCCAAATAAGACATAACAAAACTGGATCAATGAATGTCATACAATCCCTGTTGGGTGAAAATCGTTATTAAATATATTTTATGTTTTATGCGATATTGTACAAATTCTGTTATGACTGAGTTAGACTTGCAAATATCTGTTCGAATGAACGTTTTTGTAATGTGTTCTAAGAATCTAAACCAAAACAAATATGTACATTTACCACTTAATGGGTTACATGTACAACTATCGCATTTTTAAAAATGTAAAGGTAATGGATCTAGTTTATAAATTATGAATTTCATTTTATGTGCTACAAACTAAACTAGTGGTAACGTTTCCCGTCTTTCGATTCGAATTTAATTGTAATTTAATTGGAACATTATAAATCTTCTTATAGTGGTTCACTCCATATACGTGGAACCTTCTTATATCATGCAAGAAGATGAAATATTTTTTTCTATATTGTGATTTAATTGACCTTTTTATTTTTTATTGCTGAACATTTTTTCCAACTGTATTTAGCCAATTAAGATTTGATTTGTTTTTTGATAAATTAAGCTTCAAGAAATAAAACATGTAAAATAAAGAGCACATTGTCAGTTTGAGGGCCCCAAGGAAGATTAGTTGAAACTAATTCGGTCACCCTCGATAAATAAAGACTTTTATTCATTCATTCATTCACATTCATTCATTCATTCATTCATTCATTCATTCATTCATTCATTCATCCATTCATTCATTCATTCATTCATTCATTCATTCATTCATTCATTCATTCATTCATTCATTATATCATTTATAAAGAACCTATTTAAAAATAATTGGATATTTTAAAAAAAAAATCATGAGCTAAACACCCGTTATTCTATGTTGATATGTAACTTTTTAAAATTGCTTTCGTATTACGAAACATGTGCTATAGATGTACAATACTTTCAATTTCGTTTCAGGCGAATATGAACACAGAATTGAGTTAGAATCAGTCAACAGGTAAAATGTATGCTTTGCATGAATTTGAAGAACTATTGTTCTACTATTGGAGTACCCATCTGTATTTAATCTTGCAAACACCAGAGTCATCTTTTTATCGATATTATAATAATCGTTCATGGGTATCCGGTAAAGATAAGAAATTCCAACCCGAGTATAAGTGTTTTTATCGGAACCGAGGGTTGGAATTCCCTATCTGAACTCATGACAGATTCTTTTTCTTGCATATCATTGACATTTTGTGCGTTGACGTCGCCAATAAGTAACGTTTTACTGTTTTTTTCGCTCAATGACGTCATTCATCTGTTCACGTTATCATTATTGATCCGCGTGACTCTTATCTTTACCCATAAAGATAAACTTTTATCTTTACCCAAAAAGATAAGACTTTCCATCCCCCATGTAAAACGTGGATACCCGTATCTGGTACGCAAGAAATATAAATATGTTGTTTGTATGACTACGTGAACTATTCCCTCAATTATTTAGAAGATCTTCATTTTTAATTGCTCCTGAAGTGTTTTTTTCTGTTTGTTTGTTTTTGTTTTACACACATGATTAGAATTAACAAATATAACATGTTATTACAGACTGAGATGTTTACCTATGTGCTCTCCATTTGCATTTCCTGTCTGAATTCTAGAAAACTTAACTCGTGTATCTTTGCAGATGGTTATAATGGAAATAGTAAAGTATGACATAGTTTACGTACAAGCGTAAGTGTTCGAAATGCAATCAATGCTTCTTTAATGTATATACTGGTACGTTTTTGGGACATATTTGATCATTTTGTCAATTTGAAACTAGATTTCTGTCGAAACATACTATTAGGGAGAATTATAAAGGTATTTGAACTTCTTTGTATCTGTTTTACAACTAGATAGATTTTATTTTAAAAATGTCAAATGCAATAGATATTATTAATGCAATTTATGCCTCGCTGACAACCTCGTGGGACTCTATGATTGCACCTTCCAGAAGCCTTAAAGCGGAGGTTGCTGCATGAACGTTAGTCCCTATGGTTGTATGTGTGCTGGCTGCGTGAAAGCGGAGGTTGCTGCATGAACGTTAGTCCCTATGGTTTTATGTATGCTGGGTGCATGAGCTTTCGTCCCTGGGTTTTCTGGTCGTACCCTAGATTGGTTTTCTCTTTAGCTGCAACTACTATGGTTGTTCAGTACGATTCTGGATACATCCTGAGATGTTTATTATTTTGTATGTGTTTCTTTAGTTAGTTTCTCTGGATGTGGACTTTATTGTTAGAGAATTCCTTTTGATGGGATGTAGTTTTGTTTACACTGTCTTGTCTATTTGGGCGCTAATAGCGAAGATTGTGCGCATATAAAATTGATTCAAGCTAACCATTATTGCCTACTGACCGTTTCAAGTCGGTAAGCCTGTCTTCACCACCCTTTCTGTTGTTTTTTGTCTCTTATATTGTATTATCTAGTCCTTGTTTGCAGTACAGTGCGGACCTACGATACCTTTGCGTTCGGACACTGTGGTTTCTATAGGACCCTATATCTCATTTTTAATCAGTAAAAATCTGGAAACAGCCTGTGCTGTTTCTAATTTTATATTTGTATATATTTCCATAACAACATATACGTGTATCGTTGGCTAATATCTCTGAGTGTAGACTTTATTGTTAGAGATTTACTTTCAACGGGATGTACTTTCATTTACACTTTATTTTCAGTTTGGGCGCTGGGGACAGAACAATAGCGAGGAGGATATGTACACCTACAATCGATTTAAGCTAACCAGTAGGCCATGTTGTCTACTGACCGTCAAATAAGTTGTTTTTAAATAAGGTTCCGTTTTAAATATAAGAAGTATTTCGTAAACAGTTTACGTCATGAAGCTACATGTCCTAATTTGTAAAGAATTTAATATATCAAGACCGACGTTCAACTGTAGGCATTGCAATACAAGTACAATTTCCATATTTTTGACACTTGTTAGTTCTAGAACACGTTATGCAGCTCTTAACGGTTGTTCTGGCTTCTGACAAGTAATTGCATGAGTACAATATTTTAATTTCTATTCAGATCAGCTTTGTACCTGTATGTTATACTTATACTGCCTACTAGGAAAGAGTGAGGTTTGTCGTGTCCTAAACCTGGTTTAAACCCTCAGCAGCTATTGTGCCCCTGACCGTAACCAGTTGTGTCAACCCGTCTATGTTTTGATTTACACATAATAGAAAAACACTAATGATTATGTATTTAACACACATACTTATGATCATCAAATTGTATTTATCGTTTGTGTTGTACATATAATAGATAACAATATCATATTAAGAAAATTTAAACCACAAAAATCAAAATATCAACACATTAAACGTGGCATTTTGAAAGAAACGTGTCGTTAGTTCAGACGTTCAGCTGTTAAACGACTACCGACGATTACCGAAGTCACCAAAAATGAGATATAGGTCCTATAGAAAACACTGCGTCCGAAGTCAAGGGCATCGTAGGTCCGCACTGTATTAACGTATTCTTCTGTTTATAAAATATAGTGTTGTTGTCAATCAAATAACTATACTTAAATATTTATTTGGTCGGTATTTATACACTTTCTGGACTATATTTTAAAAAGTTAGTTTGGTCATAGCAGCATAGCTTCAAGCCCTATATCGGTGGTACTTCCTCAAATATTTTTGTTTTCGCACTTTAATTTCGAATAGGTGGTTCCACTACTCCAGCCTTTAAAGTTTCTGAGTATTGTTTAATCACCCTTAGGATATGTTGCCTGCCTTTAATTTAGTTTTTTACTGTTAGTTTTGATACGCAGTCTTTTTGAAATGCTCCCTACTAAATTCCATTTTGTTTATTTCGCCCATTGTTTTCTTGTTTAGGGCAATGCATTTTGATGGAAATTGGTACCGTACGCTGCTGGCCTTGGGATGGTATGAAAATACCTCAATGAAATTTCCATGTTCATCGTCTTAAGCATACCATCTTCGGGATGGTTCAATTGTCTGTACTTTTGACATTTTGAGTATTGAGTTTTACTGAACCCGGGGCTAGAGGGCGTGAACGGTAGCAGGCCCTTTTCAATACCGTTCATGAACAGCCTCATCAAACCGAGACTGCAATATTTTTTATATTTATCCTGTTCGGCGATTTCCAAATTTTCCCTTTCATGCTCGTTTTAATCTCGTTTCTTATGTAACAGGATATCGGTTACTCAAAACAATCCCTATTTCAGGGATGCAGAGAATGTGTATGCAGAAACAGTTCCTGCGAATTCAAATGAACACGTCTATTCCGGTCTCAATACCGGCCCAGGTAAATGCTTAATGTCTACATGCAGTTTGTAGTTGCATGTACGCCATTGCATCGTGTTACGTGTTTTAATTTACTCACTGCATATCAACAATATTGATACGTACCCCCAGCTTTCAACCAAGGATAATCGACTTGATAAATATTAATTAAAACCAGTTGGTAGTAGTCGTATGCTCACCATGAATATGTATTACTTCTGTGTATAAGCAACACCATACATTCTTTAGTTGTAAATACCTTTATTTAGAAACTAAAATGGCATTACAAGCATCTCTATTGTTTTATCAAAGTAAGTACTTGATATTGTGCAATATAACTGTAATTAAGTATATCCTTTAGACACAACAATCACAACCAATGTCAAAAAGTAGCAGACTGTTTATTAAATCTGTCCATGAGCGGTAATGTTGAAGCAAACATGGTATATGTGCGAGATTACAATAAGCGAGTTCTACAAGGGATGTCATGGCGTATATTTATATAATAATTTAAAAAGTAAAGTCGAACACAAGTTTGTCTTGAAGGCATTGATGAACAATTTCATTTACAAGATCAATCACTTTTATAAGTCATTTGCGATTGTCTTTGAAATAATCTACATGTATATCAGAAACTTATTATTGTTTCCTTTTTTTCACTTTCAGAAAACAAGACAGAAATACTGGATTCAAAATCAGACTACGAAAATGTAAATCAATAAAAAGCAGATATAGTTAAATCTAAATATAAACAATAATATCTCAATATTGAAAAAGCGAACAAAAAACATACATGTATGAAACAATAAACGCAAATTCGTTGAAAATCAAAATGGCAAATGCGTCGGAATAAGTTAACTTTACCGTTAATTATTATTATCGGTTTAAAAGCCCGACGTTTTACAGTACCACACGGTTTAAAATTGAAGCCACAATATATGAAATTATCAAATGTACCCAAGCGGTAATTAATATACTCTACCGACTTATTTAAGAACATACATGGTGACTGCTTACCTACCAACTGGACATCCGTAACTAAACTACGCTTAACTACCACACCTGTGCAACCTGTATCCCTCATTACAAATTCGTCCTTCCCATTTACTCTACCATCTGCTGTTGGAAGATTTGCATACGGAAATAGACATGTTACGAACTTCGCCATTGCGCCATCGATTTAACGCAACAGCTACTACTCTCGGTTTTAGTAACAGGAATATTACTACCTGTCCTCTGCCACTACCTCTACCTCTACCTCGGTTTTGACCACCTCTACCGAAACTCCATTGATTGTTAAAACCTTGGTTCTGACTACCTACATTGCTCTCTACTTTACTATTGTCACTCCGATTGTCTACGACAGCGGATACGTTCACCGCTTTTCTACACACATGTGAAGCATGATTCCCATTACAGTGACGACAACGAATAAAAGGTATACCTAGGTTGGCACCACTATTTCTACCTCTAGCACCCATTGAACAACCTCCGCCTCTATGGTCACCACTCTGTACTTTCTGCTTATTACTATGACCGCCCCTTGCCTATCTCTAAACATTTCGTCTTTCGACACTACATTATGAGCGATCTGCTTGTGTTGCCATTTCTTCTACACTAGCTAATTTACTTTATTTTAGAAATAAGAACAGATCTACTACAGACATTGAACAGCTGGTCCCGCTACCTTCCCTAACTTTAACCACCTATCTAAGTCATTTCTAGACCTACTAATGAACTGAATAAATGACTCGCCTTTCTCATATAGTATAGAAACTGGAGGTTTTGGCACAGTTTGCCCTCCGGGGTCCCCTACACGAAAAGCTGGAAAATTTGCTTGTTTCAAACCCCGGATGGTGAACTCAGTTTCTATACTACTCATAAATAATTGATAATATAACTTGCTACTTCTTTGGGAGAGCGCAACTATTTTATTTTTCTACTTTTGAGCGAATCTACTTTCGGCGAAATTCCAAAATCACACGACCCAAAACGGCATCAACTCCGGGTCTAGTCTCGACTGTTAAACAAAATCAGAAGGAACAAAGCAGTCATCTTCCTCATCACTATACATATCACACTCGATCATGGAATATTTTATTTTCCTGCATTTACGTATTTTACATTTCAAATTGAAAAGCTTTCTATTGATATGATCAAGTTTTTTCTAGATAATAATACATTTCTAATTGTAATCGCCCTCTTTTGCTGATTTGACTTTTAGACTCTAGAACATCAGCACGAATCACATCATATTCTACTTGACCCTGTCTACATGCTAGCAATACTCTTCTATAAAAAGAAATATAAAAAGATCGGACAGGGAAAGTAGCATATAAGGAGGACAGTCAACCACAAAACACAGAAACAAACACGCAAACAGACAAACAAGAAGGCAAAAGCAATAATAAATGCAAACGACATCAAAAACACAAAAGGGTTGACAATAGGGCTACCGCCTTGGAACGGTCAGTGGCAAAGTAGTAGGCCACTGGGGGTTTAAACCGATTCTAGGGTGCACCAAACCTCACACTTACCCTACTTCATCCCATTAAAATAGGACAGTGTAAATAAAGAAATCCCCGCCATGATCTAATCTCTAACCAACAAGGCAGCATCGATAGGCAATATAAGTAAAACACAAATATGCTCGTGTAAATATAATACATAAAAAACAGTAGCCTAGAAAGCCACAATGAAGGTACTCAATGACTTGGCAGAAGCCAGAGCAGTAAGAGAATAAACCATTAAGGGCACGACAAGAAAGATCATGGACAAACATCAAACGCCACCGTCCCAATGGGCTTTAGGTAGGCGTCATCATAGGGTCCACAGCCTGTCCGGTCATCGTACAATTAAAGAGGAAAGCATAGTAGCGAACTTTAAAAGGGTCCACAACCAAGAATGCAGTACGTTGCAAAATGATAGGGTCATAACCTCTTTTGATAAACTTTTTAACAAGTTTAACAAAGATAGTATGAAAGTGATCATGACCAGGAATCTTACGAAGTTTATAAATCACATCACCATAGAAGTCAGGTTGTGATAGTCCTTGTCGCAGAAGAGTCCTTAAATTACTTTTATATTTGGATAGAAGATCAGGGTTACGATAATAAAATTTTGCAAGAAATATAAAAAGATCGGACAGGGAAAGTAGCATTCAAGGAGGACAGTAAACCACAAAACACAGAAACAAACACGCAAACAGACAAACAAGAAGGCAAAAGCAATAATAAATGCAAACGACATTACAAACACAAAAAGGGTTGACAATAGGGCTACCGCCTTGGAACGGTCAGTGGCAAAGTAGGCCACTGGGGGTTTAAACCGGTTCTAGGGTGCACCAAACCTCACACTTACCCTACTGTCATCCCATTAAAACAGGACAGTGTAAATAAAGAAATCCCCGCCATGATCTAATCTCTAACCAACAAGGCAGCATCAATAGGCAATATAAGTAAAACACAAATATGCTCGTGTAAATATAATACAAAAAAACAATAGCATAGAAAGTCACAATGAAGGTACTCAATGACTTTGCAGAAGCCAGAGCAATAAGAGAATAAACCATTAAGGGCACGACAAGAAAGATCTTGAAAAAACATCAAACGCCACCGTCCCAATGGGCTTTAGGTAGGCGTCATCAAAGGTTTTACGAAGTTTATGGTAACGGTATCCCTGATTGAGTAACTTTTTAGTTATACAAAGATTACGAATATTAAAGTCCTCAACTCGAGCATAAGCTCTAGGAAAACGAATAAGTTGAGACACATACACCCCATAAGAAGTTGCTCGGGGAACATCCCCATCCAAGTTGGGATAATTAACAATGTCAAAATTAAAATCATCTCTCTTGTCATAGATTTTGCTAATTATTTTACCATTTTTAATCGAGAGATCTAAATCAAGAAAAGAAGTGTTATTATCAGATATATTAGCTTTGTTAAGCTGAAGTTCTTTAGGATAAATATAATTAACCATAGATGGAAAGAATTGAATTGAATTGGGGTTTTAAGGCGCACCAACACATGAAAAGGTTATATGGCGCATAACAGGCATGAACATGCCAGGCTCATCTTCCATGTACATCGAGATAAAATATGGAAAATGGGCCTAGAACCTTCTCACCCTGAACTGCAGAGTTGCTGCAAATTCTATCGTAGAAACTCCATTTACGCTGGAGCCACGTTATTGTTTTTCTGCCACTGCTCTTTTGATGCGAGCGAGATAGCACCTGAAACAATGCAGGGATCATAATGAAGACCTTTAATGAACATGAACAAAAAATGATAAAATGAACATGAATTTGGGGGATTCTACCTCAATGTTCAATATGTCATCCAGATACCGAGAGGTGTCATTAAAGTCTTCAATAACATCTGCCTGGGTATCTGGTGAAAGACTCAACATAAAATCCCTTTCATAGCAAAATAAGAACAAATCTGCGACAAGTGGTGCACAGTTCGTACCCATAGGGATACCAACAATTTGTCAATAAACGGTGGTTCCATACCTCACGAAAATATTATCTAATAGGAAGATGAGTGCTTCACAAACTTCATAGCAAGTCCACATAGTATAATTGTCTAAACTGCCGTTAGTAAAAAACTCTTTTATGTTATTACATGCCAAAACTGCAGTATTTTCCCTAGCGAATGTTTTTGAATAAGAGAAATTAGCTTGTCTTTAATAAGATGATGTGGTAAGGTTGTATATAGTGTAGAGAAGTCATAAGTGCTTATTGATGAAACTTGACCTTTATTGAGTTTTATCAAGAACGTCTCTTGAATTTTTTATAGACCAAAATAAATTAATCCCAGAGTTTTCATAAGTTTTATCACAATATAGTTTAACGTGTTCTTTAACGGCAGTAAGACAAGAAGTTAAAAGTTTTGAGATGTTTGTTGTGGTGCAGGCACTAGAATTCGAAATAAAGCGAGCCTTATATGGATTTTTATGTAATTTAGGAATCCAGTACATAGTAGGCAGTTTATTTTGCTTATCGTTTACACCAGCCTTGAAAGTAGTGCACCGAGTGATATGTGCGGAAACAACATCATCCTCAGTAGAATTAACTGGAGTATACGAATTGGTGCTGCCGAGTTCCAGAGATATAACATTGACGTAATGTAAGCGTCAAACAATAATTACATTATTAGCTGCTTTATCTGCAGGAACTAAAACAAATTTATTATGAAATTCCTGAATTCTCGATTTTAAATTACGAAAGGAAAACCTAGGTCTCGGAAGAAGTAAAGAGGGGTTAGCAATATAATATATATTTACCCTTTAGCCCCTCAAGCTTTTCACATATCTCTTCCATAAATGTTTGTTCCATATATAATAAGTAATATATTATATTTGATTTTAATTATTATTTATATGCTAGTGTATCTTTGCCATTGTCTAATATGTACCTTTTGTCATCATATGCAGACAAACTTTTTTTTATTGATTTCATAGCTGCTCAGCTTGTGTTTTTGTTACATCTGATAACTTTCATTTTATGATGAGCTTCTGTTGCTGTGAATAAAATATGTTTGTAGTTATCATGCGTTATCTGTTTTTTGACAACACATTTTTAACACCTTTGCATTTCTTTGTTTCAGTATTATCAGCCAAAATGTATGAGTATGACTTGCTTCTCAATCCAACAAACTCCACGATTAACGCACCACAGGCTTCGTCTTTCATCTTGCGAATAACCTTTTTTGTTATCGTTGAAGTAAAACTCACTTTTTGGATTATAATCACTGTTATCAAAAAGTTCTTTGTCTTTGTAAAGATCAGCATACACATATTTTGTTCTAATTTCATAACACAGAGAATCAATGTCAGTTGTTATATCTCTCTCGGTATGAGTCACGGAAACTCGCATTGTATTCATTTGGCCTTACTAGACAAAATGTTATGTTACGAGAGTTGCTTCTCTTGTTGGAGGTTTGGGCCGCTGGTGCCAAGGACGAAAATAAAACAATACGTGAAATTATCGAAGTTAAATCACTCGAGGTGTCGAGGTCAACAGTGTTATACTCATTAATTTACTTATATGATGCTTCTGAATATTTTATTTCCAATATGAGAGTTTACTTGTTTTCTTTGTTAAGTATAGCTAAAGTCATGTATATATGATGTATGCCTGATTTTTATCTGATGGCCACAGATAAATATTGTGAGTGTGTGTGTGTTATTTTGACTTTCTGGTTCTTACTGACGGGATTTATAGTAACTTGCCACATGTTGTTTTAAAACTAACTGAGCTCATTTAAATTGATTGTGTATAATACCGTTAGGGTAAAGTGTAGGGAACTTGTGTAACTCTCAAATGCTGTATTGAGTAAGAAAAGTTCATGTATTAACCACTTATTCCACATTGTTAAGCATAATAAAAAAAAACAATCATTGTAATTTGTCTAGTAGACTCTTTATGGCGATGGAGTTTCTGTGAATCATGATAAAATAGCACTACAATTTTAATTTTTGACGTGGGGATGTTATATCTCTCTCGATATGAGTCACGGAAACTCGCATTGTATTCATTTGGACAAAATGTTATGTTACGAGAGTTGCTTTCGTGTTGGAGGTTTGGTCCGCTTGTGCCAAGGACGAAAATAAAACAATACTTGTAATTATCGAAGACAAAACTTTGCTGAATATTCTACTGACGGCGTTCCCCCAGAACTATAACACAGTAAACAACAACTTAACTTTTTCATTGTATTTGTTTTTAGCATAATTGTATTGGAAAACATACATCAAGTATTTTGATAAGTCTAGAATACACATACTATACAAGGGCGATTTAAGACAAGTCTTTCTTTTACCCTATTGATTGCAAACAAGTTTTCACTAAACATCTTACAAGAAATAAACGATGGTCTTGCCTCATATTTCAAAAGGACTTCCTCTTCATGCGTCAGCTTAACATTATCTCTCTTTCTCAAGTTTTCCATTGTTTTACCAAAATTAATAGTTCCCTATTCATTTTTTGCATTCCTTCAAAATCAACCAACAAAGCCTGCTTCTTGCATTCTTCTCTGAGACTTTTTATATCATCTGTGTAGACTTTCTATATCATCTGTGTACACCATATAATATTATACTATTCTTATTCTTTTAAGCCCTAATTAAATAAATAAATAATAATAACAATAATAATAGTATATTATATGATGAGCTGTATATACTGTGAGAAAGTATTAGGTGTTTTTGATTCTTCTGAATTTTGCATGGATTGTTTTTTGTTATACATAGTCGACAAAAAGACACACTGTAAGGATTGTGTTTGGTACAAACTTTGCTGTAATTGCACGTATGCATGTGCAAATTGTAATAGCACATGCAGAGTTTTTAACGGAGAACGTATTTGTTTCGAATGTGGGACTCACAATGGATATGATCTTGTTGCAGATTATCGGGGAGCTCGCAAGAAGAGCGTTTATCATAGAAGATATCATCTAGAAAAAACTCTTAGAAAAGTATATTTTATCCCCATTAGATAAGCAGAGATGTGAGGATTTGTTTTACAAAATTGTAAAAGTTTTAGATGAGATAGGAGGTCGGAAAAGAGTAATTAAATTTAATTACATTTTCCAGAAGATAATCATAAGTAGGATAATTGGTTGTACTGCCGCAATGGCATTAATCCCTGCAGTTCCTGTTTGCATAGTTATTGTTGGAGCAATTCCCCCAATAACTGCGATTTTGATGAACAAAACTAAAATAGCAGAGAAAAAAGTTTTATTAAAATCATATCATAGGAGTTTCAAACAACTTCTTTCATATGTGCAAACATCTAATATCCCAGATGGGGAGATACTCTCATTATGCTTTTCTTAAATACTCCATCTGCTGCAAAATGATAGTTTTACTGAACACCTGGAAAGGTATATTTAGGGGTATAAATTGAATGGTTACTAAACCAGTTCTTTTTCAACCTGTTTCCCTTATAGTATCGTACTTGTCTCTAGTGGATTTTGTCTTAATTGGCTTTGTTTCTTTTTTTATTTCTATGACATCAACAACCACCAGTGGCCTACTTTGCCATTGACCGTTCCAAGAAAACGGAAGTTCTCGAGCAACCGAAACCGTATATAGAATAACGGCTGGTGTTAAAAGTCCAAAACATGTTTTTTGCGTATTTGCAAAGATCAGACAAGGGTTCTTACCAAACACAAAATCCTCATCTTTTAGATACTTTTCATGTAAATGCTACTAATACTAATTGCTATTTACAATCAGCTAAACTGGAAGTTGGAAACGGCGTATATTATCCAGAAACTGAATACAGTTATGATAATATTATAAGAATATTTAGAGATGTTATTAATTATTCTTACAAACAAAATGATAAAAACACTGGAACATTACTAAATACGTTTAATGTTAGAAGTATTTTCAAAATGATATATTTAGATTTAAGTTACAAGGGTGATGAAGCCAGTATTGATCCAAAACAACTAAATTTGAGATACAAACTAAATATACCTCCTGCAGCTGATTATAACATTTATGCTCTGGTTCTCTATGAAGAAGGTGTAGTTATTGATACTGTCGGAAATGAGTTGGTAATAGTTTAATCTAACTTATAATAAATATGACTTACGTAAATTATTTGATAGATTTGACAGATGGCCAGAAACGAAGTCTGGCAAAAGCATATGAAAACAAAAGTGAATTAACGCTCAGGCTATAGAATAATCAACTAACTGGGGATTTTCCTTTGTTGCTGACAGCTACTGAGATTAAAAATATTAATAAAGCTAAATTCAACGGATATGGATTGGATGTGAATATATCAAAATCGCAGATGAGATCTCAGTCCAAAAATGGAGGCTTTCTGGGGGCATTAGTTGGTGTGTTGACTAAAACAATATTACCAACAGTGGCTAGACTCGCTCCGAAAGTATTAGCACCACTAGCAACAGGAGCACTGAGTGGTCTGGCGAGTACTGGAATAGGCAAACTATTTGGAAATGGAATGGTAACTATCCCTAGCGGCAAAAAACAAGCACTATTTGGATCAAGTGAGCTAACACCATCACAAAGACAAAAGATAATAAAGTCATAAGGTTGCTGCCCTATTAAACTGACAAGGCATCAACAACAAGACGGGGGATTTCTTGGACTGCTTGCGTCGCTAGGAATTCCTTTAATTGGATCTCTTATTAGTGGTTTGACGGGAAAAGATTTGCAAGTAGGCAGAAAGGGAAAAGGATTGAGAAAGAGTTGAGAGGGTTGATCGTGGGAATGGTTTACAAGTGGACTCACAAATTAGACCATATAGAAAAGAGTATGATAATGGACCTTTGGAAACGGCCGAAAACGATACATACGAAATATTGCTGTCTCGGTTTGATTGAGATTGTTCATGGGCGGTAATGAAATATGCTAGCTACCGCTCACGCCCTCTAGCCCCGGGTTGAGCAGAATTCAATATTAATAAAATCAATAGTACAAAATGTTAACCACCCCGAAGATGACATACATATGGCGGTGGACATGGGAGTTTATTGCTTCCCCATGTCGTACGGCGTATGGTCCCAGTATCTAATAAAATTAAATGCCCCGAAGATTGAAATAAACAGAAGTATCCCATTCGTAAAAAAGATATAATGTTTAAAAACGAGCCTATCTCCAACGTAGTCATAATAAAATGGGTTAGGCTGTGAGATATACAGAAATTCAGGGGAGTGTTTAGCAAGAACAAGTTACCGATAAAACAAAATAAACAAGAATGTGGTATTATTAATATTGATGATTATACCGGACCTGGTACACACTGGACTTGTTATGGAGAACATCAAATGAATTAGATACTATTTGCAAAGAGCATGATTATTGTTATGACGAAAGTCCTAGTAATAAATCAACGTGCTATAAAAACATGCTGGTCGGTTTAAAAACGAGCAAATCCAAATCATTTGGAGAAAAAATCGCCAAGAATTTGATAGTTAAGCCCGTAATTAGTGCAAAATATAAGCTTGGATTCGGAGCATCAAAAAACGAGAAAAGGCGTTGAGATGGACTAACAAGCTAGCCGATGAACTTCATAAACATATACGAAGAAAGTTCACTCAACGTCGTGTGATTGTTAATGAAATTGATAAAATATGGTCGGCAGATTTGGTTGATATGCAATCGTTTTCAAAATGTAATAAAGGTGTAAACAGTTTACACCTTTATTATATTTTGAAAACGACAAAATACTCCCATGTGTATTGTGAAGTGTGAAAACACTTGCAATAAAGTAATTAAAATGTGTTATACACACATTAAAACAATAAGAAGTTCGAATATTTTGCCTGGCTTCGTGTCGGCAGTTTGTCACAACTTTGAGGTCGACAATTGTTGACATAAAACTCATTATTCTGCTATTAGGGTTGTGTTTTCTTTCCTTTGTGATAAGAAATACCGTTTTTGTCATTAAAAACACACTAATGCATGAAAATAAATCGTTATTGATGGTATTTCGATTGAATGTTTGTGAAATGTTCGGGCCGTAAAAGTGCGGTGTCATAGTAGTTCGAATGATACATAATTTCGGATATTTTTTTTTACATAATCAAATGAGAAAAACTTTCCTTTACAAATACATGTTGGTGGAAAGAAAAATATATATACTGTATATGTATAAATACAGATATAAAGTATATTTTTATTCATTATTTAAGTGTAAGGAGTTCCTGGAATCCTACTTTTAAATGAGTTCTAGTCTAGGCTCCTAATTCTTTACTTGGAGAAAGTGGTGACAAAAAGAAAAAATATAGCCAGAGGTGGCTCTGATAGTCTCATAAAACCTGATTAAAAATTTGGCTCCAAGTTTAGCTCCAGTTTCACCAAGTCGGCTCTGATTATTATCGTTTGGCAAAAGTGCTAGTACTCTCCTTTGCATTGGTTATAAATTACTATGTAATATTCTATTCTAACATATTTTAAACGAAATGGTAAATAAGTCCGCTGACCAGGGAGCATAAAGTGATAGCAAAAAGAAAAATATAGTCAGAGGAGGTTCTGAGCTTGATTAATACATACGTAACAAATGTGTGCTATAAAAGTGAATAAAGACACATTTCCAATAAGAAAAAATATTGGACCTTTCCATTTTAAATCAGGGCCTGTCCATTTCAAATCAGGGCCTGTCCATTTCAAATCAGGGCCTGTCCATTTCAAATCGGGGCCTGTCCATTTTCAGAAGCAACAAGCTCTGGGCCTGTCTCTTAAAATAATTTTCTTTGAGCACTGAAACTACTTGCTTACTGTTATTGATGTATATAGTAAATTTGCTTGGGTTGTACCAGTTCCAAATAAAACTGGCATAGAAATTACTAAAGCTTTCCAAAATATTATAAGTACAGGAAGACACTGTAAATTGGTCTGGGTTGACCAGGGAGTAGAATTTTACAATAAAATATTCAAGCAGTTCCTTGTTGATAATAATATCGTAATGTATCACACGTTTAATTTCGGAAAAGCTGTAGTAATTGAACGATTTGACAGAACATTGAAAGAGAGGATGTCGAAATATTTTACAGCAAACAATACAAATACATATTTAGACGTGCTACAGGCGATGGTTGATAAATACAACAATACAAAACATCGGAGTATTAAAATGGCACCGATTGAGGCCAGTGATGAGAAAAATAAAGGAATAGTGGATTTCAACTTGTTTGTAAAGATGAAAATTAATAAAGCTTTGCCAAAGTTCAAAATAGGAGACAAGGTTAGAATAAGAAAGTATAAAAGAACGTTTGAAAAAGTTTATACTCCAAATTGTACTGAAGAAATATTTGTTATTGATGAAATTCAATATACAAATCCTGTGACGTACAAAATAAAAGATTTGAACAACCAAAACATTGATTGAAGCTTCTATGAATTGCAAATGTTAAAAGCCGATCAAGAAATATTCAGAATTGAAAAGGTTATACGACGCGATTACAAAAAGAAACAAGCATTGATTAAATGGAAGGGTTACAATGAGGATTTTAATAGTTGGGTACCGTTTAAGGATATTCAAGACATAAAAGTGCGTTAAAGATATGAAAATATAATAAATTACTTGTTATACATGGAACAAAAAATTGCACAAGAGATTGAGGGGCTAAAGGGTAAATATAGAAGAGTATTGCTAGCATGTAAACAGGGTCAAGTAGAGTATGATGTGATTCGTGCTGACTTTCTAGAGAGTAAAAAAAGTCATATCATCAAAAGAGGGCAATTACAAATAGAAATGTATTATTATCTAGAAAAACTTGATCATATCAATAGAAAGCTTTTCAATTTGAAATGTAAAATACGTAAATGCAGGAAAATAAAATATTCCATGATCGAGTGTGATATGTATAGTGATGATGAAGATGATTGCTTTGTTCCTTCTGATTTTGTTTAGCAGTCGAGACTAGACCCGGAGTTCATGCCGTTTTGGGTACTGTGATTTGGAAACTTCGCCGAAAGTAGATTCGCCCAAAAGTAGAAAATTAAATAGCTGCGCTCTCCCACAAGAAGTAGCAAGTTATATTATCAACTATTTATGAGTAGTTTTCCTGGTGATTTTAGCTTGTTGGCCATGCCATAACGCGCGCAAAATTTCCAGCTTTTCGTGTAGGGGGACCGGAGGGCAAACTGTGCCAAAACCCCCAGTTTCTATACCTACTTCTAAACCGCTTTCTAAAACCTTCTTCAGTTAACTCAAATCCCTTTGAAAGAGCATCCTTTAACTTGTCATAGTCAAGAGAATCTAAACTAGGTAATCTAGAAAATACATCTAAGCCCTTGCCTGTCAATAATGCACTTAAATTAACTGCCCCACTTATCCTTATTCCATTCCTATAACTCTGCGTAACGTTCAAACCGTGACAAGTAACTGTCCATGTTATCTTTGTCAGCATCAAAGTATGGTATAACTTCGGACCTTTAAACTTCCGTTCCTCACTATCTTTCTTAGCTACAAACAACTCTAAAGCTAACTTATGGTCTAACTCTGCTGTATTCATTTCCTATGTCCATCTTAGCCTTAGCTAGTCTACCATTGTTTCGAACCTCTCCTGTTCTAACTGCCGTGCTAATTATATCTGCTCTTTATCTGACTCTTGCTTCTCCTTTTTCTCAATCTCTTTTCTAATTCTGTCTTCTCTTGTGCTATCTACTTTCTAATTCTAGCTTCTCTGTGGCTAATCTAATTTCTAATTTTAACTTATCCTTAGCTTATCTACTTTCTAATTCTAACAATATCATTCTCAGCATCTCTTTCCCTTCAGTCTAAATTCCCTTTCTCTAGCCTGTTCGTTTTTAACAATAGTCTAAGCGCCTCTCATCATAACCTAATTCCTTACCCATCTGCGTAAGTTCCTTTATAGACGTCCATGGTTATGGACATTGTGCAATACTAACTACAATACACACGTCGTTAATGCTTCTGCTCTACCAACTATTCTACTAATGGTCAGTCACTATGTCCTCAGTAAATACCGGAGCATCATCATAGGACAAGTTACATAACACATCTCGCACTAGCACTAACTACTAACGGTTACGTATAAATAGTCCCTAGCTTCCACAAAATATATCCACTACATGAAATATCTATATTTGATATTGGACATAAACCTTAAACAATCATAGAAATGTGTATAGCATTACATGTATATTTAACCCTCCCTTCAATATAATTATACTCGAGTGTCACAAAATGAGTAGAACGTCTTGATCGCCAATCTCACTGGATACCATTATTATAATAACGGGAGGTAAAAACAAACACCCTCAATGTATGGAGCAAAACGTACCTCAGACCCAATCGTGTAGACAGATGCGACCTCGTGCCAAGGAATAACGTACAAAACAACAGTTTGACTCATCCCACCCTCGACATTTCTTGACTTGTCTTGCACTCGTTCTTCCAAGTTGTGGTCGTGATCCTTTCCAGTCGCCTTGATGGGTCCGCGTTTGGTACACATTTCTACCATGATAAGTAGAGATTTAGTATATCATAATAAAGATACCATTGATTATTGCCCTCCGTAGTCGTCCAAAATCCCACTCTGAAAACCAGTTGTCGCAAGATGACCCTAGTGGTTGGGACAAACTCAGGAAAGAATCAATGTCGGTGACTGCATTTACATAAGTTTAATGCAACTTTTAAAATATGTTAAATATATATACAATTATCAAGAAAAACAAGCGAATACACAGATGAAATATGAAAAAGACTGTTCTCATGAACGTATAAGACGTTCGCAGTATTATCACAATTACTGAATGTGTCGACTGACTATATATGACACTAAAGTGTTTTTGAAGTTACAATGTTGATGATCACAAACGTTACAAAGAATGATGATCTAACGCGATGTATTTGATGTGCGAGAGCTCATGAACATGATGCGCGACTCCAATTATCGGTGATGGTTATCAAAAGCCTTCTTTAAGGGATGACGCGATGAATAACCTCCACCGAGGTTGTGGTTAAAGTTCCTCCAGTGAGGTATGATGGACGGGCCCGGCACGTGTCCCGGGGGTTGTTGCTCTTATGAGAACCTGACCATGTTGTCCAGGTACGGGGACCGTCTCCACCGCTAGTTATGTTATGCGTTGAATCACCTAGAGGGCCTACACACCCTAAAGGCTTAGCTCCACTCCGGGAGGATTAGGCTGTAATACTACAAACTTTTAGATGTCGGTTCATTAACACAACAATCTTATACAATTATCATTATCTAGTAAATATATGTAAGCCACTCTCTAGTTATGATGTGTAGCAATGTATACGTATTCTACAACGTCATATATACGCATCGGCATATATACAAGTTTATCATCTCACCGTTAACCAGTGCACCTAATATACAACGTTATCAATTTAATATTGTATTACAGTTAATGATCGACTACAATAATTATATCTACTAAAGTTAACTTCAGAATCATATGCTAGTTGCATGAAGTTAATGTTTGGGAAACATAAAAGCTGACCGGATGTAGCAAAATCACGAAACAAAATGGCGGCGCCCATTGAATAAAAATGTACAATAAAATTTCAAAAATAGATATACTTACCACATATTACGTGTGAATTTCACCCTTTAAAACGACTGCTCCAATCAAAGCAACTTTCAAAAGTTCCCGGCCACGACTGGAAAACAATGCACTTTATAACCTAACGTTCCGCCCAAACCATCATTTCCCACGTTCATTCCTTGATACACATGGCAACAGACGCAATTTTCATACCTACACGAAAGGACCCTTAAACAATGTTGCCCTTTAGAGAGATAGATTGTAAAATACCTATAATGTTACATGCATTTACGCACATATAAACTTATTAAACGGCCCTGCCTAACTCCCTCTACCAAGGCTATAAACTTGCTGTCTTTTCCGTGATAAATGAATATTACATGAACATATCATGCAACTGGTGAATATGTTTTAACTGAACAATGGATTAGCATGTCGTTAAGTGCTTACAAGAGCTATGTTCGACCAATGCGCTCTACCCGAGATTATTTTGTGACAAGTACCATGTCCGATGTGCATCAAACTTTAACAGCAACTTCTTCTCATCAAGTACTTACCATACCCTGAAAACTAGGTCTCTGCGACCTACATTTTCCAAAATATACGTTACGTTAACCGTTTTGTTTCAGTTTCGGGGGGACAGGTGCAAATTTATTTTTGTTATATCTCAGCATTACCATGTCCGATCTTCATCAAACTTTAACAGCACCTTCTTCTCATCAAGCACTTACCATTACCTAAAGATTAGGTCACTGTGACCTTTTTTTTCCAAAATATACGTTACGTTAACCTTTCTGCTTAAGTGTCCAGGGGACGGTGGCGAATGTGTTATATCTCAACATTACCATGTCCGATCTTCATCAAGCTTTTACAGCACCTTCTTCTCGTCAAGCACTTACCATTCTCTCCTCCCCCACCCCGCCCCCACCCCCAGAAAACTAGATCCTTTTCTCGAAAATATACGTTACGTAACCTTTTTGTTTAAGTTTCGGGTGGGACGGGGTGTCTTTATTTTGGCTATATCTCAGAGATGTAGATAAGCTGAGTTTTTTGAGTATTTTACTCATACTTTTTTTTTTACAAAAAAACTTAGTTTTTTTTAAAATTGTATCATTACTCATCAACTTAATATATATGTATTTTGGGGGTTCTGGACCAAAGCTCTCGCTTTGCTCGAGTTTGATCCAGAACCCCAAAAATACATATATAAGTAAATCACCATGTGATTTACTTGATTTATTAAAACTTTTTTAGAATAGGGGTAGTGAAGATTGCAAGTTTAAATTTTTTATAGTTATCAAAATTACATTCAAATTAACAAGTTTCCGACCTTGAATACAAAGGTGGTAGATCATACTCATACACATTACTAAAACAATTTATCACACACTTTTTAGACTTTTTTGTAAGGTTGCCATTGCTTCCTTTCTTCCCTGCTCTACTAGTTCCTTTTTTTGAACTTCACTAATTTCAAGTATCTTTTGTTTGATATCCTGTTTCAAATTATAGTATCTCTCCAGTTCATCCAGAACCATCTTAAACTCTTGCTCAGATATTTGTGCATCACTCAACGCTTTTGATATTAACTGCTTTATACTATTTAACTCAGACTCTGCCAAAGTTTTTCATGATGTTTTTGAGCTTTTGCATTAAGCTTGCGTCTGATAAAATTAACACAAACACCTGTAGCTCCACATATTATTGCTGCTATTTCCAAAGGTAACAAAACTGGAACAACAAATCCAACCCCAGCAATAATAACACCTGCAGATATAAAGGTAGTGTCAATTCCATCTGTGATATTAATACCACGTTTATATTTTTTATAAAGTGACTGACGTATATCTCGTTCTGTAATTAACTTTTTTTCAATTTCTGAAATCTTTTGTAATCTATAATTTTGTCCGTCTTCCACTGGCAACTCAGGATATATACTTGGTGCGTTGGTTGCTTCATTTTTTTATTTATTAATAAAAAATTCAATTAATTCAATTAATAATGATGCCTCCGTATTTACAGCGGTAGCGTTGGCAATCTTGCATACAAAGTTAACAACAGAACCAGCACCAATCTCTAAAGGTTTATCAAAGTTATCATGATTGCGTGGGATGATGTGAAGCGTTATGCCATAATTTGGTTGTTCAACACCATTGACAGAAATTATTACAGATACGTCACCAACTAATCGTTCACATGCTAAACCTATTCCCATAATCCGTCCACGGCGTGTCATTACATGCCCCACATTTGATTCTGCCCCGCCGTTACCAAATGAGAGTATTCTATTCAACACAAGTGGGCCCTTAGCCTCTGCAAATATTGTTTTAATTCCATATTTAAGATTATCAACTCTATTTTTCAAATGATTAAACTGGTTAACAAAAGGCACAATTCGCCTATATAAATCTTGAACATTATTTATCAAAGCCTCTAAGTCTTCTGTTTTTTTAGGTCTTGTTGGTCCAAATATACTCATTGTTTTTTTTTATAAAAATATATTTTTTAAATAATTTCTAAAACACAACTCATAGGCAAACCGCGATTATTTATCTTGTTACCATACTCATCTCTGACTTCTATTTTCAATTCAGTAATTGCATCATTCGTAAGACAGTGATATTCAGGATAAAAACTTGTATATACTATATCTCCAAACTGCTTATTTACTACAGGTACAACACCTATAATAGTGCTTGGTGCACCATTGAAATAATTACTACTCGTATTAACTTGTTCCAGATGAACATATAGCTGTTTATACGGAGCTAAATGAATTGGGTAATCTCCTAAAGTAGTACCTGTCAACCATTTTCTGTCCTTGAATCCCAGCATTTTTGAAAGACCGCTTGACATTCGTGTCTCTATTGGCGTATTTATAATGCTAAAGCCAATTTGCTCAATACTGTCCAGGATAATATTTTCATTTAGCAATTTAAACCTTTTTACCAAGTCTTGAATGTTATAGAGTCCACCTGCTAAATGTTCTATTTTATCTGGGTTTCTTGTCTTTACGATTTCATGATTAATATTATACCAACCGATAGTGTATGTAAAACTTTTTAATCCAACGCGCTTAGTTCCATCTCTATTATCGATATACTGTTGTAAATTAATAGAGTTGTCTATGTTTGAAATTGTATGAAACATTTTTTTTAATATATATAAAAAATACAAATAAAAATGATTTCTAAAGAATTTAAATATAACCCGGATGCTCACTATTCAAATACTTTTAGCAAGAAAGTGATAGATATAATAAATCAAAACATAGTCATTACATCAAACGGTAAAGACTTTAAAGCATCATTTCCCAATGTCTTTGAAAAATACAAACTCCCATACGTTAAATCAGATGCTATAGTCCAAAAGCTGGGAATCAGATTGGATGTT
Organism: Cyrtodaria siliqua; assembly: GCA_037043455.1. Lineage (NCBI taxonomy): Eukaryota > Metazoa > Mollusca > Bivalvia > Adapedonta > Hiatellidae > Cyrtodaria > Cyrtodaria siliqua. Next base: position 116,555 of record JAWPHD010000317.1, on the reverse strand, counting down.
ATTTTGGCAGAATCAGTTGAACTTTGCTATTTGGGGCGCGACAACTGGGTGTGGTATTGATTTCAACAATCATCTAAAAGCTGATGCCCTGGTTGGTTCGTTATTTTGATTTCATGTCTATTACCAAGTCAGAAGAATATTATTTGAGATGAGTGTAGCAATCGGGCAAGACTCAAATTGGAATGCGTTTAATAACACATATAACCGAAACGCATACGAGAGAATATGCAAGGAGTTTAACGTTGACTTAAATTCGGACTGGAGACAGAAACAAAGCTATAATAATGGTCTAGGAACAATTTATAATTACTGGACAAATATTGGTTATCATCCTTTGATAAATACTGTATACGACAACAAAACGATGAGTTTTGCAGTCTATAAGAGTGATAAAACATATCACATTGATTACATTGCACAAGGATCTGAAGCAGACAACAGCTGGTCTACTTTTATACTAGATAGTTCATTTGGATTTACAAGAGCAGGAGTAGAACGCATCAATGATAGCATAAGAACATACTGCTGGGCAATTATTGGCTCACAATCACAAACAAGAGCAGATATACTTGGAACTGGAACGGCATTTGATGCACAGAAACAATTTTTAGCAAATGTGGAGGACGCGATAAATAGCCCCATCGACTTGCCCAGTCAAATTTCAAGATATGAAAACACCCTAAAATATGCAAGAAGTAAAGTAAATGTTGTTTATGGAAGTGGATTGTACATGTCTCCAAGTGACATGGAATTAAGAATTGGAACAATACAAGACTACAATAATGAAATTGTAATAGCAACCGATGCACAAGCATTAGGATTGAATAATGATGTAAATGTAAAACCAGTGCCACCAAAAATTATTCAACCTTTTCAAGGCACCACAACAAAGAAATTTTTACCGGAACATTCTGACTTTGATAAATCAATACATAAAACTGTGGAACATAACCCACCAGAAATGCAAAAAATAGCGATTGAACACAAAGAAAACAAAACAACTATAATTGTTGGTACTATAGTAATAGGTCTTGCTGCATTACTTATCTACGAGATTTACTAAACCACTCTTTGGCTGCCACATACAACAACCCGGAAACAAACACAAGCAAAGCCCATAGATTGTTACCAAGCCAATTAATAACATTACCTGTTGCAGATAAAAGCCATGATACTATTGCACCAATAACTCCTGGAAGTGCTGCAGCAGCTTTACCAGCTAGGTTGGCAAGAAGTTTACCAAGATTAAGTAGTTGTTTTTTTATCCAGTCTTTTACACTTGATGGATCAGGCTTTGGAGTTGGAGTTGGCGCAGTCCCTCCTTCCGTTGTAGGAATAATGGCCTCAACTAATACCCCAATAATCATACCAAACGCAGTTAAAATACTAACAATAGTAATACCTTGCTCTCTGAATAATGTTTTTATTCTCTCACCCAATGTTGTGTCTTTTTTTAACACCTTATTTATAGTTTCTTTTATCCTGTTTATTTGACTGCGTAATGCTTCTTTGTTTTCACTCGCCACTTCAAGTCGTGCACTTCTTGCATCTTCTAATTTTTTTATTCTGTCACGTATGCGCTCTTGTTGAAACTCATCCTCCTGCCCGGGGGTGCTAACCTGTTCTAATTTTTGTTTTTCTATTGTTATGTCTTTATCAAGTTGTGTGAGTTTTGCCAAGTTATTGACGAGTTCTTCCCTGACATTTGTCATCGCTTTTACTATTCCATCCATTTCACGCTTGTCTATATTTGTTTGTGTTTCAACATCAGGACGCTCAATCACATCCGAGTCATAAAGAGCACTTTCTATTGACTGTGCTGTGTTATTGATAACCTGTGAAAAATCTTGTAATGGAATAGCATCCACGTCTGGTAAATCATTTATTGTGCTCTCCAACGCTTGTCGAGCTTTTTGTGATAATTTTGTTGTACTGTCATACTCCGGCAAATTCAAAAATTGTCTTATCGCCCTTGTTCCCCCAGAGCCAATAACCCTGTTATATTCAATTACCAAAGAACCAAGAGCAAGAAATGTAAAAGAACCTTGCTTGCCAGTTATTCTTATTTCTTTATCACCAACAACCCAGTATAATGTTTTACCATCATCTGATACTTTAAACTGGTCATAATCCATTTTGTCCGGTGCCATCTTATATCGTTTTTCTATTTCATTATAAAAGGATTTTACAAGATTTTTTTTGTATATTTCAAGTGTGGATTCTGCCAGCTCTCCCCTGAGTTCAGCAATATGGTCACTTTGATTAAGAAGACTTCTTCGAACAGTCTCATCAGGCACCATTGGTAAATCATCATCATAATATTCATCATAATCATCTGGATCATACGTAGGATTGTCATATTCAAATCCACCCTCAGCCATTGTTTATTTTATTTAATTTTAAAAAATATATTTAAAAAAAAAAAACAATGTCAGCTTACGGAAACAAACTCAACCCTCATAGAAAACTAAGAGAGCCTCATGGTGCCAAGGGCATCCGCACAAGTGTAGTAATAACTAATAATCCATCAACAATAGACCAAAACCAGCAACTGCTTGTGAGATTTCCCAATCTAAGTACTAATGATGTGATAGTTCCTCGTACTGCTCGTCTTGCCTTTGAAATAGAATTTAAAAGCAGAACAGACGCCAACGCTACTCTATTCCAGAATCTGGGTAGAACAATTGTGAAAAAAATGACAATAAGAATAAGTGGCAATGAAGTCATGTCAATAGATGACAGTGATATATATCATTGTTATGTAGATTTATGAAAAAGCCCTACTGAACGAGTAAACATAGCTTACCAAGGTATTGGTAAAGCAAACATGTTAAAACATAGAGTTGGTGCGGGAGATAAATCCTCAGACACCGAAGATGAAGCTGTAGCAGCAGCTTATGGAAATAGATTTTGTATTCCACTGGACTTTGAAATGTTAGAAAGTCATATGCCATTTTATCAAGCGGGGCTTGGTGATAGGTAAGAATATGAATTAACGTTTAACGATTATAACAAAGTTATCAAAAGCAGTGATGCTGATGCATCTTATGTAATAAAAAATATCTGCATGGAATTTGATATGGTTAGTGATGTTGAATTATCCAGACAAATAAGACAACAAATCAATGGTAAGATAGTATTTATGTATGATCGTATCTTGCGACATAGAAAAATAATAGCAAACAAATCTGAAACCCTTTGGAATATCAACATTAATGTACCAGCACAGAGCATGAAAGGTATTCTAATGCTGTTTGAAGACCCAGAAAGAATAAACACGGAATCCTTTTACAACCCAATGATTGAAAAAGTTGAAATGACAATAGAGGGAGTACCAATTCAGTTGTATAGTCAGGGCATGAAGGCATTTCAACATTGGGTTGAAATCAACAAATATTTTGCCTTGACATCAAAAAGAAACAAAGAGACAGAAATAGTAGCGAGGGACTTAAACTTTACCAATGTTTCTCTTGAGACCTATCTAACAAAATCATATGCTTTGTGGCTTGACCTTAGAACATGTGATGACAATTTATTATATGGCAGTGGAAGAAAAATAGAAAACGGCAGTGAAGGCATAACGATACTAATAAATAAAAAAGCAGATGCAGATCAACCTTTAAATATTTATCTATATATAATACAAGATGCGCAAATCAATTTCGAAGATGGAACATTCAAAGAATCACGATACTAAATATCCTAAATATCCACACAGTGCCATTATCTGCGGTCAGACAGGCTGCGGCAAAACAGAGTTTGTTCTTGACATACTTGAACAAGAGTATGTTGGAGTTTTTGAACATGTAATTATATTGTTTCCAACCATAGAGTGGAACGAGGCTTATAGAAATAGATCCTGGATAGGAGATGTAAGACATCCAAAAGATAAAAAAAAAGAAAAATTGTCAATCCCGTTAGCAACGGCAAAGAAATGTTACAAGAACTGTTGCGTTTATTTTTCAAACAATATGCTGGTAAAAAAGGATAAAAATATCGGACAGGGAAAGCAGCATTCAAGGACGACAGTCAACCACAAAACACAAAAACAAACACGCAAACAGACAAACGAAAAGACATAAGTAATAAAAAATGCAAACGACATCACAAACACAAAAGGGTTGACAATAGGGCTATCGCCTTGAAACGGTCAGTGGCAAAGTAGGCCACTGGGGGTTTAAACCGGTTCTAGGGTGCACCAAACCTCACACTTACCTACTGTCATACCATTAAAACAAAATGATAGGGTCATAACCTCTTTTGATAAACTTTTTAACAAGTTTAACAAAGATAGTATGAAAGTGATCATGAGCCCACATTATACATCATTGATGATTGCTCCGCCACAAAAGAATTAACAAAGAAAAAAGATATGTTATCAGAGTTGGCATTTTCTGGTCGCCACGCCAAACAAACAGTGTGGGTCATTTCACAGAGATATAATTCTGTATTGAAAGATTTGAGAGAGCAAGCAAAATGGTTGTGTATGTTTTACACTAAGGACAGAGATAGTTATGAAAATTGTTTGAGAGAAAATGATGTTGTTCCGACGCTGGAGGAGAGAACCAGAATAAGAAAAGCTTTAGCAAAAACTAAATATTCCAAGTTAATTTTGAGGACCGATCAACCAACTGGTTATTGGGTTGAATAATTTCTAACAGCAATGCTTTTTTTTCTAACAGCATTGCTTTGTTGCTAATAGAAATACTAACAGCAAAGTAGCAATACTGATATGAAAATATAATGAAAATATCAAAAAATATAGTAATGCTTATAGCATTGCTCATAGCAAAGTAGCATTGCTCATAGCAAAGTAGCAATGTTAATAGCACTGCTTGCAGCAAATTAATAATGTTAATAAAAAAATAGCAATGTTAATAACAATGCTATTAACAATACTAACAATTACTAGTTGCATGAATATCGCAGCTGGTTGTTTTGTATTTTATATTTATTTCAAGATAAAAAATAAGATTATTAATATAAAAATGAATGCGGAAGAACTATTACAAGATATATCGGAAGGTTTCACAGAACGTGATGAATCAAAGCAACAAGAAACAAAAAAAGAAAGATTATCAGCCATAGTGGCAGGCGGCGGTAGTCGTCAATATTTGGGTAAAGAAATACAACTCACAAATATAGATAGCATGCCCCCGGATGAAATTAACAAACTTTACTGCAGATATGAAGCAAGGCTTGGGGCAAGCATGACTAAGACTTTAGGCAATTCTTTTATTAACTTGTATGTGATGGGAGTATCAAAATATTTTAATGTAACCAATCCACCAAAGCTGATAGAAGATTTGGAGGAAGACCCATTTATTAATCATGCTTTGACAAGTGCTTGTTGTGAGTTGTATTACAGGTATGGAATGTGCTTAGCACCATTTACAGCAATACTGACAACTGTTAGACATATTGATTTTAATAAAAATAAAAATATAGATAATAAAAATGATGGAGAACCAAGAGAGTGAAGTTATACCTGTACAAAAAGTAAAAAATCCAAAAAGAATAGAAGCTGGGAAAAAAGGAGCAGCGGCAAGAAAGGCAAAGCGTTTGGTAGAGCAATATGCAAAGCAAGATGCTGCAAAGCAAAATGAAATAACAAAAATAGCAATAGATGAAGAGGAACCAGAAATCAAAATAAACGTATACAAAAATTATATTCCACCGTGTCTGGTTTTATTAGGCATTGCTGGGTTGGGTTTGTATATTTATAACAAGAAATCTGCTACGCAACCTGTGCAACCTGCTGCTGTTCATGTTGTACCAAAAGACCCGTTCGATTGTTTTTAATAATTTATTTAAAAAAATAATATAAAAAATAATATAAAAAAAATGGCAGCAAGTATTGACGGAAAACAAATTGTAAATATGATGTATCACGCTGGAGTGGAAACACTTCTAACTGTTGGATATTCTGAGATTGGCAGAAAACTACTAAAAAGACCAGCACCTAAAGTGGATTTTAATATGACAGATGTTGGGATGCTGTCTGTGGATATAATGTTAGCAATGGCTACAAAGGATATGCTGATTAAGCAAGGTATTATTCCTGCAGATATTATGAAATAATTTAAAAAAATATATATAAAAAAATGGCAAGTGCAGTAGCAATGATGATAGGTGGCGCATTAACAAACGCATTGGCGTTTAGCGGTTCAAATTATTTCTTTTCAAAAATGGGAAGTCATTCAGATGAGGAAAGACAAAGGCATGACAAAGCCGTGGAACAATTAAACGCAGCACAAGCGGAGTGGAATAAAAAAAGAACAGAGAGATTAGATTTTATTAATAAGCAACTGCAAAAAGAGCATCATGCAGAGCAGACTTTTGATGATGTGGACCAAGCTATGAAACAGTATTATTATACAACTTGCAAACATTTGCTTTTGGAACCGGAGCCCAAGTTGAGTGATTTTTATACACCATCTCCGGGTCAACAGAATAGAGAAATTACGTTTATTGTGGTGAGTATGGCTGCAACTGGATTTGTGGCGTACAAATTGAGTTCATAAAAAAAAAAATAGTTTAAAACTATAATTACTTTAGATTTGGAATGACTAAGTATGTTTACTTTGAAATAACCTTTGGAAAAACTAAGTCATATGCATGATACCTATTTTTTTTATTTTTTTTACATGGTTTCAATCCAAGTGGTCGAATATAATATGGTGGTTTAGCACTCTTCTCTATTTCATTTTTAAGATGATCAGGCGCCCATACTTCACCGTTGTCTAATAATGTCAATACCATGGATGGACCATATTCAGTATCTACTATTTTCGTATCTGTAATAGTGTATATTTTTTTTATTTCCAAGTCTGTCCATTTCTTTGTGCTATTTTGATTTTGCTCTTCAAGCAGTTCATCAAATCGTGCAGTTGTGATTTCCATTTTTTCTTTATAGTTATATAAAGTTTAATCTTTAGTAGAAAAAATGGAAAAGATTTATTACAGCCCAAAAGGATTTTGGAAAGGTTACTCAGCAGTTAAAAAATTGGCACAAGAGGCTGGTGTCAGTAAGAAACAGGCATTAGAATTTTTAAAGAAACAAGCTGTGTGGCAGATTTATTTACCCGCACCAAAGAAAATAATTAGACCCAGGTTTGATGTTTCTACTAAAAATGGAGTGCGTCAAGCTGATTTGTTATTTCTGCCGCATGATACTTTTGGCTTTGGCCGTGGACGCAAGACATATAAATATGCATTGACTGTGGTTGATATTGCAAGTAGATACAAAGAAGCAGAGCCACTAACTTCCAAGGATAGTAAAGAAGTTGCTAAAGCATTTGAAAAAATATACAGTCGGCATTTGAAATATCCAAAGTTATTACAAGTGGATCCAGGCAGAGAATTTATGGGTGCAGTATCGCAGTTGATGGCAAAACATAATGTAAATATCAGACGGGGCAGAACAGAAATACACAGAGACCAAGCTTTAGTGGAAAGAATTAACAGAACATTAGCTGAAAGATTGTTTGGTTATCAGTATGCTAAGGAAATAGATTCCCAAAAACGCAACAGAGAGTGGGTAAAAAGATTACCAGAAGTTGTTAAAGCAATAAATGTGGAAACAAAAAAGCCCCCTCCTGTTGAAACAAAAACATTAAAAGGTGATACTATCTGTATGAATGCAAGTGTAAGATATTTATATCAACCCGGGGAACAAGAAGGTGGAAGACGCAGAGCAACTGATCCAATGTGGAGTGTAGATATTCACAAGATTAAAAGTTATATGGTGACGCAAGGTATAAGAGTTTATTATTTGAAATTACCAGCGCCACAGAGAGGATTTGTCAAAGAAGAATTACTTATTGTTCCTGCTGATACCCAAATTTATAGAAACCATATGCATCAGTTGTAATTCCATCTTCTCGAATGTATCTTTTAGTGTAAAATGGTGACAGTGTTACTTTGTTTACTGTTATGCCGTATATTTGATGTTTTATTGATCGCATCATATTCATTTCATGTGTAAACTTTTTCTTATCGAATAGTGCTTCTTTGTAGTTTTCAAAGTTTATATGTTTTTGAACTACATAAGTTTTTACACCCTTTGCTTTTTTAATAAGTTGTTCATCCGCTCTCAAAATAGAATATAGCTTGGGTCTTAATCCAACATACTCAGCTATAGCAACACCAGCACATTCGTCTTTCATTTTACCCAAAACTTTTTTGTTTGTATCATCATGCATTGGGTGATTTTGAGGATAATCACTTAGATCATACTCATCTTTCATTTCAGCCATGTCTTTGTATGCATCATCTGTTCTGATGTCTACCAGTAGGCTGTCAGTGTCTGTATAATAAAGTACAGTCATTTCCGTACCTTTTCTTTAGGGTATTATAATACCAATCATCCATCATATACTTTGATAAATCCAATACTGACATTCCAACATAAATTGGTTTGTTTAATGTTAATTTTGTTTTGTTCACATGTATTGCTGACAATTCATCTGAAAATTTTATACGCCTGTTAAAGTTGGGTTTGGCTATTATTTTTCTTATCTTTTCATTTTCGGAGCCGTCAGTTCTGACTAGTTTTATATCAGTCCGCTTGCGTAGATTTTCCATTGTTTTGCCAAACACAGAGTTGTTCATAAGTTTGTAAAAATCTTTTTCAAATTGTGATTTAGTTTTTTTTCTAAGTTCTGTGTTTAAACAAATATATGATTCCATCCATGGTTTTTCATTAAATTCTAATACTCTGTGTACTTTTTTTAGTTTCATACCCAAAGATAAATACAGTTGCAGGTTTTTGTAATGTAACACATATTTTTCTTTGTCCATAAGATTGGGGACTAGTTGTTCTGTATTTATCATGCTATTATTTTCCTGTAAACCTATCTGGTATTCAGACAACCATTTTTTTATCACTGCTAATCTTTCCGGTGCAAGCGGATAGTCATTGTGAGCTTCATGGAGCTCTTTAGGATATTCTAAATCAACTTCAAGTATTTGCCCTTTGCCAGGTTTTGGTTTAGAATATTTTCCTTTTCTGCTTTTGGCTTTCCAAACAAAGCCAGAATATGGAAGTGGCTGACTCATTGCCCATCCATAAAGATTATTTGCATCAAAATACATTAAAAAGTTGTTTTCCTCGTTAGGGTTATAATCAGCTACATGTGGATTGTTTGCTTTGGCATATCGTTTTGATACCATACTGATTCCACCACGCATTCCTTTTTCTACAAACAAGTGCATGTCAATGTCTGTCAAAAGTTCTAATTCTATGTTTGAATGTTTAAGTAAAGCATCCCAAGATAATCCAGGTGCTGTGTAGTAATGCAAGGGATCGAGTTTATATGTATTCATACATGTTTTTCTGAAAGTTTGAAATACATCTGCTAACTGAGTTACATCAGTTTTTAGATATAAATCATGATAGTCTCCAAGAGTTTTACAGTTAAACTCTTTCCATATTTTTTGAGCGTATTCGTAATCTTCGGGACTTATACTTTCATCTTTGAGACTACAGTAAAACTTTTCTATAGGTGGTAATTGCGTTTCCTTAAATCTTTCCACACTGTCCATATATTCGTATGGATAAACACCTTTTCGCAAAAGTAAATTTGTTTGTTCCCCAAACTGATTTTTAGTAATTTTAAAATCAGATTTGTCTGTTGCTTTAACCAATTTTTCTAGAGGCGAAGCCATAAACTGCCAGCTATCCAAGAACCTAAGTTGTCCTATGCTAAATGATATGTATTTTTCAGCATTGTTTGGGATGCATGTAATATTACCTGACATTTTATGTATTTTTTGCATGATGAGATGACTATCATATCCTTTGAGGTTGTGAAATATAACAGGGATAATTGTTTTACCTGGTTTTATTTTTAGTTTCAGGTTACAGTTTTTGTGTGCTGCACCTCTATATTCACCTGTAAAATGACAGTGGTCTCTTACTTTGCCGTTTTTACCGCATTTTCTACCTATTTCATTCTCGCATATCCAGCAGTGTGTTGCTTTTTCATAATCTTTCTCATTTTGTTGTGTCATGATTAATGGTTTTGGGTGATTAAATATATTATTAATGCTGTTCTTTTTACATTCTCTCAAAATCAGCATATATTGTAGGCACATGCATCTGATTTTGATAATTTTTAAATTTTATGTGATTTTTACCTTCTTGCGGCATTTCTATTCTGCAAGAATTTTTGTTGATACCCTCACAGTCTTCTTTGTGTTTGGCAAGTAGTCCTTTTCCAGAATAGCCGTGAAGGCAACGATCGCAGAAGTAAGTTTGACCTTTATGTTTGTTTTGGTCATAGAGCAGTCTATCCAGATTTTTAATCCAGCAATAGTGATATTTTGTTATTTTTGTTGGTTTGTCGGGATAATCATCAGGGTCATAGTTGTCATCTATGATTCCTTCTTTATTATTTGGATCATCTTCATTCTCTGATTTTTCTTCAACCTCCATGTCTTCAGATATTAAGAACAGATTAATTCGCTCAATATCTTTTGGTTGTTCTGATATTTTATATGGAAAAACAGTTACCTTTTTATTTTTTCCTGTTATGATATATCCATAAACGTTGATAGCAAGGTTGTTTTGTTTCTCCACTTTGGGAATTTGAAAAATTGGAGTGGGAAAGTCAATGTTATCTTTCTTCAAGAACTCTATACTAGGATACTTTGATAATCTGTCTGTATGATCTGCAGCTGGATTTAAAGCAGAATCTATTGCATGGAACAAACATTTATCATCATTGTTTTTTACATTTATAATTGCTTTCTTATCAGCTAGTGCTTTGGGTAAAGGAATATATGAAGAACCTTTTAACGGCTCGTACTTTGCAATATTTAAGTTAAGCTTAACACAGTGATCAATTTCTAATCCGGATGCTGTGTTTGTAAATCTTTCAAGACTCTCTTATATAAATGCAGATGACTCATCGTAGAACTCATTTATTTTTTCAGAGTTCGAGATGGCATTTTGTTCACTGTGTAACACTGCTGTAATGTATTTTTTGGTAGCACCGTCATCTTTAAATAAATCTACAGTGAGACCTAATTGAAACTTTAGTCCATTCGTCTCTATTAGCTCTTTGATAATTTGTTTTGTGATAATGGATTTCTTATCACGGAATAGTTTTTGAGGATCTTTGTATTTCTCGGCAGATATCTCGTATGCTTTGAAATAGCCACACATTGGTTTGTCAACCAGTTTTAATTTTCTATCTTGAAAAACTTGTTTTAGTTCATTTATAAAAAAAAAATTGTAATTTGGTATATTTCTGCTTTTGTTCATTAATAACATTTTCTTGTAATTTATCATATTTTTGCTTTTCTCGTTTACGTTGTTTTTTAGCACGTCGTCTCTTGAGTAAATTTTCTAATATATGTTTGAGATTTAACCTCTGAAGTAGTTTCCTTTGGAACTTCTTTAAGAGGTTTTAATGCATTTATACCGTTAGATAGTGTTTGCTTATCTATTTTACCTGCTTCAAACAGGTGTATTAATTTTTCTATAATCTCTTCAGTCTTCATTATTTCTTTTTGATATATTTATATATTTTTTTTATTTAATATAAAAAATTATATCAAAAAGAAACAATGGAAATCAATGTTTGCAAATTTCTTAAAATTGGATTTCTAATTATTGCAGTTTGCATAAGTATAGATTAAAAACAAGTCATGTATTGCCGTGCTCAATATGTAAAAAAGGCACAAAAGCAAAAAATAAAAGTTGTGCTGATTGTGGTGGAGTTTCAGTCAGAATAATGGCAAGTTATTGGAAATTTAAAGATTATAAAGCTGAGTGCTTAAAATTTAGACGTATTGATGTTTAACCATATAAAAAAAATATGTTGTAATTTTGATAACTATAAAAAAAATTAAACTTGCAATCTTCACTACCCATATTCTAAAAAAGTTTTAATAAATCAAGTAAATCACATGGTGATTTACTTATATATGTATTTTGGGGGTTCTGGATCAAACTCGAGCAAAGCGAGAGCTTTGGTCTAGAACCCCCAAAATACATATATATACTTACTACAAAAACTCATAACATTTAAAAATCATGAGTATTATATGTATATACTGAAAGGAAAAAGAAACGCATAATGGGTATTTCCGCTATGTATTGCATGTTAAATATGCTACTGCTAATCGAATGGTACAGGGCGACATTAGGCCTGTCCTTTCGGTTTAAACAGCACCGAACCGACACCAATGGTTACCCTTTAAAGTTTCATTATCGACAGAATGCGTATTTGGCTCAAGCAGGTGAGCAAACTTAGGCTTTAAAGGTTGCAATCTCTTAACATTAAACACATTATTGAAATGGCTTGACTTTTTCAAGCAAAATTTCAACATTTGTGAATTTTGTGTAACAAAGTATACTTTGATTAAAAGGTCTACTACGTGACAGAGTTGTCCTTTCTGTAATTAGTTGTACCCCCTTGTTGTACAAAACACGTTGAGCTATATCTGGAAAATTACGTGGAAATAAATGTATATAATAGTGTAGTATAGGCAATTTGTATGCCCCCGAAAATTTCGGCATATAGTAATCGCACCGTCCGTCTGCCTGTCCGGACCCTAATGTTACAACGCATGCAGGTTTTTTTAAATAACTTGGCACAACTGATCACCATAACAAGACGAAATGCCGCGCGCAAAACCAAGGTTCGTACCTCAAAGGTCAAGGTCACACTTGCAGTTCATAGGTCAAAAACAGGAACGCAATTTCATGTCCGGACCGTAACGTCACAGCCCCTGCAGAGATTTTTAAATAACTTGGCACAAGTAATCATCATATCAAGACGATGTGTCGCGCGCAATATCAAGGTCCTATCTCAAAGGTCAAGGTCTCACTTGCAGTTCATAGGTCAAAAACAGGTACGCATTTTCGTGTCCGGACCGTAACGTCACAACCCCTGCAGGGATTTTTAAACTTGGCACAAGTGATCACCATAACAAGACGATGTGTCGCGCGCAAGACCAGGGTCCGTACCTCAAAGGTCAAGGTCACACTTGCAGTTCATAGGTCAAAAACAGGTATGCAATTTCGTGTCCGGACCGTAACGTCACAACCCCTGCAGGGATTTTTAATTAACTTGGCACAAGTGATCACCATAACAAGACGATGTGTCGCATTTGGAGGTCAAAAGTCAAATCGTGTCCAGTCCACTCTGGCATTCATGGACGGATTTTCAAATAACTTTTGTGCTCACCACAACAAGACGATGTGTCGCGCATAAAATCCAGGTATATGGCCCCAATGTCAAGGTCACACTTAGAGGTCAAAGGTCAAATCGTGTCGGTCAATAACTTGTGCATGCCTGGACGGATTTTCAAATAACTTGGCACAAGTGCTCACCACAACCAAACGACGTGTCGCGCACAAATTCCAGGTCCATGGCTCCAAGGTCAAGAACCTACTTAGAGGTCAAAGGTCACTTCAGGGGCATTTGTCACTTACAGTGATATTTCTTGTTTGATTATGCATTCATTTTTCCTTTCAGTATATGTTTTGTCCTGTGGAACATTTTATTCTATATTTACATGATAAAAATTGCTGTGAAAATTGTTCCAAGCATGTGTCTAATATTAAAGGGGTTGATGCATTATTTTCAAACAAAATTTATTTAAAAGGGCTCCGAAAAACTGAAAAAAAGCAGTAAGAATTATCAAAACGCCATGAAAAATAAAGGAGATATGACCTATTGAAAATTTGGAAAAGAACATGAATGGGGGCGGCCATCTTGGAACGATGACGTCATCGCGCCTTTTTACCAAATATGGCATATTGACAATATATATTTTAAAGCAAAGAAAATCATTGCTAACTGATTAAATATTAATATACAGATGTAAAATGTATAAGTCGTATGCTAATTTTTCATTTGAAGTGATTTTCTTTGCTTTAAAAGACATTTTATCAATATGCCATATATGGTAAAAGGCGCGATGATGTCATCGTTCCAAGATGGCCCCCTCCATTTATGTTTCTTGCAAATTTTCAATAGGTCATATCTCCTTTATTTTTCATGGCATTTTTATCCCCCCCCCCCATTTTTATCCCCCCCCCGCTACCCCCCCCCCCCTCCACCCCCCCCCCACCCCCCCCCCCCCCCCATACATCCGTCCCATTTTGTGTCTGCTCAATAACTCGAAAACTACTAATGGGAATGCAATAACATTCAAAATGATAGAAGGCAATGAGAGGATGTACATTGCGCAAGAAATAACTCTGCCTTTATTTAAATTAGAGCTCCCAGTGGGATTCGAACCCGCAGCGGTGAGACACGAGAAAGTTTACAACGCAACGACGTTAACCACTCGGCCATGGAGATGCCTCGTATTTAAAACGTAAACAAGAATGGAGAATTGCAAAATTTGCCTCGGGAAATTTTCACTAGAGTAGACAATTGAACAGCTAGTTGCGCTTCACTCGAGTGTCGATAAAAAGCGAAGTTGTCAATTTTCCGTCGTGTTGCCCTCTAGTTTGAACCCTAATCACAGTATCTCATCCATAAGCATTCTGTGCTCAAAAAATTACCTCTGGAATCTTTTTGTATTGTTCATCGAAGTGACGATACCAAGTAACCACCCCAAACATATCTGGAATGGGCATGCCCCTACGTTTCAACCTGTCCTGTCTTCCATCACAATACCAAAAAACAGACGTCAATTTGTCCACAAGCTTTCCAGTTGTTTTCACCTGAATGGGAGTAAACCCTATCCTTTCCTTCTGTAGTATTGCCATCTTTCTCATTGTTTTCAATTTAAAAAATGAACAAAAAGCGTTTTTTAATTAAGAAGATTTAATAGAATTCAAAATATTTAGTAAGACTGAATGCAAGTACAAACTAATTAAAAAGATTCATGGATGTAAATACCAAGTTTATTGTAATATTGTGGGGTTTTTTATTTTATATATCGCAAATAAATATTCGGGACTTTCGATTTTTACTGGTCGTCCGTATTTATAATTAATGGGCTTGTATTTGGGATGATGAGGGATACGTGACTTCATTCCCATTATTTGGAGGTATTGCATTAATATGGCTAGTATATGGAACAGCACAATGTTATACACTAAAAAAAGTTATAAGTACTCCGATTACGTTTTTGTGGATTTCTGGTAAATGACAAAAAGATATTGGGACGAAATTTCAAATATTATTATCACATTAACAACATTTGAGATCAACAAATAACAAATGGTAAAACAGCATTGCCCTCCAAACCAAAAATATCAACTTCATTCAAAGTAGCATTGACCGTTTAATACCCCGTGTGTCCACCGTTAGCATTAACAACATCCAAACATTTTGTTCTCATGGACATGATGTAATTTCGAACATAATTGTGTGGAATATTGTTCCATTCTGCGAGGATTCTCTGCTCCAATTCCCGTAAGTTCTGAGGCTGGTTTTGGCCTCTTCTAATACGTCGACATAACTCGTCCCATAGATTTTCGATCGGATTAAGGTCCGGTAATTTGGACACCCATGATCTCTCTCGATGAAGCATGTGTGAAACGTTCTCCGCGCCTCCTGTAAACGCGTTTACGTCCATCATTTCCATGAAGCTTTGTGCGTGTTTCGTCAGTGAAAAGTACTTGCGCCCAGTCGGCCCTACGAAACCGCAAATGTGCACGTGCCCATTGCAATTTTACTCTGCGAAGACGTGGAGTCAATACAATGCCATGAAACGATCGCTGGCACGGATCCCTTCACGAAGTAGTCGACTTCTTACCGTCACAGCGCTGCTGTTGCGACCATGGGTGCTAATAGTAGTCATGGCTGTTTCGACCGCAGTACGCTGTCTCTCGCGCAAATGGGACAAAACGAACTGAACTGAAAATTATTTTATAGTCACATCAACAGCTTAGGTCATATGGCGACTTTCCAACTTCCATTGGTGGGCTTGAACACGCGTTGTTGCCCTACCACGTGGTCGTCTGGAAATATTTTGTACACTTCTGGTCCGTCTGTACTTATCCACCAGTTTTGCTATGGGTTTTTTCTGGACATGCATCCTTCTAGCAACCTTAAAATATACACACATAATTGTGTGTAAAGTGTTGGTAAAACATTATAAATTAATTAATTTAAATGTGTTTTCAATTTTGAATGCTTGTTAATTGTGATATGGTAAAACTAACCTGCGAATGAGAGAAGCCTGCCTGCACAAGTCCAACTGCTATCCCCCTTTCTTCAATAGACATGTGTCCTATTTTATGTTATCTATACACGGGATAAAAAAAATCGTTCCGTTTCATTAGGTATGAAATGCAATTTGCACGTGCAGCTTACCTTGTTTTGACCGTTCACGCGTCAACGCACCCGAATAACGAGATAACACAAATCTGATTGCTGAATATCACTAAGACATTACTACAATTAACACATGTGAAATTTAAAGGATTCATCTTCAAAAATGAAATAATTATAACCATCCAAAATCGGGGTACTTATAACTTGTTTTAAGTGTATGTATATATATATTTGTATTCAATTTTAACAATTTGTTTTTACCTTTATAGGTATTCCAGCGGTTGTGGGCACCTATGGAGGAAGACCCGTCTGTGGAGGGATTCTTGCTGGATTTTGGAGGAGGTAAGAAAACGATCAAGTAATAATAATACCAACAAGGGCTGATTTCCACTGGTCGCAAAGAATTTACCGGAAAGGACAGCTGGTCGGAGTGACTACAGCATACATTGCGAGGAACACATACGACATACGTTCGAGGCACTAGACGACCAAGCAACCGAATCTAACTGCGAGCCGAATACTCAACTAACAGCCTACATCAGAATGACATGGATCGACGGAAGTATGTGGAAACCTGAAAACTGGTCAGTTTTTCGGGAGACAGTGAGAACGAACAATAATGTTGAGGGTATGTATTTTTTTATTTATACGTAATACAAGTTTATTTATATATTAACTATATCACATTCATCATACTAAAATATTATTTTCAAAAGTTCATTCGTCAGTTAAACTAAATATTAATTTAACGTTCATAAAACAAAACTAAAATTTAATAAGCAAGTAAGTACTAATTGTATTAATTTTTTAAAATGTTCAGATTTTTAACCTCAGTGCTAAACACTGTCTTATATTTGTATTTTATAGGTTGGCACAGACGGATAAATACACGTGCAAGACGCGTCGGACTTTCCTTCTACGTTTTCGTCCCTCTTTTCCGGGCCGAGGCATCGACGGTGGACGTTTTCGTCCCTCTTCTCCGGGCCGAGGCGTCGACGGTGGACTTACAGATGAGACTGGTTTCGGAGAATCTACTGACGAGGACACATCGAGCCAGATATGCTTCAACTCACAGACGACTCTGCAACTTTTTGGAACCAATACGAAGACGGCAACAAGACGACCAACCAGCTACTGAGGGATTACGCCAGCATCATGGGACTAGGACCAGTACAATCAACAGAAGACCGCGTCTACGAGGAATAATGAATAGATTTAAGACTAAATATATGTGTTATATAGTGACAATGAAATAACTTAAATTACATATAATTATTTTAATATTCTCTATGTGTAATTTTATATCATGTTCATATTTCATTATTCTCCTTACCTGCTAATTATTATTGTTATCGTATTATGCATATTCGTGTAATGTTAATAAACAAAGGTGTGTGTTATCTTTTATATCATTTGCATTCTACTTTATTGTATATTCATTCCTTTTATGGAAATAAAATTATAGAAGTTTAAATATAATTTGTAAATCAACACAGGTGTGTCAGTTATTTGTATATCATTTGCATAGTATTGTATATTCATTCTTTTTATGTAAATAAAATTACAAAAGTTTAAATATAAAGGACCGACTATTTGGATTCCTGGTGGGAGCCTGTTTTTTGCATTTATTTAAAGCCGGGATTTTATTTCGCCTAATACACCGGCCAGATTTTTTTTTCCGTCAACTTGAAAGCCAGAATATTTATTTTTTAAGTTTTACTATTTGTAGAATAAGAAGAGCTGTTGTAGATCTATTCAATTTCTGCGTCAACGTTGGTTTTCAGTTGTACGTTGGCCAAGTCCAATTATTTCAGCAACCAATGGTCAGTGAAACTTATAATATATCTCCAGTACCATCAAGGACACTAGTAGACACATGTTCCATAACTCTGTATTGCCTTTATTGTATATTCATTCCTTTTATGGAAATAAAATGAAAGAAGTTTAAATATAATTTGTAAATCAACACAGGTGTGTCAGTTATATGTATATCATTTGCATAGTATTGTATATTCATTCTTTTTATGTAAATAAAACTACAAAAGTTTAAATATAAAGGACCGACCATTTTGATTCCTGGTGGGAGCCTGTTTTTGCATTTATTTAAAGCCGGGATTTTATTTCGCCTAATACACCGGCGGCCAGATTATATTTTTTTCCCGTCAACTTGAAAGCCAGAATATTTATTTTTTAAGTTTTACTATTTGTAGAATAAGAAGAGCTGTTGTAGATCTATTCAATTTCTGCGTCAACGTTGGTTTTCAGTTGTACGTTGGCCAAGTCCAATTATTTCAGCAACCAATGGTCAGTGAAACTTATAATATATCTCCAGTACCATCAAGGACACTAGTAGACACATGTTCCATAACTCTGTATTGCATTTAAGCAAAAACATGCCATTTTCTTACTTTGAATTTCTGGTTTAACGAAGTTCTTTTTTGCCAAGATCATATATTTTAACAACTGAAAGTCGTACATCAACAAAACTTCAGTAAAGCTTGGAATATCAAGACAGTGTCCTTGAATGCTACTTTCCCTGTCCGATCTTTTTATATTTCTTTTCACAGGCCATTTAAGAGCATATTCCCCCTATCCTTTAATTCAAAATCTAATTTCCCTCTACTCCTTAATTAACCCCATATCCTGTGATCTCTCTGCTCTATCCATTAAAAACACCAATAAACCTGCAAAATGCAGTATACCATCTATAACTAGCTCTATGTAGGCTATACATCTTAAACATCCTTTCATTTACATTATAAATATATTTCAAATTGCATCTAAATAAAATATTGGTCACCCGAAAGGTAACTCCCTGGTACACCCATGCCATAACATTCAAATTTAATTTGCCCTATCCCTTCAATAATTCCTGTGGAAGACCCTGCTGTTCCATATTAACTCTGTATTGCATTTAAACAAAGTTATGTTCCTTTTTTTACTTCAAAATTCTGGTTAAAGATTTTAGGCAAGTCCTGGTATTTCAATGGGTGATTGTTAGTTATTAATACAACTTCAGTAAATCATGGATGCTAGTAGACACATGTTCCATAACTCTCTGTATTTCAGTTTAGCAGTTAAAGTTTTTTAAGCAGCTTCATATATTTCAATGAAATTCGCTGCATACATCAAATAACAACGGCAAGCCTGTAAATGTCAATAGCCCCATAAACCCCACACCCTCGCCCTCTCCTACACCACCATCACCACAGATAAAAAGACAAATATTTGTTCTTTTCTTTAGGGTTTCTCTTCAGTTACCATGTCTGCATCCTGTTTTCTTCAAACCCCTCCCCACACCCCGCCCCACACCCCAACACATACTCTCCACCTTAGACTCCCCCAATGGAAATATTGTATCGTATTATGTTTCTTTCCTATTCAGTAACACTTCACTTCCCCTCCCCACCGTCTCCAAGTGTCAGTGGCCTTGTTTAAAATTGACTTTGAATAATGGAGCACGCTGTCCTTTCTACAGCTCTTGGTTAATGTGGATCGTTCAGTTTTGGTGGATCATGAACTCCATGTGCTAGTTTTAATCTTTAGTTATGCTTGTCCTTGTCTGCTTTCTGTGTGAGCCCCATTTTGCTCTTCTAAAGTGTTTATTGATTGGATGTTTGTTTGGTGGTGTAGGAGATTGTCTTGTACTGGGCAATGTCTACCATGTTCCATACCATTCTTATTAACACTGGGATATAGGCATAGTTGGTCTGTACCCTGGCATTGCATGTGGCTGAAGCTGCTTCTTAAGTCCACTTATTTGTTGGTGATATTCACAAAGTCCATTGCACAAGTACCAGGAATACTACCATTACCACTGCATACCACATTGATCACTAACATGTCCAAAGTGCATCACATGAATAACTATCATGGCTACTCTTTACCACATTTTATACTACCATGACCACTGTATATCACAAGTACTACTACCATGACCACTGTATATCACATTTAATACTACCATGGGTAATAAGACTAAATACCACATGTATTACTCCCATGACCACTGAATACCCTATTCATTACTCCCATGACCACTGAATACCCTATTCATTACTCCAATGACCACTGAATACCCATTCATTACTACCATGACCACTGAATACCCTATTCATTACTCCCATGACCACTGAATACCCTATTCATTACTCCCATGACCACTGAATACCCCATTCATTACTCCCATGTCCACTGACTACCCAATTTATTACTACCATGACCACTGAATACCCCATTCATTACTCCCATGACCACTGAATACCCCATTCATTGCTCCCATGACCACTGAATACCCATTCATTACTCCCATGACCACTGAATACCCTATTCATTACTCCCATGACCACTGAATATCAAATTCATTACTCCCATGACCACTGACTACCCCATTCATTACTTCCATGACCACTGAATACCCATTCATTACTCCCATGACCACTGAATATCCAATTCATTACTCCCATGACCACTGACTACCCCATTCATTACTCCCATGACCACTGAATACCCCATTCATTACTACCATGACCACTGAATACCCTATTTATTACTACCATGACCACTGAATACCCCATTCATTACTCCCATGACCACTGAATACCCCAAGCATTACTACCATGACCACTGAATACCCCATTCATGACTCCCATGACCACTGAATACCCATTCATTACTCCAATGACCACTGAATACCCCATTCATTACTCCCATGACCACTGAATATCCCATTCATTACTCCCATGACCACTGAATATCCCATTCATTACTCCCATGACCACCGAATACCCATTCATTACTCCCATGACCACTGAATATCCCATTCATTACTCCCATGACCACTGAATACCCCATTCATTACTCCCATGACCACTGAATATCCCATTCATTACTCCCATGACCACTGAATACCCATTCCTTACTCCCGAGACCACTGAATATCCCATTCATTACTCCCATGACCACTGAATACCCCATTCATTACTCCCATGACCACTGACTACTCCATTCATTACTCCCATGACCACTGAATACCCCATTCATTACTCCCATGACCACTGAATACCCATTCATTACTCCCATGACCACTGAATATCCCATTCATTACTCCCATGACCACTGACTACCCCATTCATTACTCCCATGACCACTGAATACCCCATTCATTACTACCATGACCACTGAATACCCTATTCATTACTCCCATGACCACTGAATACCCATGTATTACTCCCATGACCATTGAATACCCCATTCATTACTCACATGACCACTGAATACCCCATTCATTACTCCCATGACCACTGAATACCCCATTCATTACTCCCATGACCACTGAATACCCATGTATTACTCCCATGACCATTGAATACCCCTTTCATAACTCCCATGACCACCTGAATATTCTATTCATTACTACCATGACCACTGAATACCCATGTATTACTCCCATGACCACTGAATACCCCATTCATTACTCCCATGACCACTGAATACCCCATTCATTACTCCCATGACCACTGATTACCCCGTTCATTACTCCCATGACCACTGAATACCCCCAGTCATTACTCCCATGACCACTGAATACCCCTTTCATTACTCCCATGACCATTAAATACCCATTCATTACTACCATGACCACTGAATACCCATGACCACTGAATTCCCCATTCATTACTACCATGACCACTGAATACCCTATGATTACTCCCATGACCACTGAATATCCAATTCATTACTCCCATGACCACTGAATACCCCATTCATTACTACCATGACCACTGAATACCCTATGCATTACTCCCATGACCACTGAATACCCCATTCATTACTCCCATGACCACTGAATACCCTATTCATTACTCCCATGACCACTGAATATCCTATTCATTACTACCATGACCACTGAATACCCTATGCATTACTCCCATGACCACTGAATACCCCATTCATTACTCCTATGACCACTGAATACCCTTTTCATTACTCCCATGACCACTGAATACCCTATTCATTACTCCCATGACCACTGAATACCCTTTTCATTACTCCCATGACCACTAAATACCCTATTCATTACTACCATGACCACTGAATACCCTTTTCATTACTCCCATGACCACTGAATACCCTATTCATTACTCCCATGACCACTGAATACCCTATTCATTACTACCATGACCACTGAATACCCTATTCATTACTCCCATGACCACTGAATACCCCATTCATTACTCCCATGACCACAGACTACCCCCATTCATTACTCCCATGACCACTGAATACCCCATTCATTACTCCAATGACCACTGACTACCCCATTCATTACTCCCATGACCACTGAATACCCCATTCATTACTTCCATGACCACTGAATACCCTATTCATTACTCCCATGACCACTGACTACCCTATTCATTACTCCCATGACCATTGAATACCCTATTCATTACTCCCATGACCACTGAATACCCATGTATTACTACCATGACCACTGAATACCCTATACATTACTACCATGACCACTGAATACCCATGTATTACTACCATGACCACTGAATACCCTATTCATTACTACCATGACCACTGAATACCCATGTATTACTACCATGACCACTGAATACCCTATTCATTACTACCATGACCACTGAATACCCATGTATTACTACCATGACCACTGAATACCCTATTCATTACTCCCATGACCACTGAATACCCTATTCATTACTACCATGACCACTGAATACCCCTTGTATTACTACCATGAGCTATGCATACTACATTTATTACTACCATGACCACTGATACCATATTTATTAATAATGAATGTCAAACACTCATGTTAAATTTCCATAGACTGTTATTTTCCCATATTTGTAATATCTCATATCGCTTGTAATGTCTCCATGGAGTGAGTCACTGAATGCTAGTCTTTTTTGTAATTCCACCCCATATAATGTGTATTATTACCTGATCTCCTATATAAATGCTATATCGTCATTTCTTGCTAATTCACTAAGGAAAAGACTGTTCCCGGTGAAAACGAACTGTTACCGGGCTTTAGTTTCGACTGTTTCCCTCACGTGCTGGAATTTCGTTTGCGTGACGTCATGTTGCTTTTTTCACCATAGGTTCCCATTATAAAACAAATTTTCATTTTCACTGTTTCGTACAGTAACATTAATCAGGTAATAAAACAGTTATCACATGTGTGTTTGGGGAACAGTCAAAACTGTTTTCCCGAGGTGGAGGGGATGGCAGTATGAACTGTTTCCCGAGGCCGATAGGCCGAGGGAAACAGTTCACACTGACATCCCCCGACACCAAGGGAAAACATTTTTGACTGTTCCCCAAACACACATGTGATAACTGTATACTGTCTTATGAGTGTTTAGTCAAAGCAAGTTTATATGTATTAGGATGTCCTATGATGAACAGTGTACGACTATGAATACATGCGTGTTTTCTCATGTTTTATTTCAAAGGAATATTTAGCAGAACCAAATATCTTTTTCAAACATAATAAAATAAATAACCTTAGAAGGTTGACAAATGTTCACTGTCACCCTCACAGGATTGTAATTGTAATATTTACATACTACCATGACCAATGTATATAGATTTAGGCAATTATCTTTTTATTATTTGTTTTACGAACCATCAAGACAGAGAATTGCTGTAGGAGCAAGAAAAAAAATAAAAATAAAAATTTGGTAAAGCAGTTTAATTATTATATTTGAAAGGAAGAGAATGAAATGTTCTATTAAAATCTGGGAGGAGGTAAAAAATTTTTATATATATATCAAATTCCCTACGGAAAAATAAAATACCTAATTTCGTTTAGTGGTAGGAGGGTTCGTAAACGAATTTATATATATAAAAAATAAATAATGGCCTTATTACAACCATGACTTATGATAGCCCCGTGTGGTTCCGGGTGCCCCGTTTGGTTACGGGGCAAAGAATAGAGCCACTGCAGATCCCGTTGGAGGGAAGGCAGAAGGGTAGAACCACACACCCCACCCAAATTCATGATAAAGGAGTTGATGCACTATTTTCAAACACAGTTTATTTTAAAGGGCTCTGAAAAACTTGAAAAAAGCTGAAAGAATTATCAAAATGCCATGAAGAATAAAGGAGATATGACCTATTGAAAATTTGCAAAGAACATAAATGGAGGCGGCCATCTTTGAACGATGACGTCATCGCGCCGTTTTACCATATATGGCATATTGATAAAATGTCTTTTAAAGCAAAGAAAATCACTGCAAATGAAAAATAATATTAAAATGTATACATTTTACATCTGTATATTTATTTTTAATCAATTTGTAGTGGTTTTCTTTGCTTTAAAATACATTTTGTTAATATGCCATATATGGTAAAACGGCGCGATGACGTCATCGTTCAAAGATCGTTGTTTGTTCATGCTCATTAAAGGTCTTCATCATGACCCCTGCATTGTTTCAGATGCCATCTCCATGATTTCGCTCATATCTGTATCTGTATCTGTAGGGTACGTTGAAGAAACCCAATACTGGCTTATACACAACGGGCTCATATCACTAGAGCAGTGGCAGAAAAACTATAACGTGGCTCCAACGTAAATGGAGTGTCTACAATAGAATTTGCAGCAACTCTGCAGTTCAGGGTGAGAATGTTCTAGGCCCATTCTCCATATTTTATCTCGATGTACATGGAGGATGAGACTGGCATGTCCATTCCCGTTAGGCGCCATATAACATTTCATGTGTTGGTGCGCCTTAAAACCCCAATTCAATTCAATTCAATTCAATACTAAATTAATTATAACCATGACTTTATATGAATCAAATTACTACCATGACCACTTTATACCACGTTATACGACACATTTACTACCACCATTGCCAGTGTCTACCACATTTATAACTACCATGACTAATGAATACCACATTTATTACTATCATGATCTATCATATGTACATCACATTTATTACAACCATGAATACTATCATTGTCATCTAAACTCATTTCAACTGGAGATTTCGATAAACTTGTGAGCAGAAGCTGTGGATGTTACTAAGCCAGATTGTGTTTAACATGATCATCTCCATGTTGAATCCAGTGGCTGATTTGAATGATGAACTAAAACACCTAAGAGCCGGGATCTGCTAGATCTAAGGTCCGTTTATCAAAATTAGACCTTTATTTACATTTTATAATTTTTTGTACATTTAATTGATAATATTTGGTTTTAAAAATACATTTTATGAGTCTTAAATACTAAATAGTGTGTTGTGCGAGTACTGCGTACCAGGCTCGTGCTTACTGAAAACCAGGGGCGGATCCAGGATTTTAGCTTAGGGGGGGCGTAATATTTTGGTCAATTTTCGGGTCCGTCTCTAGCCTCATAAAACGTTTGCGGTAGTGCATTGATAGGGTAAAAAAGTCCGTTTTCAAATAAAAAGATTTAACAATGTGTTAATTAAACCACTCATTAGCCATTATGCGTCGAGCGAGCGAAAAATTGTTTTATACTGAAGGCGTGCATCTAAATTGTTTGATATTTTATCTACAGTAACATGGACATACACGTATAAATAAAAAAAAATCCGTTTTCAAATAAAAGGATTTAACAATGTGTTAATTAAACCACTCATTAGCCATTATGAATCTAGCGAGCGAGAATTTTTTTTATACTGAGGGCGTGCAACGAAATTGTTTGATATTTTATCTACAATAACATGGACATACATGTATGAATTAAAAAAAGTCCGTTTTCAAATAAAAGGATTTAACAATGTGTTAATTAAACCACTCATTAGCCATTTTGCGTCGAGCGAGGGAGAACATTTTTTATACTGAGGGCGTGCATCGAAATTGTTTGATATATTATCTACAGTAACATGGACATACATGTATGAATAAAAAAGTCCGTTTTCAAATAAAAGGATTTAACAATGTGTTAATTAAACCACTCATTAGCCATTATGCGTCGAGCGAGCGAGAAATTGTTGTATACTGAAGGCGTGCATCTAAATTGTTTGATATTTTATCTACAGTAACATGGACATACACGTATAAATAAAAAAAAATCCGTTTTCAAATAAAAGGATTTAACAATGTGTTAATTAAACCACTCATTAGCCATTATGAATCTAGCGAGCGAGAATTTTTTTATACTGAGGGCGTGCAACGAAATTGTTTGATATTTTATCTACAATAACATGGACATACATGTATGAATAAAAAAAAGTCCGTTTTCAAATAAAAGGATTTAACAATGTGTTAATTAAACCACTCATTAGCCATTATGCGTCGAGCGAGGGAGAACATTTTTTATACTGAGGGCGTGCATCGAAATTGTTTGATATATTATCTACAGTAACATGGACATACATGTATGAATAAAAAAGTCTGTTTTCAAATAAAAGTATTTAACAATGTGTTAATTAAACCACTCATTAGCCATTATGCGTCGAGCGAGCGAAGCGAGCGAGAAAAAAAATTATACTGAGGGCGTGCAACGAAATTGTTTGATATTTTATCTACAGTAACATGGACATACATGTATGATCCGGAATTTTTAGGGGGGGGGGGGGGGGGGGGGCGGGGGGGGGGGGCCTGGATCCGCTAGTGAAAAACGCCTAAAACGCCCTGAATACTGCGTACCAAAAGGGGGGTTTCAGCCTCAAACATCTGGGTTTCCACTTTTTGAGCGCGAACCATTGTTTCTTCAAATTATTGAGAGGGCTTAGAGGCGGGGGATTGGGGGTGGGGGTGGAGAGGGGAGTGGGGGTGTGGGTGGGGGGGGGGGCAAACTTTTTGTTTGAAATCAAAAAAAGTGGGGGGATAGCCTCTATCATCCAGACACACTCAAGCTGACTGAGAAAGAAGTCTCGCGAGAGGTCTGAATGATCGAGACTAGTGGGGGGGAAAAAAGTACTTTTGAGTGAGAACAATTTTTTTCTTTAAATTATTGGTTGGGGATGGGCAAAACATACTCTGTCCACCTCCGACACCTCCCAACTTTGAACATTGTGCCCCTGCCTCCCACCCTGCCCCCAACCCCTCTCGCTCTTACGCCTATGGAGTACTTTTTGGGACAAGCAATTGTGCAAATATGTTTATCCATCCAAATGCCAAACAGATCTAGCCATAAACGGGGTACATCGTTTTAAAGGATGCATTCATAATGATATACAAATAATAAAGGAAAAATTTAATTTATTAATTAAATTATACTCAATCAAACCTTAGTTGCTAAAACAAAATAATTACTTCCCCTACCATAAAAACCTTTTTTGTTACAACTT
Source organism: Cyrtodaria siliqua (assembly GCA_037043455.1). Lineage (NCBI taxonomy): Eukaryota > Metazoa > Mollusca > Bivalvia > Adapedonta > Hiatellidae > Cyrtodaria > Cyrtodaria siliqua. The sequence continues at coordinate 89,005 of JAWPHD010000317.1, read as the reverse complement.
CTCTGATTGGCTTCTTTTTCTGTTTTAGACCAATCGTAAGATACCTAATATATGATCAAAATAATTCTATATTATGTTTCAATATTTTGACCTTACGACTATAAAACGTAAATTATTGCCAATGCCATGATTTTTAGATTGAAGATCCGCCAAAGCTAATTAGGTAAGCTTAAACCATTTTTAATATTAAAAACAAAAAACTTTCTAGCGGCTGTTTGGGGAAATTGATGGAAAGTTCAAAACGTTCTCCCATCTGCCCATGTTCTCTGAGTCGGATGTTCTGACCTGTCAGTGTCACCCATATTTCTTTCACTTTTCAGAAAGTTGTGAGTGTTGCACTGTTTGATTGAATAACGAGAACACTGGAATGAAGCACACTGGAGGTCGCCCTTCTGAAAAGTGTAAGAAATAATGCGTTGAAACTTGAATAATGGGTGCATATAATTACCGAAATACACCGGAATAGACTATCTATCAATCTTCCTGTAATTCCGAACCCCTGCCAGGGGCCTAGAATGGCGCGTCTCTATCTTACATAGACATGTTAATACAGTGATTTTTTTTGGTAGATTTTACTACAGTTGATATGGCAATAGCGGATCATTGGTAGTAACGGATCAGTTTCTGTTTACATTTAATTTATTCAGCCCATATGCATTTGTTTTTTATCAAACTTTCCAGGTTTGAAGAGTTATCATATAAGCATACATATATACATTGGCCTAAAGATTTGATACATATTTCCAGAGTAATTACCTACTTAGTGTAACACCTATCAAAAAAAGTGATTCTTTACTGCCTGAAGAATGTGAGTTTTTCAAAGGAATAAATAAATACCATTAAAATGAAATAAGGTGTAATAGTGGGGCAGATTGGTGACATATATTGGTAAAATTGTGCATATTGTGACAAAAGCACCAAACTTGACACAATGCTAGACAATACCCTTCTAAACATTTTTGGCTATGGACCCATTGTTTTCTTCAAAATGGTCACCAAAAATTGCTGATTTTTAGAGAAAAAAAATAATTAGAAAGTAATCAAAATGTTGATATGTTCTCATAGGTGTTGTCTTGATATATTTATGTGCATGCCTATACTTTAATAAATAGTTGTTAGATACACCCCCATACTTCAGTTGTAGGGGTTTTGGACATGTATACATATTATGCCAACTCCGAGACTAGTTTGTCTTAGTTGTCTTTAGCCTTAAGCATTTTTGAAGTGTGTTTAAGTTTCAGTCTCATATTTATTAGCGGCTTTTAGTTTCTACTTGTAAGTATACATCCAGTGACTTGGTAAAACACTATTAAAGGGATACACAACAATCTTGAATTATTTATCAAGCATCCAAAATTCATTAATCTTCCAATATCAATTTGACTTTAAAACTTCTTGCATATATACTTAAATACAATGCAGAATTTGTTAATTGTTTGTGGTAATTCTATTACAAGTTTAATATATCATTGCTGCAATATATTCCCCAATGAGCAATACATGTATGTAAAACTAATTTGCTTTGAACTATTTACATAATTATTAAATTGATTTTAAAGCATGCATATGAAGTAGCAAAACGGGACGCCGCAGGTTATAAAAAATCAGGCTTGTCAAGTCATCTAAACGCTTGGAGAAAAAATATCGCAAAGGATACTTAAACAATATTTCTCATCTCCGATTTATCGAATTAGATTTAATTACGACCTTAAATTACATGTGTTGATTTAATCAACAATATTAACAAGACACTATCAGAAAACAAATTCAAAAAGAAGATTGTTACATACACAAACTCAAATGTAATAAGTGGTCATATCATTTGAACATTTCTCATGAATTTGCAGTCTTCTTTACAACTGCCAGTTGATATATAACCATCGTAACTGTTTCATGTTAGCGTTACAAAATGGACCTTTCTTAAAATTTGCGCCGATTCGTGCTCTAGGTGCATTTGCCACACACTTGTCTCTTTGACATCTACATTTAATAAGTTCCTTGCAAAGGCTGAGGCCTGTGGTAGTGTTTTCGAGAAAGGCTTCAACACATCCTCTTCCAACCCCAGTCACCGGATGTAGGCATTTCACAGGTGGACCTAAAGGCCATGTCTCCGACAATGTCCAATTACAACCTGTTAAACAACTCGGCAGGTATGCTTAAAAAGAGCTATAGCAATTGGTGACAACTTGTTGTATCTTGGAACCATTGAATGTCAACAATTCTTTGTGACATGAACATGCAAACTTCCTCTTGTCACGCATTTTCCAACAAGCAGAACTTATGCAACTGGAAAGCTTGTGCAACCTCAGCATAGTATTTCAAGATGTTCCATGCACAGGTTTTACCTCTGAAGATATTTCATTACATCTAGTAAGAGTGAAAAGCAACTATTCGTCTTGGTTTATATGAACTGATGAATAGGCAATACAGTGTGCAACGAAGAATCTGTAGTGATTTATAGCTCCTAAAACTAGCCCATGGCTCATCTAACTGTATGTACTGTACCACTGCTATTACATGTACTACAAGGTCTGTGTCTACTGTATATAGCATAAGTTTAATGAAGTATTGTTTGGCATATGCATCATGCAACACACGCATTTTATCGTATCATCTTAGTGAAATGATCGAGATCAGCCTCAGATGCTCGTTTTCTGTTACAAGGCACATCTTCATCTCTGTTTTATTTAACGTGTTTTTAGTTTCTCTCTCTTCTATCGCAACCAATTTCTGTGACAGTTAACCAGAGGTCTGATTTTGCATACTGGCCGGTACCTACTAAATCTTCTGCAAGTGACATTCAACAATGCATAAAAGAACTTGCTAATCATACTTACTAATGTGTTGCTCGTATAATCTGATTAAAATCTAAAAGCGTTTTCCAAAGTTAGAAAAGGCTGGTGAGACACCCTAATCCGCCATTAATCGGAACTTAATATGATACATAAATTATATATGCGAGAAGAGAAAGCAAGTTATAGAATCTGTTGTAAGTTGGTGACCATTGAAGAAAGAAAACATATTCTGGTTTATCTGTTTAAAGACAGACTTAGTTATGTCATCTACTGTATAAGCTCTGTTACAAACGTGATAACTTGTTATGAACGTGTCATGCTTTGCATGATATCTTTACCTATTTGTTGAGCAATTTCTGTCACACGAGAGTCGTCTATGTAACGTAAGTCAAGTACCAGTACATCCTCAATATTGTCCTTGAATATATTTTCTAATTCCTCTACTGTGTCCCTAAAAATGTCTTACGAACATCTTTAACTTGTTCATGATGGAAAAGATCAGAGTCATGTCATAGGCAGCGCCCGATGAATTATTGCAAGAACTGAAATTAACAGATAACTCAGACCATATCTGGTTCAGCACCTACTGCACCTTCATCTTCTTTCCAATCTTATATTTCTGCTTGAGCTTGTTCATTGGATATTGATGAGACAACACTAATGAAGTTTGTCTCACACACAGAGATGACTAATTTTAAGATTTAAAGTGTAACTGAACAGTACTGCAATTGCAAAATTTTGGTTTCTCTTTATGATTGTCATGTGCAATACTCAATAGTCAAAGGCATGCCTTGCTCACACTTTAAATAACTGTAAGCCCGGTTTACCATAAGTATGGTAATCACGTGATGAGCATTCCCTGATGCATGTGTTTATTTCAGAAAGGAATCTGCAGTGTCATAATTGCCACAAGGGCACTGGTCCGTCTATAGTCGTCAAACAAGTCTCAGATTGTTGTAATGCCCCCATTTTAAAATACAAAGGCTTCAACGAAAAATGCCATTTTGATCTTCACAATGGGTTTCAGGACAATTTCATTGTTTCTGCTCAGCAACTATGTAGTTTAGACGCAGTTAACCCTTTAGCATAAAATGTCTCTGCGTTTTGGTTTTGTTTACTTGTTTTGTCTTGTAAATAACATTTACCAAGTCAATGTATTTTAGGGTTTTATAAATATATTTTATATTGAACCGACAGTTTCTGATAAGATAATTAGTTTAGCACCCTTCAGAAATTCCAGGCTGAAGAAAACGAGTCAATCCGAAGTGAAATTTGATTTAAACGTGTAAATCCCTTAACACATTAACCATAGGGTGATTCTAAATAACTCTTTATTGCAATAGTAAAAAAACAAATACTATGCCAAGAAAACCGAGTGAACAAATTCAACATATTAATTACTTTCTTACAAACAACTATTAAACGAATTTCACTTTTTACTATTTTCAACATGTTTTTGCGACCATTTTGAAAATGATAGCCATTTTGAACTTAAAATATACCCAGATTGTATTGCAAGACCCTTTGTCTATCATTTTCCGGATTTTGTTGCGATTGCCATAATATATGCTTTTAAAAACCCGATATATATATAGGTTCAATTGTTTATTTATTACGTATTTGGCGGCCATTTTGAAAAATCTTGGGTGGGTCCATAGCCAATTTTTTTCAGTATGGTATTTTCTACCTATGTGCAAAGTTTGGTGCTTTTGTCAAACAATGCAAACTTTATTCACCAATCTGCCCCACTATAACAGATGTTTTTTTACTACAATTTGGTTAAAAATGCTCAGGCCTGATCATCAAAACATCCCTGATTTAAAGTTTAAAACTTTTAGGGACAATGGCAAAATGGCAGATTTTCAACACTCAGCTAGCACACATATAAAGCATAGTTCATAATAATGTTGGTTATCATAATTACTGTGAGAGCAGAATCCAGTAAGAAACGTTCTTGAAAAAGTCCTTTAGTTTTAAAATTACGCTTTTAACCCGAGTGATCCTTTACTAACTAATGCACTGTACCATATATCGGCGGTTCCCCTACAAAAAAATCCCAATTTAATGCATATTTTCCCAATTAGAATGATACACAAATTTGAAATATTAAATTAACACTTAAAGTATTGGGAAAAGTGCTTGTAATTTCCGCAAAATACCGATATCGTCGTACAACCAGGTTGGGGTAAAAGCCATACTAAACCCAAAAAGATGGTGGGAAATGCTAAATTTTGGGGTAAAAGTTGCGTATTTAAGAGAAAATCTCCGGAAACTGGAATAATTTTATAAAAAATCATTTGAGCAAATAAGAATCATTTATTAGTGCGGAAATGCTCTTCCAAATGCATCTCTAGGTAAATCAAGGTTTTATAGATGGATATGAGGTTAATAATATATGATTTTGGGGCAAAACATGGATTTTTTTTATAAAATCGTTGATTTCTGTAATACAGTTGGTGTTACTAGGCTATAAATAAAAACTAAATTAGCTATTAACAATTAGTTTCTTACTGTTTTGCACAGAGAAAGGTACAGAGATGTCCCAGAAAAAAGTACTTTTGAATACGACGATCTGAAATATTTTATTTTTGGGTCTAAAAATATGTTTTTCATAAAAAAAAATCGCTGACAACAGGAATCATTTTGTAATAAGATGTTTGAACATAAACTAATCTAATGGAAGTGATAAAATGGTGCACAATTATATACAAATGTTTCATTGTATCGTAAGTTAAAGGGAATGTAGCGCCACAGCCAAACAAACTCTATTACTGAGAGTTCTGAAAAAATTGGGAAAAAGTGAAAGAATTATCAAAATCGGATGATAAACAAAAAAGATATGACCATTTAAAGGTTGTTCTAAAACAAATATGGGAGTCGCCATTTTTAGAACTATGACGTCATAGTTCCATATTACCATATATGGAATATTGATAAATATCATTTAAAACGAAGAAAATCACTGCAAATGAATGATTTTTTTTACTGGTGATATAAATCATCATTGCCATTAAGTATTACATATTTTTCATACAGTTGCTGTCATTTTTTCCCTATAAATCAGTAAATTTTCATATTTATAAATATTCCATATATGGTCATTTAGAACCGTGATGTCATAGCTCTCAAAATGGCCACTTCCATATCCGTTTTAACAGAAACTTCAAATGATCATATCTTCGTTGTTTATCATACGATTTTGATAATTCTTTCACCCTTATTCAAGTATTTCAGAACTCTCAATAATAAAGATGGTTTGGCTGTGGCGCTAAATTCCCTTTAATGTGAAAGTTCACATTGTGAGATTTTGGGGCAAAATGTTGAAAACAATGAATAAAATCGTTGATTTCTGTAATACATTCGTAGTACAGTGGCCCGTTTTATGAAACATCTTTTGACGATTTTGCTCTTAAGTCAAATTATTAAATTTATTGCTATAAAAAAGTTCATCAACATGTTTTTTAACTACCGTATTTTACCTTGTATACATGTATTACGCACCCGTGTATAGTACACACCCCATTCTCAGAGGTCAAAACGGGGGTAAAAAAGTTGTTTCCGTGTATAATACGCATCAAAATATTATTTTTCCTAGATGAACCATTCAACGAAAATAAAAGGTTAGAAAATTAAAAAAAATATCTCTAATAATCACGATAAAGCAGATTAATGCGGTACAACAACTGTCTGAAAACAAATGTCTTTCAGTCTCCTGTTAATTCTAAACCATGCTGAAAACCTAGGAATTACATGCCATATAAATAAACCCGTTTAATTCCAAACCATGCTGAAAACCTAGGAATTACATGCCATATAAATAAACCCGTTTAATTCCAAACCATGCTGAAAACCTAGGAGTTAACATGCCATATAAATAAACTGTTTAATCATTGGTCATGAATACACTCCAGCTCGGTCGAAACCATTTTTTATTTAGGTGTTACAGGTCGTCGCTATTAAATGAGAGTGGTCCATTCCATTATCTGTCAGAGACATACATTTTACTGCGTATTTGGCTGTTAAATCAAATCCATCCTCAAAAATATCAATAGAGGGTGTCGCTACTTGCGTCAGCTTCAAAGGATTATAGAAATAGAATAACCCACTCTACCCATGTTTAAAGTGTGTCTGTACTGTCAGACTGGTACTGTAGAAGTTTGCAAAACGTGTGAAATTATAAACAATTTAGCGGATAACAGCAAAACAAAGGGAAAACATGATCATCCTTTATTGAAATTCTGCAACAAATATGCAAATATTTTTTATACTAGATGTACACTTTGTCGCCATCATCGCTTTTACTGTCGTCTGCAAGTGTCATCTGGTGCATTTAACATATGAGAATAGAATTGTACAATACTAGGTGTACCAGTCTAATTCATGGAAATCACGTGATACCAAGTCAGCTGATATAAATAACAAAACAAGGGCCGAATTTCGTTCACTCATTTATTGAAATTCTACAACAAATTTATATAAAAACAAGCTTTATTATAAACTTTATTCATTTCTAAGTCGAATTAAGTCAATAAATTACTTGTATAAAGCGAGTAAGTCACAAAAAATAAAGTATTATCGGCATTCACAAATGTCTGGCTTTCATCCCTGATGTTTTTATCAGCGATTTTCTCCAGTCTGACATCGATTTTCTGCATATAAAATGCAAGAAAAAAGCTTATTGTATTGTTTCCTTGTATTGTACGCACCACCCCTTTCGGAATCCTTAAAAGAAGTAAAAAAACTGCGTACTATACAAGGTAAAATACGTTATCTAATACATATATTGTTCGTTCAATATTTACACCCTTAATTGTTTGCTTCAAATGCTTCAAATGGATTTGCAATTTTTCATTTCTAATCGATTGCGTATTGGCCCAGAGTTCTCACAATATCTTGAAACAAAATCAGATATAGATAAAAGACCGAAACTGCCGAGTGAAAAGACTGGTTCCGAAATTCAGTTTTAATTGTGCGCGATTTACTCATTTTTGTCTGTACCCTTTTTATATCATGTAGGCGCTTGGCGATCTAAATCAAGAGTCGGTTAAAAATGTCGGCGATTGTAAACAAACGCACAGAACATAATGATAAACGTGAGTACCATGTTTGATTATGTGTTTTGTTTGTTGTTAGTTAATTTTACAAGAAAATACCCAATTGAAAACCTCCGTCTAGGGTAAAAATACCAAATTGAAAAATAAATGGTGAAATATTTTTTTTACCCAGTTGCAAAATGAAAATACCCAATTAAAATAAAAACAATGGAGTAAAAATACTCAATGTCCAAATCCTTATCTGGAGCTCTGAGTATACAATATATTTTTTTAGCAATACTGATTATTCATATAAATGAACAAAAATAGGAGAAAAATGTGGTTAACCTACCTTTGCTGTTGTTATCCGCACATTTTCTACAACATGGCTGACCAAAACTCCGTACTAGTGAACGGGGTCTTGACCAAGATCCGGTGTACGGATCCCTACAGTGATGCTGCATGACAGAAATGATCAAAGCAGTACACCAATTTCAGCTAGGGTTTAACTGGTACATAATAAAAAGTTTTTGTAATAACATTTATTAGCTCGACTATTCAAGAATAAGAGAGCTTATGTAATCACATCGACGTCCCTGTACACATCAAACTTTGTGTAAGCTGTGTTTAGCGGTCTACTGTATATCTTCTACAATTCTTGTCCTGGCTCAGTCAGTCATGTTGGCGATGGGCTTCCTTACAGTATTGTCTTAATGGCTGCTTAATTTTGGTTCCTATACCTTCAGGACTATCATGGAGCCCAAATTCTGATAGCCCTTAAAATGTGCAATGTGCCATTTCACAATAATTGTAAAACATAATTCAAGCATTTGTTCATTGTTAATTTTTAGCTCTACTGATCAAAGATCAGCAGAGCTTATGCCGTGGTGCTGCGTCCGTCCATCTGTCCGTTAACCTTTTTTTGTGGCGACTACTCCTCTGAAACTACTCGACGGATTTTCATGAAACTTCACAGGAATGTTGCTCTTGATGTCTAGTTGATCCTAGCAAAAATTCAGGTCGGCTGGAAATTCAAGATGGCCACCACTGCTAAAAATAGGTTTTAAAAATGCGGTTTTATGGCGACTACTTCTCAAAAACCATAAGTGATATTGATTTCAAATCGTTACCAAAATGACTGGCACAACATGTAGTTGGTCCTAACCAAAGTTCATTTTGATTGGATGTAAAAAATGGCCGCCAGCGGCCATCTTTGTTTACATAGAGTTATATTGGAAAAACTTGTGGCGTCTACTCCTCTGAAACTACTTGACGGATTTTCATGAAACTTCATATTGTTCTTGATGTCTAGTTGATCCTAGCAAAAATTCAGGTTGGCCGGAAATTCAAGATGGCCGCCACGGCTAACAGTAGATTTTAAATTGCGATTTTGTGACGACTACTTCCGAAAAACCATAAGAGATATTGATTTGGAACCTTTACCAAAATAACTGGCACAACATGTTGTTGGTCCTAACCAAAGTTCATTTTGATTGGTTGTCAAACATGGCCACCAGCGGCCATCTTTGTTTATATAGGGTTATATAGGAAAATCATGTGGAATTTCATGAAACTTGACAGGGATGTTGCTCTTGATGTCTAGTTGATCCTAGCAAAAATTCAGGTTTGGCCGAAAATTCATGATGGCCCCCATGGCTAAAAATAGATTTTGAAAATGCGATATTTTGTGGCGACTTACTTTGATTGCATGTCAGACATGGCTGCGCGGCCATCTTTGTTTACATAGAGTAACATAGGAAAACTGGTGGCGACTACTGCTCTGAAACTTCTTGATGGATTTTCATGACATTTCACAGGAATGTTGCTCTTGATGTCTAGTTGATCCTAGCAAAAATTCAGGTCGGCCTGAAATTCAAGATGGCTGCCATGGCGATTTTAAAAATGTGATTTTGTGGAGACTACATGTACTTCTCAAAAACCATAAGTTATATTGATTTGGAACTTTTACCAAAATGACTAGCATGACAAGTAGTTGGTCCTAACCAAAGTTCATTTTGATTGGATGTCAAACATGGCTGCCAGCCGCCATCTTTGTTTACATAGAGTTATATAGGAAAAACTTGTGGCGGCTACTCTTCTGAAACTACTGGTCAGATTTTTATGAAACTTGACAGGAATGTTGCTATTGATGTCTAGTTGATCCTAGCCAAAATTCAGGTCGGCCGGAAATTCAAGATGGCCACCACAGCTAAAAATAGATTTTTAAAAAACAAGTTTGTAGCGACTACTTCTTGAAAACTATAAGTGATATTGATATGGGACTTTTTCTAAAATTATCAGCATGACATGATGTTGATCCTTGTCAAAAAATATTTTGATTCAGCATTAAACATGGCCGCCAGTCGCCATCTTTGTTTACATAGAGTTATATAGGTGTAACACACCCATTGATTGTTGCATTGAGTTGTGTGTGAATTAAAATTTAAATGCCATGTTGTCATTCATATCTGGGCCCAAATTAAAAATGAATAACTTACATTCTCATCACAAATGACATATATGCTGCCAAAAAATCCACAGAAAAATGGGGGTCATATATCTTCTAAGGAAAAACTTGTCTCATGAATGAATGGTCCCTTTAAAAACATAAACACTGAGATGTCATAATATTGTATTCATACGCTCATTTCCATATAAGCAAAATAAATTCAAAACTCACAATTTTAACATGGCAATGCTTGAAAAATGTAACAAATAGATCAACAATGTGATATAAACCAAAAATAGCACTTTAAATAAGTGAAAATGCCTTGTTTTACAATTAGAAATGAGAATTATTTATTGACGCCATTATGCGACTACCCTAGGCCGACACTTCCTGTATTGCAATGGGTGTGCTACACCTATATAATAAAAAATTGTAGCGACTTCTCCTCTGAAACTACATGAAGGATTTTCATGAAACTTCACAGGAATGTTGCCCCTGATGTCTTATTGATCCTAGCAAAATTTCAGTCTGGCCGGAAATTCAAGATGGCCACCACGGCTAAAAATAGATTTAAAAAACAACAAATTTGTAGTGACTACTTTCTGAAAACTATAAGTGATATTGATATGGGAATTTTTCTAAAACGATCAGCATGACATTATGTTGGTCATTTTCGAAAATTATTCTGATTCAATGTTAAACATGGCTGAGCGGCCATCTTTGTTTACATAGTGTTACACAGTAAAAGCTTGTAGCGACAACTCCTATGAAACTACTTTACGGATTTTCATGAAACTTCACAGGAATGTTCCTCTTGATATCTAGTTGATCCTAGCAAACTTCCAGGTCGGCCTGAAATTCAAGATGGCCACCATGGCTAAAAATAGATTTTTAAAAAACAAATGTGTAGCGACTACTTCTTGAAAACTATAAGTGATATTTGATATGGGTACCTTTTCTAAAATGATCAGCATGACATGGTGTTGGTCCCTGTTGAAAATTATTTTGATTCAACATTAAACATGGCTGCCACGACCGTCTTTGTTTACATAGAGTTATATAGTAACAACTTGTAGCGACTACTCCTCTGAAACTACTTGACAGATTTTCATGAAACTTCACAGGAATATTGATCTAGCTATCAAAAACGTATCAGTAGAGCTTCAAGGTCATTGACCTTTTGTTATACCGTTACCGTTGAATATTTGCTACTACCACCAAGATCTGCACCCAGGGGCGTAACTTGGATGAATATGATGTGTAGGCCGAGTTCTAGGGGGGTCCGGGGGCATGCTCCCCTGTAAAAAAAAATTCAGCTAGACTGGCGGAGGTCCGTTTTGGCGTATATTTCGTACCGGTGAATATGTCTATAAGAGCATCAATATATCCTTACTTTTTACCGTAAATTATATACATATTTGAGTATATTTTGTTGTGATTTTATAATTTAGCCCCTTACCCCCATAGGCCTCCGATTTTATTGCATTTTCGGCATATTTTTTTTTTCGATTTCTCATAAAAAAAGTGTAGGCCAGAGCCTACATGGCCTAATGGAAGCTACGCCTCTGACTGTTTGTTATTTGACTTTAAGTCCATTATAGAAGTACCTGTTAGAATGTACATCAAGTTTAAAATCAAGGTATTTATATTCAATTTTAATCTAAACTTCAGATATGGAAAAAGGTTCAAGGAAATCTTTACGTCCAAGGAAAAAGCGTTTGCAGATTGATACTGTTACAGCTGACAATCCCGCGTCAACATCCACTGCTGCTGGAAGTAATGAATCGGACAAATCAAACATCGATGCACATGTCAATCAACCCGAACCAGAAGCCACTGCACAAATAGCAGCATCAGCCGGATCTCCAGAGAGATCAGGTGCATCGTCGCCAGATCCAAACTGCGCCATATGTCTTGGAAAGTTGGAGAACAAGTCGTTCACTGACAGCTGTTTCCACCAGTTCTGTTTTGTGTGCCTGGTAGAGTGGTCCAAGGTGAAGGCAGAGTGTCCACTTTGTAAGCAGTCATTCAAGAGTATCGTACACAATGTACGGACTTACGACGATTATGATCAGTACCATATACCGAGACCAGAGGACAGGAACTCTCTACATCACTTTGCCACCCCTGGTGGAGCGCGATTTAGATACAGGTCTGTTTGTGTAGTTATACAAAATGTATAAGGTATTTATCACATAACTTTTGGTGTGGGAGTGTAATAAAGCCATGATGTATTTATCATATTATACTATTGAAATAATATGCATATTGAAGATCGAATCATCATTCAGTCCTTTCCATTCAGCTCAGTGTGCAACAGAATTTCCTCATCGATTTCTGTAACCATTTAAAACACTTGATTACAGAAATCGACGGCATAGTTCCGTTATTCGGTGGCGTGTGGAAAAGACAGAGTGATCATATGACATCATCAACTGACAATGTTACATATATATATATAGGAAGCTACAATAGAAAATGTTCCTTACGAGGCTTTTCTCAAGCTATGTGATAAATAGAATCTTGCATTCGTGCCTATTTAATATTGAATTTATTTAACGCGTTGGATAAAATTGATATGATAATTTTATCCAACTCATTTAATAAATTCATTAGTAAACAGGCACTCATGTGAGGTCCTCTATATATAGGTCTGTTTGTATAGTTCAGCTACATATTGAAATCAGTTAAGATTTAAAGCCCATCAAGGATCATTTTTTTAGCCATGGTAGATTTTTTTGTAGCGTCTTCTCCTCTGAAACTACTAGATGGGTTTTCATGAAACTTTACAGAAATGTTGCCCATGATGTCTAGATGATCCTAGCAAAAATTCATGTTGATGTTAAATCCAAGATGGACACCAAAGCTAAAAATAGATTTTTAAAAAACAAGTTTGTAGAGACTACTTCATAAAAACTATAAGTGATATTGAGATGGAACTTTTTCTAAAATGATCAGCATGACATGATGTTGGTCCTTGTTGAAAATTATTTTGATTCGACATTAAACATGGCTGCCTCAGCCATCTTTGTTTACATAGAGTTATATAGTAAATGCTTGTAGCGACTACTGAAACTGCTTGACAGATTTTCATGAAACTTCACAGGAATGCTGTTTAGCTATCAAAAACCTATCAGTAGAGCTTCATTTGTTTTTGATTCGAAGTTAAGCATGGCTGCCAGCGGCCATCTTTGTTTACATAGAGTTATATAGTAAAAACTTGTAGCGACTACTCCTCTGAAACTGCCTGACAGATTTTCATGAAACTTCACTGGAATGTTGCTCTTGATGTCTCATTGCAAAATTTTGGGTAACCTGGAAGTTCAAGATGACCGCCACGGCTAAAAAAAGATTTTTAAACATTTTGTAGCGACTATTTCTTGAAAACTATAAGTGATATTGATATGGGACTTTTTCTAAAATGATCAGCATGACATGATGTTGATCCTTGTCGAAAATTATTTTGACATTAAACATGTTTGTTTACATAAGAGCTATACAGTAAAAAACTTGTAGCGACTACTCCTCTGAAACTGCTTATTGGATTTTCATGAAACTTCACAGGAATGTTGGTCTTGATGTCCAGTTGATCCTAGCAAAATTTCAGGCCGACAGAAAGTTCAAGATGGCCGACACGCCTAAAAATAGATTTTAAAAAGACAAATTTGTATCGACTACTTCCTCAATATGTGATATTGATATGGGCTTTTTCTAAAATGATCAGCATGACATGAAGTTGGTCATGTCATTTTGATTCAACGTTAAACGTGGCTGCAGCAGCCATCTTTGTTTACATAGAGTTATATTGTATTGTAGCCACTACTCCTCTGAAACTACTTGACGGATTTTCATGAAACTTCACAGAAATGTTGCTCTTGATATCTAGTTGATCCTAGTAAAATTTCAGGTCGGCCTGAAATTCAAGATGGCCACCATGGCTAAAAATAGATTTTTAAAAAACAAATTTGTAGTGACTACTTCTTAAAAACTAAGGGATATCGATATGGGACTTTTTCTAAAATGATCAGCATGACATGATGTTGGTCCTTGTTGAAAATTATTTTGATTCGACATTAAACATGGCTGCCGCAGCCATCTTTGTTTACATAGAGTTATATAGTAAATGCTTGTAGCGACTACTGAAACTGCTTGACAGATTTTCATGAAACTTCACAGGAATGCTGTTTAGCTATCAAAAACCTATCAGTAGAGCTTCATGGTCATTGACCTCTTTTTATTGCTGGATATGCAGTTCAACCCTATTTGGAGAGAAATGGTTTTTTACCCCACCTACCCCCCAAGTAATACCCCCAGGACATGACCTGGGCATCCCATTCAAAATCCTGTCTAAGGAATTTCAACACAGCGTTTTTTTACCTTATATAAATGGGTCCGATAATCGGCCCCATTCCCAATTGAAAAAATTGACAATTTTTCCCAATTTCCAACTAAAAAATTCCCAAATCGAAGTTGTTTTCCGTCAATTTTTCTCCTGGGATATTCTCAATACACAGATGTAATAGTTTTTCCCAGTTCTGTTTTAGATTAATCTTCTTAATAAAGTTTTTTACCAGGGTTGTACGTTTCTTCTGCTTTTCTGTGTAAATTGAAATGCAAAACACAGCCTTGTCACCCGAGGATGACGCCATATTGTTTATGCGTTGCAGAAACGCTTTACCGCTTGTATGTTATCCAAACGCTTTACTGCTAGTATATTCTACTATGTAACAAGCGCCTCAGTGAGCGATGGGTTAATACTAAATAAAGGACCAATAACAGAAATCGTCTGGGCCAGGAAACTCTTTCCTCGGTCATGAGAATATGCAGTGATCTGGTGCAACCCTAAATGACAATGAATTTAACAGCATTGTTAACATTTTCAGGGACAACAAAAACAGGGAAATTATTCTGTAACAACACAGTGAAGTACAATAAAAACTTTAAACATTACAGTTGTGAAAATATCTTATTATGTAAATCATCAATAAATATGTAATATTTCACAAAATACAAAAACAACATTTTTCCCAATTCTAAGAAAAAACGCGTGTTTTTTCCCAATTTTGAGAAAAATCGCGTGTTTTTTCCCAATTTGACCCTCACAGACCCATTCCCAAAATGGTGAAAAAAAACGCTGCAACAGATTACAAGTTATTACCCAGGGGCTATGTCCATTGGATGGTTTGTTGTATGAATCTGTTCATACCCTTATGGTTATAGGGTGGGGATCTAGAAAAAAAAACGCCCACCCCTTCAAGTGTAACTCCCAGGGCATGACCTAGGCGTCTCCTTGAAGTCCAGTCCGATATGTTTTATAACTTGAGTTAACGATTACTCGCAAACAATTTCAGATCCATGCTATACCATTGATAAGGAGTTATTGCACTTTTATGTAAAACCACCCCACCCCACCAGCCCCGCCCAAAGGGTTGAATCGTAATTCAAAAAAGTGTTGTGCACGTCCCTGGACCTAAGTCAGTATATATACTAAAGTATGAAGCCCATATTTTCAATTATGAAAAAAAAACTTATTTTCATGGAAATGTCAGATTTCTTGTTTTCACTTTAACATTTTAATTTTTGTTATAGGACAACGGTCACAGATCATCGCTATGCTCATCTTGCTGACAGAATTGAGCAGGAAATTGAAAACAGACTCTTGCAACGACCATCTAGCAGAAATCCCATATTAAACTATAGACGCTTGAGACAACCTGCCCATTCTGACTTCAGGCGCGACATCTATAACCATCACCTGAAGCTTGTGTTGCCACAGATGAACACGAGACGCAGGGTCAGAGAAACCTCACCTACATTTTTTCGTGAGAACTCAGCCCAGACTCACCGTCTGGTACCCTGGCTAAATAGAGAACTAAATGCTCTACTGCAGGGACATGGGTCACAGGTGGCCTTCGTCTTAGATCTGATCATGGGACTTATCAAGAGGTTCGCCATCGACAGTGAAGAGTTTTATCAGCATGTCTTCCCATTTACTGGTCGTCACACAAGATCGTTCATGCACGAATTTCTCATGTTCGCGAAGTCACCATACCACATGGCAGCTTACGATCGTCATATAACATATGAAACTGGTGACACACCAAATCACAACTCAGAATCAGATTCAGATCATCAACCAGGTTTGTCTTAATTGTTATTTACTCAATTTTTAAAATATTATAAATTAATTAACTTTCTTACTTGTACATGTATATCTGATATTTCTAAGCAATTGAAAATATCATACCATATTTCTAAGCAATTAAAAACATAAATATAACCTAGAGCTGAAATGATGCGCTAACATACATTAAATGATATATGATGTAATACATATCCACTGCAACCCAATTTATTACATATGCCATAATTGCTTATAAACATGGTATGACATTGAAACAGAAACAAATTGTTCTATAAAATAAAAACAGCAGGGTTTGACATTAACAGTTGTCCCCTTGTCCTGTGCCATGTAGATTCTACTGGGGACAAGTTAGTTGTCCCAGGTGACCTGTCGTACGGACAACTAAATTTTATATAAAGAAATGAATTTTACATCTTTAAAACTTGTGTTTGAAAAAATGTCAAAACATTGGTGAGCACATTGTAAATGACAAATAAAAACCATCTTGTTTTCATTGGTAGAATGCAACTGAGGGAATGTAATGTCACTTTCATGATTGATCTTGTTTTTTGTATCACTTTTACATGAAGTGCGGGTACAAGTAAATTTGACTCATTTCAAACCCTGAACAGATATTTCGATACAGACTAAGACTTACTATTTTCTTCTTTGGTTCAGAGCTGTGGTAAGCCATTCATTCTTCCAATGGCTGTAGTTTGAAAAGAAACTATAAATTGTTTAATACTTTGCATGAATTATTTTCACTTGATTGATATGGAAGAAATTGGTTATTTTTTGGTTGTTTTTCTAATAAAATGCATATTCGCAGTTTGTTACATTTTTATGGACTGTTTAAAGGGACACTCGGCAATCTTGAAGTGTTTATTAAGCATTACAATTAGCCTCTCGATTTATTAATCCAGTAGCATTTTGACTTTAAATCTGCTTGCATATATTATACAATTTTATACAATTTTCATTTTTGAGTTTTCAACTTTTCTTCGTTATTCTGCCATATGTTTGAATATGTTGGCAAAATATAATAAACAGTTAGTAATATGCAAAAACAATTTGCTTTATACAATTCTTATAATTAATATTAATGATTGAACAAATGCGATTTATTGCGGGACACTGCAAGTTTTTAAAAAAATCAAGATTGCTGTGTGTCCCTCTAATCTTGTTTGTTGGGTTCCAGTTTTCCTAAGAATCCTTGCAAACTTGTTTCGTAATAAGTCTCATGTTAAGTTTTACATTTTAAATATTTTAAATTTTATCAGGATGGTTTTACATCAAATTTATCAATGAACAAGAGTTTGTACATTTATTGCAGTTGTGGCAGATGATGGCAATGACAGTGATGTGATAGTTGTCTCTCCTTCCAACTCTCCAGTGTCTGGAGTTAATAACAATCCATCAGCGGCCCCACAGAGGCTTATACCACTGGACCCAAACCTGGTTCCCTGGGAAAGAAGCATACTGACAGCGGGTAATCCCAGTTACCTGGGATTTGCGCCAATTGTGAGGTCATTTGGCACAGAGGATTTGTCTGTCAGAATAGACCAGATGAGAAACTCTTTTCACAGGTAAAGCATACACATGGATAATTACGTCTGACCCACTTTGTGGAAGGGAGACATATTGTTTTTGTGCTGTCTGTTGTCTGTCTGTCTGTCGTCTGTCTCTTCTGTATGTCACAAACCAGGTCCGGACTAGTTCTCCTGAGGCCCTGGCCGGATTGCAACAAAACTTGGCAGGGATGATCAGTACCAAGCCTAGTTGCGCATATCTTCGCAGTGTTCCAGTTGATTGATTTTTGGCGGAGTCATGGCACTTTAAAGATTTTAATACACAAACTTTGTCCAGACTTCTTCTCCTTAACCCCCGGCCGGATTTCCATGAAACTTTGCAGGGATGATCAGTACCAAGCCTAGTTGCTTATATCCTTGCCTTGTTCCCTTTGGGTAGTTTTTGGCGGAGTCATGTAAAGGGATTTTAATACACAAACTTTGTCTGGACTAATTCTCCTTAACCCCTGGCCATATTTCAACGAAACTTTGCAGGGGTGATCAGTACCAAGCCTAGTTGCACTTGTCTTCGCAGTGTTCCGGTTGAGAGATTTTGGGCGGAGTTATGGCCCATTAAAGGTTTTAATACACAAGCTTTTTCCGGACTAGTTCTCCTTAACTCCTGGCTGGATTTCAGTGATACTTTGCATTGATGTTCCATACTAAGCCTAGTTGCGCATGTCGTCGCCGTGTTCCAGTTGAGTGATTTTTGGCAGAGTTATGGCCCTTTAATGGTTTCAATACACAGACATTCTCCGGATTAGTTCTCCTTAACCCCTGGCTGGATTTCAATGAATCTTTGCATTGATGATCAGTACCAAGCCTAGTTATGCATTTCGTCGCCTTCTTTCGGTTGAATGATTTTTGGCAGAGTTATGGCCCTTTAAATGTTTCAATACACGAATTTTGTCCAGACTAATTCTCCTGAATCCTTGGCTGGATGTCAACGAAACTTTGCAGGAATGATCAGTACCAATCCTAGTTATGCATGTCGTCCCCTTGTTCCAGTTGAATTATTTTTGGAGGAGTTCTGGAACTTTATATGTTTTAATACACAATCCTTGTCAGGACTACTTCTCCAGCTGTCCAGACTACTTCTCCAGCTGTCCAGATAGCAATGATTATCAGTACCAACCCTTATTTGCGCATGTCGTCACCCTGTTTCGGTTAAATGATTTCTGGCTGAGTTATGGCCCTTCAAAGGTTTTAGTACTTTAAACTTTGTCCGGACTAGTTCTCTTGAACCCCTAGACAGATTTCGACGAAGCTGATGCCATGGCCAGATTTCAGCGAAACTTTGCAGGGATGATCATTACCAAGCCTAGCTATGCATGTCATCACCGTATTTCGGTTGAAAGATGTTTGGCGGAGTTATAGCCCTTTAAACATTTTAATACACAACTTTTGTTCGGACTAGTTCTCCTGAACCCCTGGCCTGATTTCAGTGAAACTTTGCAGGGATGATCAGTACCAGGCCTAGTTGTGATGTAATGTTCCAGTTGAATGATTTTTGCAGAGTTATAGCCCTTTAAAGATTTTGATACACAAAATTTATCCAGACTAGTGAGTAGTCTCTTCTGAACTCCTGGTCGAATTACATTGAATTTTGGCAGGGATGATAAGTACCAAGCCTAGTTTGCGCCTATCATCGCTGTGTTCTGGTTGAATGAATTATGGCCTAATATACACAAACTTTATCCAGACAATTTTTCCTGAACCCCTGGCTGGATTTCATGAAACTTGGCAGGAATGATCAGTACCAAGCCTAGTTGGGCATGTTGTTGTGTTCCCCATCAAAGACTCCTTGTAGCCAGTAGAGTGGGGCCTCTTGTTTTAAATCTATTTTTATCCATGGTGGCCATCTTGAATTTACGGCCGCCCTGAAACTTTGCTAGGAAAGAGCAGCATTCCTGTTAAGTTTCATGAACATCCGTCAAGTAGTTTCAGAGGAGAAATTGCTACAAGTTTTTATTGTGTAACTCTTTGTAACGTTGAATCAAAATAATTTTCGACAAGATCAACATCATGTCATACTGATCATTTTTAGAAAAAGTCCCATATCAATATCGCTTCTAGTTTTCAAGAAGTAGTCGCTACAAACTATTTTACTATATAACTCTATGTAAACAAAGATGGCCGCTGGCAGCCATGATTAACTTTGAATCAAAACGATTTTCAACAAGGACCAACATCATGTCATGCTGATCATTTTAGAAAAAGTTGCATATGAATATCACTTAAAGTTTTCAAGATGTAGTCGCTACAAACTTGTTTTTTAAAAAACTAATTTTAGCTTTGGTGGCCATCTTGGATTTCACATCAACATGAATTTTTGCTAGGATCAACTAGACATCTGATCATGGGCAACATTTCTGTAAAGTTTCATGAACATCCAGTAGTTTCAGAGGAGTAGTTGTTACAAAAAAAAATTACGGACGGACGATGGACACCGCACCACGGCATAAACATATATCCAGTCCGATCCGCTTAATAACCAATGACCGTGTTTTTGTCCCCAGGTTATTACAGTACACTATTACAGTACACTGTACTGTTAATGTGTTTGAAAAATAATGACTGAGCGAATTTTGAGGAATACAACGCAAATACATGTAGATACGTGTACTTGTCGCAAACAAAATTATCACTTTTACTTTGTCTGTGAAAATGGCAACTCCTGTCAAAAAACGATATCATTGCAGAGGTATTTTATCCGTGTTGAAATTTCTCTGGCAAGGTCGGTGGAGTGAGACTAATGGACATACTACCAGATGGAAACGACAAGTGACAGATGTTTTGAAAACATTAGAACAAATCAAAAAAATTGCTGTTTATAAAAATGAAGCTTTTTTAGAAAAAACAAATGAACTCATAAATATTGCAGAAGAATGCATATTATTACATTTCTATGCGTGAAAGATCGGGATTTCTCAGTGCAAGAATATTCATAATCGCTAAATATTAATAACTTACTCAGAACATAATAATAACTAACGTTGCTAACTTAGAACACAATAATAACTAACGTTGAGACGTTGAGTCGTGACGTCAACAAAGTGTTGCTGACGTCGACGTCAACCGCCGATAACGTTCAATAAAGCGAATGTTTGTTTGCAAAAACATAATTTAAAATGTAATAAATAGATTATTTAACTTTTGGGATAGATTATTTTACTTGATGGTAGACGTGCTTTGTTTTTTCAAGAACCACACGTCTACCACTCGTGAAGGATTTCCCTATAATCGATCGCAGCAGTTAAATAATCTCTATTTAAAAGAAAAATCCGAACTTAATCAAACAAAACTGGAAATGTTTTTTAAATAAGTGTCTCATACAAACATACATCACATTAGCATACATCATACATTGTATGCTAATGCTTAGTTTAGTAAATAGTATGCACACATTGGCGATTGGAATTGAGGCAATGTTTGTCTTCTCTCATAAATGAAAATTTTGATTCACACTGTATATATACAGTAACACTATATATACAGAAAGGAAAAAGAAACGCGACCCGGGAATTTCCGCTATATATTGTATGTAAATATGCTGCTGTTTATCGAATGGTACATGGCTACGTAAGATCTTTCCTTTCGGAAAAAAGACTAAAACAACGCGTTACACAGCAAAAAGTATTCCTGCAAAGTTTCATTATTGACAGAGTACACGTTTGGCGCAAACTTAGGATGTAAAATTTTGCAAACTCTTAACGTTAAATACAGTACTGAACTGGCTCAATTTTTCAAAGAGGAACTTCAACATTTATGAATTTCTTGTTACAATGTGTACTGTGATTACAACGTCAACAACATCACAGTTGTGTCCTTTCTCTAACTGCAACTTTTTTTTTTACCAAACTTCTTGGGATTTCCTTTGAATATATGGAATAAAGTGTGCAGTGTATACAATATGTAGCGGAAATTTTTGTGTCGTGGTGTTTTTTCCTTTCAGTATGTGTAATTATTATATATATGCCCTTGTTGGATCAGTTTTACAAAGATGTATAGGAAAGAACTTGAAGGACTTCAAAAATCTTCTCCAAAAGAACATGAGATAAAGGTTTAATATTTTTAGCTCTACTGTGATCAAAGATCAGCAGAACTTATGCCGTGGTGCGGTGTCCGTCTGTCATTCCATCAAGTGATATTGATATGTGACTTTTTAAAAATGATCAGCATGACATGATGTTGGTCCTTGTCGAAAATCATTTTGATTCGACTTTAAACATGGCTGCCAGGGGCCATCTTTGTTTACATAGAGTGATATAGTAAAAATTTAGCGACTACTCTGAAACTACTTGACAGATTTTCAAAAACCTACCAGTAGAGCTTCAAGGTCATTGACCTCTTGTTGTTTACATAGAGTTATATAATAAAAACCTGTAGTGACTACTCCTGAAACTACTTGACAGATTTTCGTGAAACTTCACAGGAATGTTGCTCTCGTGCTCTTGCTGTCTAATTTATCATAGCAAAATTTCAGGTCGGACAGACATTCAAGATGGCCACCACGGCTAAAAATAGATTTTTGTCTCGCCTTTTCGAAGAAAAAAAGAGACATAGGTGTTGCTTTTCCGGCAGCGGTGACAACATTCAAGTTTTGCGTTTAGGTCATTTTCTCACAAACTGTATGCACTAAACCTTTCAAACTTTGCCTATAGTTGTATCATGGGTGGTACATCGCAACGTGACAAAGCAAATGTGGAGACTTATATAAGGACTAACTTAAAAAATCTTCTCTGAAACAAAAAGAGTCTGAGGTTTAATATGTTATTTACCATCAGCTTATGGTCCTCTGCCAAGTTTATTCAAATGGTGACCCTTAAGTCAAATTTGTCCCTGTCCTCGGGGTCACATATTTTACATAGACTTATATAAGTACTAGACCTAGACCTTTCAAACTTTGCTTATAGTTGTATCATGGGTGGTACATCGTAACGTTTAAAGTCAAACTGATATGGCATTACGAGATTAATAAAAAATAAAAAAAATCATTTTTAGCTCTACTGATCAGAGATCAGCAGAGCTTATGCCGTGGTGCGGCGTCCGTCTGTCTGTCCGTTTGTCTGTCCGTAAACTTTTTTTTGTAGCGACAACTCCTCTGAAACTACTGAATGGATTATCATGAAACTTTACAGAAATGTTGCCCATGAAGTCTAGTTGATCCTAGCAAAAATTCATGTTGATGTGAAATCCAAGATGGCCGCCAAATCTAAAAATAGGTTTTTAAAAAACAAGTTTGTAGCGACTACTTCTTGAAAACTATAAGTGATATTGATATGGGACTTTTTCTAAAATGATCAGCATGACATGATGTTGGTCCTTGTCAAAAATCGTTTTGATTCGACGTTAAACATGGCTGCCTGCGGCCATCTTTGTTTACATAGAATTATATAATGAAAACTTGTAGCAACTACTCCACTGAAACTACTTGACGGATTTTCATGAAACTTCACAGGAATGTTGCTTTTGATGTCTAATTGATCCTAGCAAAATTTTAGTTCGGCCGGAAATTCAAGATGGCCGCCACGACTAAAAATAAATTTTCAAAATACTAGTTTGTAGCGACTTCTTCTTGAAAACTATAAGTGATATTGATATGGGACTTTTTCTAAAATGATCAGCATGACATGATGTTGGTCCTTGTCAAAAATTGTTTTGATTCAACGTTAAACATTGCTGCCAGCGGCCATCTTTGTTCAAATAGAGTTATATAGTAAAAACTTGTAGCGACTACTCCTTTGAAACTACTTGGCGGATTTTCATGACACTTTACAGGAATGTTGCTCTTAATGTCTAATTGATCCTAGCAAAATTTCAGATCGGCCAGAAATTCAAGATGATCGCCACAGTTAAAAATAGATTTTTAAAAAAGAAGTTTGTAGCGACTACATCTTGAAAACTATAAGTGATATTGATATGGGACTTTTTGTAAAATGATCAGCATGACATGATGGTTATCAGAGTCAAACATTATTTTGATTCGAAGTTAAACATGGCTGCCAGTGGCCATCTTTGTTTACATAGAGTTATATAATGAAAACTTGTAGCGACTACTCCTCTGAAACTACTTGACGGATTTTCATGAAACTTCACAGGAATGTTGCTCTTGATGTCTTATTGATCCTAGCAAAATTTCAGGTCGGCCGGAAATTCAAGATGGCCGCCACGACTAAAAATAGATTTTCAAAAAATAAGTTTATAGCGACTACTTTTTGAAATCAAAATCAATCAGTAGAGCTTCAAGGTCATTGACCTCTTGTTAAAGTGACAAGTTGAGATACAACTTTGGCTATAGGTGTGTTGAAACTTCACAGGAATGTTGCTCTTGATGTCTAATTGATCCTAGCAAAATTTCAGGTCGCCCGGAAATTCAAGATGGCTGCCATGGCTAAAAATAGATTTTCAAAATACAAGTTTGTAGCGACTACTTCTTGAAAACTATAAGTGATATTGATATTGGACTTTTTGTAAAATGATCAGCATGACATGATGTTGGTCCTTGTCAAAAATTGTTTTGATTCAACGTTAAACATGGCTGCCAGCAGCCATCTTTGTTTACATAGAGTTATATAGTAAAAACTTGTAGCGACTAATCCTTTGAATCTACTTGGCAGATTTTCATGAAACTTTACAGGAATGTTGCTCTTAATGTTAAATTGATCCTAGCAAAATTTCAGATCGGTCAGAAATTCAAGATGGCCGCCACAGCTAAAATTAGATTTTTTAAAAAAGAAGTTTGTAGCGACTACATCTTGAAAACTATAAGTGATATTGATATGGGACTTTTTGTAAAATGATCAGCATGACATGATGGTTATCAGAGTCAAACATTATTTTGATTCTACGTTAAACATGGCTGTCAGCGGCCATCTTTGTTTACATAGAGTTATATAATGAAAACTTGTAGCGACTATTCCTGTGAAACTACTTGACGGATTTTCATGAAACTTCACAGGAATGTTGCTCTTAATGTCTAATTGATCCTAGCAAAATTTCAGGTTGGCCGGAAATTCAAGATGGCCGCCACGGCTAAAAATAATTTTTCAAAAAACAAGTCTGTAGCGACTACTTCCTGAAATCAAAATCAATCAGTAGAGCTTCAAGGTCATTGACCTCTTGTTTTATGAAAGCTTCAAGTTTGCAGTGTTTCAATTATTAATCTGTTGAACAGTAAGTCAGCGATCAAGCTTTTAATAAATCACTCAGTCTGGCATTTTTTTTTACCTGTTCCACCCAAAAAACTAATAAGGATCATTAGAATATTAAAAATCCAACCCACCAATCTCTTATCTTGCTGATATCAGAGTATAGCAGATGTTCATTTAAGCTGTTTAATTCTGTGCAAGATCAAGGGCTACATACTTGAACAAATCCGCCAAATAACAGTAAAAATACGCTGAAAAACACGTTATCAAAACTCCGTACTGGTGTTCCGGTCATATAATAATGTGTATGTGCCGATTAAAAGTATAGGTTTTCTTCATGGGTTCTTAAAATACCCGTGATTGAATACACGCGAAATGAATTATGAGTCGGTAACTCTTTAATTCATTGCTCCAGTTTTGGGGTTTGGCTTGGCTGGTTAAAGCCATGTATATTTTTTGTCTAAGAGTTTGAATTTTCAAAATATTTATATCATATATAATTATATACCTCGTCTTCGGTAGATTTAGAAAGTGTACATCTGTTGTAAAATTTGCCTGTTGATGGTGGGATAGGGACTTCAAGGTATATATTTCAACCCCTGAAATGTTATCTTACTCTCAGATAGCATCGTAAATCATTGATAGGAATATAGTTGTTGATTTATATTAATATAGCTGTTGTAAATACATGTTCTTTTGTGTTATTGCAGAGTTGAGCCTCCGCTTTCAGTCTCAGGCTGGGATTCTCCGACCCCTGGACCCAGTAGCTTCTTCGGTGGTGGAGCTGCAACAGTAGATCGTTTTGCTGACCCCAGTAACTCTCAGTCAAGTGACACGAGTGGACAGCATCAAGGATCCAGCAGCTCTATATGGACCCCATCTACCTCGAGTATTAGCACACCAACTACTCCTCTGCTTCCCAGTGCCTCAAATTTGTTTGATAATCATGGCATAAACTTCTTCGACTTATTTAGTATGGTACCTAGACCACCAAGCCAGGTAACTGTACCATCAACATCACATGGAAACCCCATCGTATGCAATGAATCTGACACAGACTCCAACGCGAGTGATTTAATGATTGTGGATTATGAGAAGCCATGGACAGAGAGAAGTCCCATCAGACTGTCATCCGGGGAGGAGACAGATGTTGACGTCATGATCACGAGAACAGAGTATGCCACTGACTGTGTGAAGACTGAAAAAAAGAAGAAGAAACACAAGCATAGACATAATGATGATGAAAGGCCAGAAAACGGATCGAGAGATGATGCTGCAGTAGAAAGACCACCAAAGAAAAGACGTCATCATACCAGATCTAGAAGTAGATCAATACCAAGGTCGCACAAATCTCGCTCAAGATCACTTTCTCCATTACAAATGCGGATTATCAGAGCTCCCAATTACAAGCATAAGAAGTTTTCCTATTCTTCACACACAGGTAACACTGCCTATAAGAAGTATGACATTAGACGACCTTCAGGGTTGATCTCGAGTAGAAGAAGTTCACACAGGGCAAGATCGAGATCAACAATGTCTTGCACGGATTCTGATCCCGAAAGTGAATCAAAACACGTTTCTATTAGATCTCACAAACACAAGTCTAAATCCAGACATTCTAGTATTCAAATTGTTGAGTACAGAAAGAGAAGCTCGAAATACAAGAAAAGTAAAAAGCACAAGAAAGATAAAATTGGTGAGGAAAGTCATAGTAAGGATAAACATAGAAAGAAACACAGACATGATAAGGACAAATCAGATGATCATAAACGCTCAAAATCAGGCCATTCATCTTCCAGTTCTCATTCTAAAACGAAAAAGTCAAAGCACAGAAAGGACACTAACAAACAAGAAAGTGTGCATGAAGCTGGTCTCCCTGATAATGTGGGCATTGTAGCTGCGACTCAGCGGAATTCTGAATCGAGCGAAACTGATGTTGATGTCGCAAAACAAATGGCTATTATAATGAAAGAAATCCATGAAATGGAAAAAGGGAAAGCACACGAAATTAGCGATACCGTGACGAGCGATTCTGACCCCGACTCAGACAGTGAAATAGATGTCGAGCATCTCAGTGAGGCAGAAAGGGATAACACAAATACGGATACAAATAAAAGTTCAAAGAATGTGAACTTTACAGAATTAAACAAAGACAACATTGATAATAAGGAAAAGAGAACTAAGCAGATCAGTAAAAACAATGATAGTGACGTCGCTGATCTTGATACCAGTAAAGCTACTTCGGACACTGATCAACAAAAGACCCTTTTTAACCCTGCTTTCAGCACGGCAAATCTCGAGTTTGTTGAACTTTCTAATGTCCAAGCATTTGATGAGGATTTAGAATCCCTGACTCAGTGTCTATCCGAGCCGAGGTATGCCAGCTCATTTTCAACAGCTGATGTTGCAAAACCCAAACTATTCAAAAAACACCCACATGGTCATAAAAAGTCCACCAAATCTGCAAAAGTGACTACAGAAACTGCTTTTAGTAGCGCTAACATGGCTGATCTCAGTGGATCATCTAGGTCCATTGTAGCAACAGCAACAGCACCCAATAAACATTATGGATATGAAGTAGCCCCTGATATTCAATCAAATGATGTTTCCTCATGCACTGACTTAGATATTGAACAAAGACTGCCCTCATTTCTCTCATTTGTTGAAATCCCAGATTATAGTTCTTCGAAGCAACTGGAAGGGCGCTTCTCGCAGCTAGACAATTTGAGCACTTCTAAGAACACAGGCACCGATTACAAAGACCAACCTAGTGAAAAGAAAGTAAAGGATATTCCTCAGCAAGCAATTATCCCTTTTACTGTATATGAATTCCCATCTAGCAGTGGCTGCCTGAATTCTTCCGGAGCCTCATCAGTAGGAAATAATGGAACAAAAAAAGAAAATGATTATGTCAATGTTGACACTGTATCGTCTGATGAGTCTGACATAGATATAACAGGAGATGAAGTTTCCAACATGGATAAAATAGCAGATGAGGTTTCCAATAATATCTCTTCATACAAAACCAGTAAAGACAGTATTAAACCTACAAGAATGGATGAATGCATCGATGTGGTGGGTGTGTCGGACGATGATGATGATGATTGTAATGTGATATTCAGTGCAATACCTGGTTGTAGTGGGTTAAATAAACGAAATAAGTATGATCGTATAGATGTGTCGGATTTATCTGACACCGATTCGGATGCACCGGTACAGTATGTCGGAGTGGAGCACGGAAAGGTTGATATGACTGGAGATTCAGACAGTGATGATGGAGCAGAGTACAAGAAAATTGATATAACGGGGGAATCTGACAGTGATAATGATTCTATCACTGTTGGAGAAGAGCACAAGAAAATAAATTTAACTGGTGAATCTGATGAAGATGACAGTGATAATGAAGTGGATGTACTAAGTGATGATGGTGATGACATTGATGTCATTGGTGATGATGATGTTGATGTTATTGGTCATTCTGATGATGAAATCATCATTGATGCTGCTCATGATGATGATGAAGTAAATGGTGCGATTAATAAAATATCTGTGGATTCAGAATCAGACAGTACTGATTTAGACTATCATTGCGATGAGTATGAATTTTCCACGGCCCAGTGCAGTAGTCCTGTGATAGACATACTATCCCCAATCTCGGAAAATTCTGGAAATAACGCAGGTAGAGATGAGGTTTCTTTTTCAGCGGAAAATGAGGCCGGAACAGATGTTTCAGTGGAAAATGATACAAGTAAAAAGGAAGATATAAGAAGGGAATTGCAAGAAGAAACTGAAGAAAGTGAATCTGATAGTCACAAGGACAGATGTTCTGATGAAGAAAATAATGCGAACAATGACAACACACTAGAAATGACTGAAGATATATCTATAGCTGATTCTAACAATCCATTGAACGACTCGGAAAATGGCGAAGATAACGATGAAATTATGACGGCTTTGAATAACTGTGTGAACAATTTACAAAATGTGATCGAAACTGAACAAAACTTTTTGGCAATATCACATGGTTCAAGCAGCGATAATGAGACATGTGGTTCCACTGGTTCTGACGATGGTGATGAGATGACCAAAAGGGAAACTTCCCTTGGACTGTCGGATCGAGTGGAAAAAAGTGGCAATGCTTCCGAAATCGAGCCAGGAAATATTATGTCACAGTCTACCTCCAGCCAGCCTGATAACCAGTCGACCTCTAGTGGGGTTGAAACACCAAGGCTTACCTGGCTGTTTAACCCGCTGCTAGAACCCCAGAGTCCATCATATATATATCATAATTTAAACACTAGCGGAACAATGTCAGACTCTTCAGGCGGATCATCAGCCAGAAACATGAGTCCACAGTTCATGGCAACATTGTATGAACCAGAAGATGATGTGTGGAACCCCACGTACACTCCCCCAACATATGGAAGTTCTTCGCCAACCCCTAGAAGTCCCAGTATGTGGAGCCCTACATACCATGCATCCCCATCCCCTAGAAGTCCCACTTATCCCCCAAATTCTACAGATACAGAAGATTCATTTATTGAAAACTTTGCCCCGGAAGACTGATCTCAAGTTAAGGCCGAAATAGATGTTTAAATTAATATGCAATTTCTATTTAAATAAAAAATAAAATTTTGTATTTTATAGTATCATGGTCAGATTCCCAGTGTCATATACTCCTAATGCTCCCATATTATATTTTAAATCTATTTCTTATTTTTCATTTTCTTGTACAATGATAACATTTTGTATGGGTACATTTTTACCATATTATAACGTTACTGCACAACACTTTTGTTTGATTTATTTTCGGATCAGCTATTTTCAATCGTGTTGCATTCGCAACTTGATTTTTTTCATTAAAATGACCGATGTTTATGTAAATTAATTAAAATTTAACATCGTATACTACGAGGCGTTAGACATTTCTATTTATATAGAGCCACTGCTAACCTTTTTGTGTCGATGCACGTAAAACCCCAGATCAGTTTACATTGAATTATATATTTGTTAATACCTACATAACCTGACTAAAAAATGTGTGCCCCTTAGATAATGGGTGGTTAAATGTGTTAACTTGGTATTAACTCAGTTTATTGCCAGTGATGAGAAAGTAACAGTTTATTGCCAGTGATGAGAAAGTAACATGAGAAAGTAACAGTTTATTGCCAGTGATGAGAAAGTAACAGTTTATTACCAGTGATGAGAAAGTAACAGTTTATTGCCAGTGATGAGAAAGTAACCATAATATCTAATGACATACTGCTGTACTTTAAATTGTTGCCTAAGTGAAAAATTAACAATTACAGTTTACTAGTTCTATGATATACATATATTATATACATATATATGGATGCAATTTTTAAAATTGTATAATATGCAAATAGTTTACATTAAACACTCGGTACATTCAAAAACGCAACATTTTTGATTTTCGATAATTTTTAGTCCGCTCTTTTTTTGTTCAACTTGTATTTTATGTTGTTAGTACACAAATCTTTTTGTGCCAAAGGTTAACATATGGCGATAAAGAGTTGCATAAGATTTGCTCTACTTCTTTCACTTAAAACACATTTTGCACAAGGACTTTAATTCCATCTCTAGAAATTCAAAAAATACCATGTGTTGCGTTATCAAATGTACTGAGTATACTCGTTCAAAGAAACTAACTCGCCAAATAATGTCAAAATTACACTACAAAACTGTTTATCAAAACTGTCCAGGTGTTCAGGTTGTATAATAATGTATATGTGCCGATTAAAAGTATAGGTTTTTACACGGGTTCTTAAAATGAATTATGAGTTGGTAACTCTTAATTCGACGCTCCAGTTTTGGGGTTTGGTCTGGCTGGTTAAAACTGTTTATATGGTATCTGTAGAGTTTGTGTTCTCAAAATATGTATCAAGTTATATATATATATATATATATATAGCATTGTCAATAGGTTTAGCAACGGTGTACATACGTTGTAAAATTTGGCTGTTGTTGGCGGGATAGCTGCTTTAAAGCATATAAACAACTACGGTACATATTTCTGTGATTATATTATTGTGCCCTC
Source organism: Cyrtodaria siliqua (assembly GCA_037043455.1). Taxonomy (NCBI): domain Eukaryota; kingdom Metazoa; phylum Mollusca; class Bivalvia; order Adapedonta; family Hiatellidae; genus Cyrtodaria; species Cyrtodaria siliqua. The sequence goes on along the minus strand of JAWPHD010000317.1, from coordinate 57,827 downwards.
TCCCACTATATGTGGGGTAGGGGAGTATATAGTGTTTCCTTCGTCTGTCCATATGTATGTCATACTATTCTCATCTGATGTTGGAGATATATGGTAGGAAGTATCATTAGGTGTGCAAGTCCTGTTGTTTGGTCAATATTCTCTCAGTGGAGTTGTAGCGCCTCCTTGGGCGAGGGGTTAACAACCTTTCGTTGTAAATCATCTCGCCTCTCACCGGTGCGGGTTCGATTCCCACCGGGAGTTCGACTTGTCACATGAGAAAGTTTTGATTCTTAGGGATTGCGAGAGGTGTACAATACTGGTTCTACCTTGGAAAATGGGGTACCACAAAAAAAAATGGATCATTATATATGGCCTTGCATGTGCTAAAAATGACGTAAAACCTTTCAAACAAATTCAGTGGAGTTTGGCCTTGTTTCAGCTGACAGCTTACAGTGGGGGCATTCATGTCTACAGACACATTTCTAGTTTGTTATACATGTATTATGTTGAAGGCCAATATATTGTTGACAATTATAGAATTTGGGTGAGGAGAATATGTTGTTTAAGTGACCTGTAAAAAATGTGCAGTTTATTTTAGAATAATTTGCTATTTTCAATAAAATTTATGGGATGAAGGTATGTCGGTATTCAATTGAAGTTGTTCCATATATATACAAACGTGCAAGTACCATTTTATGTTTCGACTATATTAGATAATAATGATCTGGTTAACTATTGAGAATAATTGATCATATAAATTATGACTTGTGACTGTCTGTTTGGCCAGTTTGTAACTTTAAGAGAGCACTTTAGCAAAATGCTTGACTTACGCAACATATGAGAGACCCATGTGCATATGTCTGTCCGACGTCCAAAAAATGTCAAGTTTAACTCAGTTTCTAGGAGACTATTTATTTTAGTCTGTATACATGTATACTCATATTGACCTCGACTTTGCATTCCTATAACAGAAGGTCACATTTACCCATGTATCTTGACATGCCGACAGTGGCCATTGTTATCAGATACATGTATAGAACATTACAGCATTACATTCTGATACCACATGTTATTTATTGCAATGTATTTAAAAATGTACATATTTGATTTGAACATAGTATTTCCGTTGTATAGTTATCACTGCCTAAGTCGGAATTATTCAACCAGATGTTTCACATCATTAACTTACAATCACTGAATTAAAACAATATATATAGCAAGCTAAGATTATCAATTAAAGAAGCATAAAGACAATTTTGTGTTTGTTTCTATTCTTACATGTTTGTTTCTATTCCTATATGTTTGTTTCTATTCTTGCATGTTTGTTTCTATTCCTACATGTTTCTATTCCTACATGTTTGTTTCTATTCCTACATGTTTGTTTCTATTCTTACATGTTTGTTTCTATTCTACATGTTTGTTTCTATTCTTGCATGCTTGTTTCTATTCTTACATGTTTGTTTCTATTCTTGCATGTTTGTTTCTATTCTTGCATGTTTGTTTCTATTCTTACATGTTTGTTTCTATTCTTACATGTTTGTTTCTATTCTCTTGCATGTTTGTTTCTATTCTTGCATGTTTGTAATCCCATTTTTGGAAAAATGAGACCCGAGATGAAGTTGGTATCTTGTTTTCATAACAAAAGCATTTTTGACAGCCCGTTTATGGATCTCGACTTCGCGATCACAAGAATCACATCGATAATCTGTCACAGCGTCTCCTCGATGCTATCGAGTTATATAGTCTGTTTTCGTAGAAACACATTTTCTGTATTGACTGAGTTCATATCCAGTGCTTCAGGTCATATTGAATATTTCATATCACTGTTAAAAGTGTTACCGAAAACTGAGTGTGCAAATTCAGATGACCATTATCTAAAGATAAAATAAACATACAGCAAGGTTTACTGCAGAATTATTATTATATATTTCACAAAAACATTGTATGTTTATGTACCTTTATGTGATACATATAAGATAATAAGAGTGGCGATAAGGTCAGGTCACGGCGGGCGGGATAGAATTAACTGGACGCTGGCTGCTGGTAGATTTCCCCCACCCCATTCGGAATTCACAAAGCCACACGATAACCCGTGTTGCTTCACATCTACCGGTAACCAGCATAATGTTTACGTATGGTGGCTATAAAATGCCTAACAAACCAGCACAGTGTTTATGTGTGTTGGCTGCCCACCCCCTGGCCTATACAAACCAGCTCAGTGTTTACGTGTGTTGGCTGCAAACAGCTCCACAAACCAGCACAGTGTTAACGTGTGGTGGCTGCAAACCCCTCCACAAACCAGCACAGTGTTAACGTGTGGTGGCTGCAAACCCCTCCACAAACCAGCACAGTGTTAATGTGTGATTATTCAATTAATAACAATAATAATGATGACTAGAAAAAACAACAAGAAATTATTAAAACAATTAACAACGATGACTAGGCAAAACATTGCATGCTGTTTCAGCCCTTAACTTTGTTAAATTATTATTAGTTTGAATTGTGTCTATGAGGGTGGGTGGGCGGGGCTTTTGTTAATTTGAAACCGGAAACGAGGCAGAAAAACGGTGTTACCTTACAATGTTCCCTTTCCATATGATCAAAGTACATGCGAACCATTTTAGCCCTTAGATAAATATGGCCTACAAGTTAACAATAGTCTGCATTATTATCACTTGATGTTGCATTGCTAATGTACTTAAGTGGCACATGGCAGTCTTTGATGTATGTATCTAGCAGTAAAATTGCAACTCAATTGATAAATACAGTATCTTCTTAACTTCAAACCTGATTGCATATATTTAAATAAAAGTAAAACAAGAGGGCCTGTGAACGCTCTACTGGCTAACATGGCTCTTATAACATCAATGAAGCGAGTGACTACCATTTACGTTTTTAGCTCAGTAGCTACTGATCAGAGATCAGCAGAGCTTATGCCGTGGTGCGGCGTCCGTCGTCCGTCCGTCCGTCTGTCCGTTAACTTTTATTTGTAGTGACTACTCCTCTGAAACTACTGGATGGATATTCATAAAACTTTACAGAAATGTTGCCCATGAAGTCTAGTTAATCCTAGCAAAAATTCATGTTGATGTGAAATCCAAGATGGCCGCCAAAGCTAAAAATAGATTTTTTAAATACAAGTTTGTAGCGACTACTTCTTGAAAACTATAAGTGATATTGATATGGGACTTTTTCTAAAATGATCAGCATGACATGATGTTGGTCCTTGTCGAAAATCGTTTTGATTTGACGTTAAACATGGCTGCCAGCGGCCATCTTTGTTTACATAGAGTTATATAATGAAAACTTGTAGCGACTACTCCTCTGAAACTACTCGACGGATTTTCATGAAACTTCACAGGAATGTTGCTCTTGATGTCTAATTGATCCTAGCAAAATTTCAGGTCGGCCGGAAATTCAAGATGGCCGCCACGGCTAAAAATAAATTTTCAAAATACAAGTTTGTAGCGACTACTTCTTGAAAACTATAAGTGATATTGATATGGGACTTTTTCTAAAATGATCAGCATGACATGATGTTGGTCCTTATCAAAAATCGTTTTGATTCGACGTTAAACGTGGCTGTCAGCGGCCATCTTTGTTTACATAGTTATATAGTAAAAACTTGTAGCGACTACTCCTCTGAAACAACTTGGCGGATTTTCATGAAACTTTACAGGAATGTTGCTCTTAATGTCTAATTGATCCTAGCAAAATTTCAGATCGGCCAGAAATTCAAGATGGCTGCCACAGTTAAAAATAGATTTTTAAAAAATAAGTTTGTAGCGACTACTTCTTGAAAACTATAAGTGATATTGATATGGGACTTTTTCTAAAATGATCAGCATGACATGATGGTTATCCGAATCGAACATTATTTTGATTCGACATTAAACATGGCTGCCAGTGGCCATCTTTGTTTACATAGAGTTATATAATGAAAACTTGTAGCGACTACTCCTCTGAAACTACTTGACGATTTTTTATGAAACTTCACAGGAATGTTGCTCTTGATGTCTAATTGATCCAAGATTTTTTTTTAGGTTTTATTGATATGGGACTTTTTCTAAAATGATCAGCATTACATGATGTTGGTCCTTGTCAAAAATCATTTTGATTCGATGTTAAACATGGCTGTCAGGAATGTTGCTCTTGATGTCTAATTGATCCTAGCAAAATTTCAGGTCGGCCGGAAATTCAAGATGGCTGCCACGGCTAAAAATAAATTTTCAAAAAACAAGTTTGTAGCGACAACTTCCTGAAATCAAAATCAATCAGTAGAGCTTCAAGGTCATTGACCTCTTGTTTTTGAAAGTTTCGGGCAAAAAAAAGCTTTTTAACTAAATCAAGGGCCATAACTAAAGAATCTGGTAAAGTTTGGTAAAGATCAGATGAAAAATGAAGGCCCTTCCGTATTAACGAGGCAAAATATAGCATTTATAACTAAATCAAGAGCCACAACTCCTCTGTTACTGGTCCGACTGGTCCAACATAGAGCTAAATTAGGATAACGCCAGGCCACACTCAGCAAGATTGACCAGAAAACAAAAGTCACAGACCTAATAACATTACAGCTGGTCCCATAAGTGCTTTATCAGACTAAGGTCCGGTGAAAAAGCAGGCCAGGGTAGCACATTGACGTTATTGACCACCAAGAAGTCGGTGGTCAATCTTGCTGAGTGTGGCCTGGCGTTATCCTGTTGGTACAGTGTAACGTTAGGGTGGTTAGCAAGGAACGGCAAAACAACTGGTTGGAGTGTCTCGTCCACGTAACGTTGTTAGGTCTGTGACTTTTGTTTTCCGCCTGTTGCGCTTTAGAATCGATTTAAACATTTTATTCTTTATTGAATGTTCATATTTCATATTAAAACATGTTTGTAAATGTTGTATCTAATATAATAATAGGAAAAATTGTGATTATTGGTTCTCATGGTATTTGTATATCAATATTTAGAAGTGGATACTTTCTTATGACGGCGAGTATATATATATAAATAAATGTTTCAAAAAAAAATAATTAAAGAAATGAAAAAAAAAATATATATATAAAAAAAGAAAGTAAAATATGGTCAAGTTTGGCAAAGATCAGATGCAAAATGAAGGCCTTATCATATGACGGGGCAAATTATAGCATTTTTAACAAAATCAAGGGCCATAACTCCGCTGTTACTGGACCGATCTGGCTGTTTTTCAAATTTTTTCGAGCTTTCAACGACATTAACAATCTGATAAAGTTTAGTAAAGATCTGATGAATAACGAGGCAAAATATAGCATTTTTACCTAAATCAAGGGCCATAACTCCGCTGTTACTGGTCCGATATGGCTGGTTTTCGAACTCGTCCGAGCTTTCATTGATATTAACAATGTGGTAAAGTCTGTTAAAGATAGGATGAAAAATGAAGGCCCTATCGTCTTAACGAGGCAAAATATAGCATTTTGAACTAATTCAAGGGCCATAACTCCGCTGTTACTGGTCTGATATGAATGGTTTTTGAATTTGTCCGAGCTTTCATTGATATTAACAATGTGATAAAGTTTGGTAAAGACCGGATGAACAATGAAGCCCCTATCGTCTTAACGAGGCAAAATATAGCGTTTTTAACTAAATCAAGGGCCATAACTCCGCTGTTACTGGTCCGATATGGCTGGTTTTCAAACTTGTTTGGGCTTTCAATGACATTAACAATCTGATCAACTTTGGTAAAGATCGGATGAACAATGAAGCCCCTATCGTCTTAACGAGGCAAAATATAGCATTTTTAACTAAATCAAGGGCCATAACTCCGCTGTTACTGGTCCGATCTGGCTGGTTTTCGAACTTGTCCGAGCTTTCATTGATATTAACGATGTGGTAAAGTTTGGTTAAGATAGGATGAAAAATGAAAGCCCTATTGTCTTAACGAGGCAAAATATAGCAATTTAGCATTTTTAACAATCAAGGGCCATAACTCCGCTGTTACTGGTCCGATCTGGCTGGTTTTCGAACTTGACCTGTTAAAGTTTGGTAAAGATCGGATGAAAAATGAAGACACTATCATCTTAACGAGACAAAAGTTAACGACGGACGGACAACGACGGACATAAGCTCTCGAGCTAAAAACTACTTTTTCGTATTTTGCTAAACTTTTTGAAGAAAAGGCAAGCTATTCTACTTGCATTGTCGGCGTCATTTTCATGTTAAGTGCATATCTAAGAAACTGCTGAAAGGAACCCAATGACACTTTACACATGAATTTGCTTTCACAAGAGGAACTCATAAGTGCCAGAACATTGTTATAAATTTTAACAGAATTATTCCACTTTTTTCAATAATAAATAAGGTCTCAAAAGTCTAGCACTCTGTCCTCCAACAGCTCTTGTACTACCAAAAGGGTTAAATGTTTTGGTGCAATACAATTAACAATTAGTAACACAACTAACTTCCATATTTGCATGCATTACAAGTAATTGGTAATGAATGCAAGTTACGAAGGAAAACTAGCAGATGCTGCAATTAAAGTAGCCAACAACAGGCAAACTTTACAACTTATAAACACTGTTTCTAAACCTACTGACGACGCTGTATATATATACAACTTGCGTATTTTGAGAATCCAAACTCTATAGACACAATATAAATGGCTTTAACCAGCCATGCCAAACACCAAAACTCATAATTTATTTTACGCATATTCAATCGAGGGTGTTTTAAGAACCCGTAAATAAACCTGAACTTTTAATGGGCACATATACATTATTATAAGACCTGAACACTTGGACAGAGTTTTGTAGTTTAATTTTGCTGCTATCTGGCAAGTTAGTTTCTTTACCAAAGTTTTAATCAAGATTGCCGTGTGTCCCTTTAACTTTAGTGAAATTTGTTATATAGAAATGTCATGTCAAAGCGTACATCTATTATAGACATATGAAAAATAATAATAAAAGGAGACAATACTGCTTGACTGAAAACCTTGTTTTATAAGCTTAAATATATAAGAATACGAAATCGGACTTGTTGAAAACACCATTATTATTCAAACAATTGAGGATTTATGTTGTACCCCATGCTGTATACACATTTTTGTATTGGGATTGGTAATACTTTCGAGACAGTAGGTCAAAGGTCGCTGATTTTTATGCTCCCCAGTCGCCGCATTGTCCACATTACAATTGGAAACTTCACCCTGTGATAGAGGCCAATGAGAGCAAGAGCAGCGCACAGGAACCATAAATCTACCTTCATTTTAAATAGATTTTTTGCCCTTTGTAATTGTATACTTATAATTCTTGTCCCAAGCACAATGTAAAATATGTTCTTGGGGACTGGAATGATACTCTAACGATGACAGAGTGCATCTAGCTTATAGTCTTGTGAGTTTGTCCAAACTGTGAACCTTCGGTTAAATCTGATCCAACACATGTCCCATGTTTACTTGTTTAGAGAAAAAACGAAAAATCTCCTTTTTTGAAACCACAATAGCTAGGTCTCCTATATCACAATGACAAATGTTTATTCAGTAATAGAGGCCTCTGGCCCATAGTACAACTAATACAATTATATTTGTAGAGATACATTTTATGGAAAAGTTTAAGCAACTGTACGCAGCAGAGCTGAAAGTGATACAACTGGACAATGTAATAGGAACATCAGGATATATAACACAATTAAACTGGTTTATTGTTACTGTATAGCATTAAAATTTTGGAAAAATAATTTTCGTTTATTGAAAATTTCATACACATATTTGCACAACAGAGTTTATTTTTATTTGTAATACTCATTAAATTGTAAAACGAATTTTATATTCATCTTCGACATTGTCAGAAGAACACAAAATGCATTTTCATTAAGACTGTGTGATGATATATATATTGCAGTTGGTATAAGCTTATCAAGTTTTTCTAATGGTGTCAATGAGGTTAAATTTTGCCCTGTGTTCAACAATCACAGTTTTACATACGCTTGTGTAGGAGAAAATGTAAAAAGTCCTCCAAATACACAAGGCATACAGCTCTTGTATACGAAAATAGTCTATACAAGTAGAGCATTCACAGGGCCTATTGTTCTATAGTTAATATAATCTGTCCATGAAATGTTGGGCATACATGGATATCAATCAATCAATATAATTATAATGGTTGAAACAGATAAAAAATACATGTTTTTCTCAAAAGTTTATTTTCATCATAAGTATTTAAAGCCTTTCATATAGTGAAAATGGTAATTAACAACAGAAAATACAGACAAAATAATTTAAATAAACATATCTGGACGGAATGAGAAGATTTCATTGGTCATTATCACAGATCTAATAAATATTTATAATATAAAATAGTCTAGGAATAGACATTTGGAATGGATCAGCACTTGATATGAGAAAATGTAAACCATTAAAGACAATAATCATCCAATTAACAGAGATTCTTTAATGATAGCAATATAAGAAAATAAATTGGCTAGTCGGGTCAGTAACTTTACCAGCAACCCATCTATTTAATGCCAATAGAGGCAAACCATCTATTAATAGTAACAATGCAGGCAATCCATCTATTAATAGTAACAATTCTGCCAATCCATTTAACAGCAACGATACCAGCAAGCCACAATCAAAGGAGTTTCAAAAGTTAAAGATTAACTGTAATTCAATTATATTGATGTCCAAATTGCTAATAATTTACTGTTTAAATGACTAATAATTCACATATATTATTATCAGGACGTTTAAGGTTCAGCATCAAATGCAAATGAAAACAGCCACCACAGAAAGTGTTTGCTCACCCGGTATATTTACTGACAAACACACCCTAGGTCTCCCTGCACAACATTTGATTGCAGACGTAACTTTCCAATGTTGAATATCATGTTGCTTGTTCATTGTTACAGTTGATTTTTACTTCCTACCGCATTCATAATCCCAGACTCTGTAACAAATCTGTGTCTTCAGTACGATTTAGCACAATGAGCACGGTTTATTCTGAAATTGTTCATGTTTCCAATTTAATTATCGAAGTATTTAGAACATGAATATAACTCATAGCTCCAAAGATTGCCAGTTTAGACCTTTAATTAATGGTATGAAGAGCTTGGGTTAGTGCTGACCCCACATCACAGGCCAATTAACTACTGGAATGAATAGCTGGGGTTAGGCGTGGCCCCGCACCATACACCAATAAACTTGAGAACATCCTGCAGCTCAGGACTGTGTGATACCTGAAACAGGAAAAAAGGTATGATTTTATTCACAAGCACATCTTCATTGAAACATGCACATCACATTAAAGGCCTTTAATATAACTAGATGGGTGTTCACAGAACACATGTGTCGCCTGTCAGCGCTTTGTCAGTATAACAAGGCTTTTTGGACTCAGATAAATAATTGGCCTGATTAAGTTTTCGTGAAGAAAAAATTGAGTATTTAACCCATATAATGACCTTCAGTGTGACCTTGACCTTTATATTTTAGTATGGTCATGTCGATGTTGTCATGGTGAGTATATATGGAAAGTCTGATCAAGAAATATCAAGAAATGAGAAAGTTATAGCCAATGTTAATTTTCGTGACGGACGACAAAGTGATCCCTATGTATCGCATTTTTCTTAAAAAAGGGGACACAATAAAACGTCCTCCAATATAGCACATATACATAGGTCATTATGAAAACATTAGACATAAATAAAAAAAAAATGTCCCCAAAAGCCGGCATACAATTGTAGTGACTGGTATTTTGTTTACAAGCAGCAGTGATCCAGTGGTTAGCAGGGTAGAATCCAAGATCACCGGTTCAAGACCCACCCTCTCCACTGGCTTACATTGGTATGTCAGACAAATCGGGGGCCTTGTATTAGCCTGAGCATGTTAAAGAACACAGAGATCTAAAGATTGGGCATTGACTCAAATCTCACATAATCTCGTATGACACAAGATAAAACTGCAAATCTCTTTATTTCTCTTCTAATTTTTAAGACGGAAAGAATATAATAATATCACTACACACAGTGTATTATTTTCTTTAATTTGAGACCACATGCATATTCTTGCTATGAAAAATGATGAATTCTATAGTTTCAGTATAGTTTCACCAAAACTATAACAACAGCAGGAAGTAGCATAAAATACGCCATAAATAACATTTGTTGACATTTTTAGTAAATATAGACATTTTGAAAATACCATTGCATTCCAAACATAAATGTTTAATGTGAGACCGTTTGCAGACTGTTGCTTTAAGAAATTCTATACAGTTACAAATAAAAGTGAATACATGAAATTTCGAATATTTTCTAACTGAAAGCATACGTCGCAAATCTTTGTTTTTTTATGTCTCTGAAGAACCATAAGAATAGATTCAATAGTAAAAGTAGGGCACAGTTCCTGTACTCCTATGTATCCTTTCCCTAGTGTGAATCTAAATAACATACATTTGCATTGATAAACAATTCAATTTTATGTCTTGTTTAACCTAGAGGTAGCTTGTAGTGTCATAAGGTAATAAGAATGATCAAACCTTTGACCTCTGTTAACTGATGGTCGGTGAACAATTATAACAGTTAAAGCAAGTGCTTGTGTACCTTGGTAGCCATGAGATATTTGTTCCAGTCATCCTTGTTGGCCACCTTGCCAGGCGTCTTAAACTCCATCTTGTTACTCAGGACAGGGAAACCTGAAATAATCACAAATATAACTATCAATAGGTTTTTAAAAGGCTGGATCTAAAATCCTTGAATGGAAAGTTTCATGATGAGAATTTTAAAATGTTACCTATAGTAAATTATTGATAATAAATAAATTATTAAAAACAACTGATATGTATGATAAACATTCCAATACAGGTCATGGTCGTCTTCCTTTAAAATGAAATCAATGTGCGCTAACTTTTAATCCTTTTCATCTGTTTCACCAACTAGGACTATTTCAAATAAAAACAAACTCATAAAGCGCGAAAGGGGTGGGTGAGGGTGAGGCTGGTGCCCAGGAATGACCATCAATGTTTAGGATACTACCAAAATAATTGTTCAGTTATCATTTTTGAGGTACCACAAAAAGATTTTAATTCTCTTAAAACACCCATACAACTCAAATATAATGTAATGGTCAGTAACATTTGTTCCTGGTATAGCCCTTTATATTAAACAACTCAAAAGCTCATTGATTTAGTGCTTCTCAAAACAGGAGCTTGCATGAAAATGATGGCTGAAACTGCCTAGATTAAGACACAGTTATCATTTACCTGTAATAACACATGGGAGAGATCTGACCCCCGAGTCTGGAGCGATGAGTGATGCCTCGTAACATCCTCGCTCGTCCTTGGGTAGAATCTGCTCTATCTGCTGGTCCATCGACACTGCCAACACCCACTCCCTGATCTCCTCATGTTGCTGTGGCTGAAACATTTAACATATAAAATGTAATCTTTAATATATTTATATAATGCTCAGCACAGCCCCTACATCATATAATTTTATCAAACTCGTTTAATAAATTCAATATTAAACAGGCACTCATGGAAGATCCTCTATTTATTATCCTTTAATTTAAGCTGCATGTTAAATACTGTTTATGAAATGTTTGGTATGAAAAACCCGATAGCTGGTTTTAGTTGCTAAATCGGGTTTATATTGCTAATGGTACATATAATTTAAATAATCTGTATTTCGATATCACCACAAAAGAATTCATAAAAGCGTTAAAGAATTATATGAATTAATATTAATGATCTTTTCAACAAAATCTAGCCTAGTTGTCTGGTTTTCCAGCATTTCATTAACAATAATTAAATCGTTCACAGGGTTCCCACCCTTATTGGAAGGCCAAATTCAAGGACTTTCAAGGACCTTTTTTTCAAAATTCAAGGACTAATATTCGTGCAATGTAATGCCCAAAACAGCAACAAATATTCTAGGAACGCACAACTAATAGCCATTTTTGGGAAGAACAGCAAAAATCCAGAATTTAAGGACTTTCAAGTACCTTATCAGATTTTCAAGCACTTTCCAGGCCTTGAATATTTTTTTTCGAATTCAAGTAATTAGAAGTTTAGTGGTGATTTTGTACACATGGTTGTAAGGAAGAGAGTACTCACAGATAGATGTGGTCGCTCTGGTAGTGGTATCTCGAACGGAATGTCTGTGTCCTGGAAGTCACTGTGGTCAATCATGTCCAGGGTGCCCTCCTCTATAGCCTGCACAAAACAGTAATCACATACATGTATGACTAAGAGGTGTATAAACACACAGTCATTTTATAAAGTTCTGTGGTGTTAATATCTGAATTTTACTATTAAAAGTTAACAATCAAATGAAACTTATATGAGTTGCACAAGTATGAACATATTTGTTTCAATATCTTATCAAGTTTCCATATTTGTATTCCATTCCTTAAGTCTGAATAGTTATGAAAGTAAAAGCCAGCCCCTTCCCACCCAATACCATCACTACCAATACCATCACAAGATACAAGACTTGTATCAACGCATCAACCCCACTATCCACAGGTATAAAAAACCCTCTAACTACAGGTATTGTAAACATAAAACCCCACTAACCACAGGTATTGAAAACATAATACCCTACTAACCTCAGTATTAAAAACATAATACCCCACTAACCTCGGGTATTAAAAACATAAAACCCCACTAACCTCCAGTATTGAAAACATAAAACTCCACTAACCTCAGACACATCCAGGTATCTGTTCAGGAACACAAACGCCATATTGTCCCAGCCTATAGCCTGCAATGGAAGACAATCACCTTTAGACACCTGTACATGTGATATACATTTACCTTGTGTAGCAATACATGTATACAGTAATCAAGATAATAAATGTGAGACAAATATTTACAACAGCTTCAATTATTCTGACCCGATATTATTTTTAAAACTTAAATGAAAATATGAAAAACAGAATTTTGAATACAATTTTCTGCAACAAAGAATAAAAGACATCTTCACAAGTTTATAAACTTTTGCTTTATCTTTCCTTATAAACAAGAAAATCGGTAGGACCGATGGATGCTCCCCGAAATGTATCCTCAACTTATCATATGGCCTTGTATCACCCACCAGTTTTCAATTTGCAGTTCCATTAGTAGTTTATGCTCCGGATAAAAAATCTAAGTATAAATTACAAAGGGCAATAACTCTAATTTGAATGAAGACAGAGTTACGGATCTTGCACTCTGCACTTCCTATGATTGCCCTCTATCGTTGTGTGAAGTTTCATTGCAGTCCCATCAGTAGATTTGAAGATATGCTCTGGACAAAAATTCCTTCAAGGAGCATAATAAACAATATACCAGGATTTTATATGTATAAATCTTGTCTACATACCCTGCACATCATGCCAGCTTCAAAGAAAGCCTTATCTGCTGGTATGATATCTGTGTGTCGGAGTAAAGACACGGACAGTTTGGTGGCTACGGAATCCAGCGATTTCTGGGCCATGGCGGAGGAGCGTGTAGCGTAGTAGTGAGCTATGAGCAGCATGGCTTCAAACTCTTCGTGAATTGGACTATTGGCATCGGGTGATTTACGCATGTTCTCGGTCTGGAAAAGATTATTCACAATGTAGACCTGTGTTTTTAAATTCACATAAATTACTCAATTTGCTTTCATATTTACTGTAAACTTCTATTTAAAGTATGACTCAACTGAAAGTCACCAGGTCCTATGTTATGTTAAACACTGAATACGCATCTATGTTTCGTTACTACCAAACTTTGTATAGTCACTTAGACGGCCTTTCCTTTTATTTTTCCTGACTTTTGCAAGGACTTTCATACGACTGTTATACAAACTAGAAATAAACAATCTATTGGCTTAATGCAACATGTCAGAAATTAAAGTCCCTATCCCGCCATCAACAGGCAAATTAACACAACAGATGTACACCATTTTTAAACCTACTGACGATGAGGTGCATATATAACTTACATATTTTGAGAATTCAAACTCTCTAAATGCAATATAAACGGCTTTAACCAGTCAGGCCAAACTGAAGTGTCGAATTGACGTTACCAACTCATAATTCATTTTACGCATACTCAATCGCTGATATGTTATTAAAGAACCCGTGAATAGACCTACACTTTTAATCCACACTGTGACCTGAACACCTGAATAGAGTTTTGATGAACGGGTTTGTACTGTAATTTTGCTGTTATTTGGCGGGTTAGTTTCTCTAATACATACAATTCTTTAAAAGTGAAGTGCAACAATAAAGACTGTAAAGTCATCAATTTTGTTATCAATCAAGCTTAACCAGTGAACATGATCATTACTCATACCAGATCGTAGAACATGTCTCTGAGGTCAGCCCAGGTCCTGAAGGCCTCGGGTTTATTGAGCTCCTTCATGTTGATCACATCGCTGAATATCCTCTTGTAAATGTTGAAGTTCTACAAAACACAACACGAATGTATGATAAACATGGCTGTCGTATATTAGGATGATTTTGGGTGTGATAATAACTTTTAATAATAATTATCATATCAATGCAAGCATCAAGTTCTTCAAGGTCAACTTAAAGTAAACATTTAAAGAGGGCATTAATAGATAACTAAAATCTTCTCAATTTTTGACGAGACATTACATACAGAACTGGACGAGGATTCTCTTTTAAAGACTTCAAACCATGGACATCATCTTACTAGACTTCCTCTTTGTGTACAATGAATGAGAAATAAAACATTTTATGTACACAAGAATAAAAAAAAAAAAAAATATTGTACAGAGGAATAATCTAGAAAGTGTGTCCATGGGACATGGATGTCCCGTTTGAGTGCTGTCAGTAACATTAAATAAAACTTATATGAAAACATTTCTATGTAAATTAAGGGCAAGGAGTAGGTCAAGAACTTTTGTTAGGAACATACTGCTGTCATATTGAAGTGAACACGAGTGAAGTTTGAAACATCTACGGTTTCTGGTGTCTAAGAAATGAACTTAACAAAGAACTTGAACGTAAAACGTTTTCATACGTTTGTACGGCTGGAGAGACACAAGGACAAGTGTAACACTGTCAGTCCACTCCACTTTCACAGTAGGCCATAAAAATAAAAACATTTTAAGAAAGTTAAGATAATATCAAATTCATACCTGTGAGTTTGCTGGTGTACCATATTTGACATACACGTCCATAGCCCTGAGAGGGTCGTCTCCCTTTATGAGATGTGTGGCGTACATGGCAACGTATTTATGCAAAACTTTAGGATTCTGTTGCTCGGCAGTGTCGAGTGCCTTCTGCCAGTCTCCCTTCTGTATATACATGTCCATGGCACCCACTACATCTACACTGGCCAGCTGCAGCGTATCAAATACAATCGTCATAAACATTATAACACCAGGGCCCCAAATAAACAATTGTTGGAGGTATTTCAGCATTAATATTCAGGAAATCAGCATTGAAGAGTAAAAATCAACATTGATAATGTACAATTCCAGTACAAAAATGCATATTTGTGAGTAAAAAGCAACACAACTGTAACAGTTACCCTGCAGAATAATTCAGAGGGTAACATATCATTTGAAACTAAAGCTGATCTAGATCTGTTACACCCACCATGTCAGACTGAATGTTACGAAAACAACAAACAGTGACATTTTGAAAAGACAAAACCTGTTAAACCCAACTTGGCATAACATTCAACATATGGCAACATAGCATCTACAGTAAAAGTTAGACTTTTTCATTTGACTTGTTATTTTATTTTAACCTAATTGAACATGCGGACCATAATAAATTATTCCTTTTTGCTCTATTGTTCGGGGCGCTTGTTTCAGCCAAAGGTTTATTGGATTTTTCAGACAAAATTCTGAACTCTGAATTCTATTAAATAAGTTGTATATCAGCGAAACAGTCGTTTTTAGTGGTAAATAAAAACACCTTACTTTTCAAAATAGGTTGAGAAATAAAAATATCACAAGCAAAAGTTTGGTATGACATTTTCAATGCATTAATTCTGCTGCATCAAAAATTAGAAAAAAACTTATTTTTTTAGAATTTTGATCCGAAAAGGGGTAAAATGTGTTCGATAATCATGAATTAAGACGCACTGAGATTTCTAAATTTTCTGCTGTCCCAGTAACAAGGAACATACATTGGCTGTAAACTATATATTTCTCAACTGATTTTCAAAACTAAGGTATTTTTATTTAACACTAAAAATTCCTGTTCCAGTGATATATAATTTATGTATGTAATATTAAGACTACTCATGTTAATGCTGAAAAACATTTGGCTGAAACAAGCACCCCGAATAATAGCGACTATTTGTAAGATTTCTGGATCCATGGCTATGAAAATCTGGAGTGAAGACCTATGACGTTTATTAGAAGACTCACCGCATCTGCTTTGCCTTGATTTCTTAGCGTATCTTTGTATCTTTCTTCCACATATGGTTCATACCTGTAATGTACATGTGATGAAATGTGACGGGGAGGGAGGAAAATAGTGGGTGAATTTTGTATTTTGTTTTCCAAGGAAAGAGTTTTGTCTGTTACACTGCAGTAAACAAGGCACGTGTTGTGATGTATTGTATAACTGCAAACATGTTTTTGCAGGGATAACAATTACTGTTATTGGCCCAATAGCCATGTGAAATCCCAAAACGACTGTGAGAAGAAAATGTTAATGCTTAAAAATGCTTCTTAAAATATAAATATGATTTCTAATGAGAGAAAGGAAATAGAATTAATCTAATTAGAAATCATATTTCCTTTCTTGGCCTAGCATGTGAAATAGTGATCAAGTGTATTTTGGTTTCGTGCAGAGCAGTTACACCATTATTTCTTTTTTTTATTAGCTGTGTAAATTAACAGCAAAATTAATATAAATTGAAGTTTACCTTGTATCAATTGGTTTGGTATTTTTTTAATTGAACAACTATATATTAAACTAAAAACTGTTGCCATCAGGGAAACTCTTATTTTTGCATTTTGTTGCATCAAAAATCCAGAATAAAGATATCATCTATTAACTTACTTAGGCTCCAATTCCTTGGCAACCTTGCGTGCCTTATTCCACTCCTCGGCATGTATAAACATGTCTATGGCCTCCTTGATCAGGTCTACACTCAGGTACATCTCTGCAGCCTACAGGTATAAACATAATGAGTTGGTTTGTTTGAACGGTGTTTTACTTTTAGCACCTGTAAGGCCCTATATATTTGTTCGTGGTTGGGGCAGACCACCTCATTTTTCTGGGTAGAACCAGCACTGTATACCACCCGCCATCCGAAAGAATCGTCACTTTCTCACAAGTTGAGCTCCCAGTGGGATTCGAACACGCAGCAGTGAGAGGCAAGAAAGTCGAAAAACGCAACGCCGTTAACCCCTCAACCACGGAGCCACCTTAACATAATGAGAACACAAGTGAAATGCCCCTTAAATGCAGTGATTTCTTACCTGACTTTTTTTTTCTAAAATGACTCATTAAAATTTGCTTTTTTAGATTATTTCCATAGACAGTCTCATTGATTTTGTGATTATGATGGTGACTGGCAGGAACAAACAAGAGGCCCAAGAGGGCCTGTGGACGCTCTACTGGCTAATATGGCTCTTATGACATCAATTAAGCAAGTGACTATCGTCTTAAAGAGGCAAAATATAGCCATAACTCCGCCATTACTGGTCCGATCTGGCTGGTTTTCCAAGTTAATAAAAATCAAAAAAAAAAAAAAAAAAAAAAAAAAAAATACATAAAAGAAATATTAAAAAATAAAGAAATTCAAAAATTTAAAACAAGCATCCCCAGGGTCACCATTTGAACAAAATTGGTAAAGGACCATAGCAACAGCAAAATATCTGGCTCTTGCAGTTTCCGAGAAGAAGATTTTTGAAGTTTTTTTCCTATACATGTCTAGGTAAAACATGTGACCCTTGGGGCCGGGCCAAGTGTGACCCCAGGGTCACCATTTTAACAAAGTTGGTAAAGGACATAAGTTTACAATAAATGTAAAATATCAAACCTCTGGCTCTTGTAGTTTCCGAGAAGAAGATTTAAAAAAAAAAAATCCTATATAAGTCTATGTAAAACTGTGACCCTTGGGGCGGGGACAAATTTGACCCCAGGGTCACCATTTGAACAATCTTAGTAGAGGACCAAAAGCTGATGCTACATGTAATACATGAGAGCTCTGTGCCATGTGGTTCCAGAGAAGAAGATTTTTTCAGTTTTACCCTATACAAGCCTATGTAAAACTGTGACCCCCGGGGTGGGGCCAAATGTGACCCCTGGGTCACCATTTGAACAAACTTGGTAGAGGACCACAAGCTTATAGCAAATGCAAAATATTAAACCTCTGGCTCTTGCAGTTTCAGAGGAGAAGATTTTTTAAGTTTTTCCCTATACATGTCTATGTAAAACATGTGACCCTTGGGGCGGGGCCAAATGTGACCCGAGGGTCACCATTTGAACAAACTTGGTAAAGGACCATAAGCTTATAGTAAATGCAAAATATCAATACTCTGGCTGTTGTAGTTTCCGAGAAGAAGATTTTTTAAAGTTGTTTCCTACATGTCTATATGAAAAAGCTCAATATACAAATTTTGGACCCCCGGGGCACGGCCATTTTTGACCCCGAGGACTTTATTTGAACAATTTTGATAGTCTAGTCGTTGGCGATCATTTTAAAAGAAAAACTGTTGAAATCTGTCCAGCAGTTCTGGAGAAGAAGATTTTTTAAGGTTTCGACCATATATGGTAATGGCAGCCATCTTGGATGTAGCGCTGACCTAATTTTAATAAATCTAAAAAGCATTCATCTAAGGATCATCCATGTGAAGTTTGGTCAAAATTAGCCAAGCAGTTTCTGAGGAGAAGTCGTTTGAAGAAAAGTTAACGGACGGACGACGGACGACGGACGACGGAAGACGGACAACACACCATCCCATAAGCTCTGCTGGCCCTTGGCCAGTAGAGCTAAAAACACTATTTATGTATACATTTGTACAAACTATGCATGCATGCATGCATGTGGGTGAGCCACAGGGTTGATGGTATATATTTAGCAAATACCCATATCTAATAAAACTGCATCAAGAATACGAAGATCTGAAATGACACTGTACAAAGACATATAAACTGATCCAATTTTTTAAGGGAAACTACCAGCTAGATTTAAATGAAATCTGACTGTAGAGGGAAACAGAAGGAACCAGAAGGAACCAAATTCACATCATTCAATTTCTGACTTTCAAAACATAATTAACACTCACGGCACTGAATTTTCGCTGCTCCAAGAGCCTGGGGCACACTATTTCCACTACAGTTGTTGCCTTCTCCTGGCCGAGGAACTTGATAGCTAGATCTCCAGCCTAAAAGATGGTGACATAAAGTATTATGTAAAGGTTTAAAATAGTATAAACAAGTAATAGACAAACGTTACTATCGATACTTCCATTTAATTCTTTCCTCGCCTAATACAGCTTTCAATGTTGTTTCCATCGCCTAATACTTATTTTGGTAATACCCATCATTTTCTGCATCCTTTATGTCATAAAACTGTTGCAATGTACACGCCAACGGAAAATAAGCAGTGATATCACAAGATGTAATATGTCAAATAATAGCTTTCTATTAGACTATTATATATTCCGTATGTATTTCAATGTTTTCAACAGAACTGAAAATGTTAACAAACTCAAATTTACCTTCATCCAGCACTTGGCTAGTAGTTCCTTATCATTAGTCAGTTGATCTGTGACCTTGAGATAACACTCGACAGCACGTGCATACTCTCCGGATGACTCCCACTCCCGTGCCTGCTGTATCATCGACTCTGCTCCTCTGTACAGATAGACATGTAATGATTTTTTACTCAGTTAAGTCAAAAAGTCAGGGCTCTCAGAAAAATGGTAACCAATTCAGCACAACAAATATGCTGCTTGAAACAAGATCAGAAAGTAAACTGTAGTGTCTCAGACCACGACATGTAGTGTGGTTAGAAATAAGACCAGAAAGTAAACTGTAGTGTCTCAGACCGTGACATGTAGTGTTGTTGGACAAGACCAGAAAGCAAACTGTAGTGTCTCAACCATGACATGTAGTGTGGTTGGAAACAAGACCAGAAAGTAAACTGTAGTGTCTCAGACCATGACATGTAGTGTTGTTTGACACAAGATCAGAAAGTAAACTGTAGTGTCCCAGACCATGACATATAGTGTGATTAGAAACAAGACCAGAAAGTAAACTGTAATTTCCCAGACCATGGCATGTAGTGTGGTTAAAAACAAGATCAGAAAGTAAACTGTAGTCTCTCATACCATGACATTTAGTTTGGTTACAAACAAGACCAGAAACTAAACTCTAGTGTATCAGACCATGACATGTAGTGTGGTTGGAAACAAGATCAGAAATTAAACTGTAGTGTCTCAGACCATGACATGTAGGTTGTTGGAAACAAGACCAGAAAGTAAACTGTAGTTTATTTTCGTTACACAGCTACACAACTATTATGAATCCTTGATGAAATACGAGCAAGTTAATAGTGAGGTAATTATATATTGGTTGTTTTTCGGTACCTTGTAGACTTGTCTGTCATTTCCTTGTCATATTCATCTTGTAACATCTGTAACTTGTGTGGCACATACTCCTTACACACACGCAGGGCATCCTGCCACATACCAGAGTCCTACAGGAGAAATGTGGGGGAAATGTGTATATTTAATAATCTGTTTAATATTGAATTTAGGCTGTGCCAAGTAAGCCTTATAAGGAACATGTATTGGCACAGCTGCCTATATATAACTATGTCGTACAATGATGTCGCATGTTTGTATGATGTCGTATGTTTGTATGATGTCGTATGTTTGTATGATGTTGCATGTTTGTATGATGTCGTATGTTTGTATGATGTCGTATGTTTGTATGATGTCGCATGTTTGTATGATGTTGCATGTTTGTATGATGTCGTATGTTTGTATGATGTCGTATGTTTGTATGATGTCGCATGTTTGTATGATGTCGCATGTTTGTATGATGTCGTATGTTGACTCAATCTTCTCCTTATGACTCCAAACAACGGTACTACCTCGCCCAATCTCAGTAATCCAGTATTTTAACAGCTACAAAAATCGACAAGACAATTCTAATGTACTCTGAGCTGAACAGACAAGAATGGATGATTCAGCCTTTATTTAAACATTTATTTCACTAGAGTAATATGATAAATATATCATGGCTTTATTACACTCCCACACAAGTTATGTGATACAAATTATTACATGTTATTTGACACATATATTTTAGGAAAAAAATCTGTTTGCATATTAATAATTTGCTGAACAAAAATATCATTACTGCATAAGCAACAGTGAGGTTTACAGAGTAAAATTGTGTTAACTGCGCTCAATTCTTGATGTGAGTACATTAAGAACACGTGTTTATCATACCATACTTTGAAATCTTGAAAGGTCTTATCCATTTACTCAAAACCACAATTAAAGAGAAATATTGTTAAAGTTAGAACTATACAAAGAAAAACATGTATGAAGCATGTAGTAAAGCAGAGCTTTCTTTACCCTGTAGTATTTGACAGCCAGCTCCGGTCTCTGGGCCCTCAGCAGGTATGTCTCTGCCTTTGCAAAATCCTTCTCCTCGAAGGCAAACCTTGCCTGGCCGACCAGTACATCAGCCACCGAGTCTGGGTCGCTGGCTTCAGCCACACGCTGGGCAGAGTCCCAGTCCTGGTTGTGCACATACCTGTGGGGGAATCAGTTTTATGTTGTTTAATGGCTTATCAACACTGGATTATTTAGAGCGACCCCAGAGACAGGGTATGGATACATAGGAATTCAGCAGCCTACCCTGTTATTACTAACAAATACATTCTTATGCTCTTAAACATGCCTAGAGGATAGACTCCAATACAAAGACAGAAGTGGCTGCTGGTTAAGTGTCTTGTTTAAGAACACACAGACGAAACTCAGGGGCGCTGATGAGACTTGAACCCAGGTCCTCCAGACTTCAAGTCCACCATGCTATCTACTGGGCCATGCCAGACCCCATGGGTGAATCAAGGGGCTGAATCAAAGGTGTGTGAAACGATTCATAAATACTTGTGCTATAGCATTTAGTTTAAACATATTTTATTCATTGTATTTACAAGTTAAGCATATATACAATAACAGCAAATAAAGGATTGGAACGGAAGCGTAATGCTTATTAAGTTCCTTTCCTTAAAATTTAACAGGTGACAATAATTTTGACAACCAATTGGGAATTGATCTCCGATCCAATGCGTTGTACATAATATTGCTTTATATCACCTTTAACAGGCTATATACTGGCAGTGGAAATATAGCATAAAACGTTTAGTGGGACAATTTTATTTTAAATCTTATTCCACCGCATTTTTGGCAGGGTTATTGGAATCAATTTACATTTAGAGAACGCGCAAATCTCACAGAGGACAAATACATAAAATATCTGTTCCTTAAACGTTTACCCAGAATACCATAAAAATATCATAAACTTAAGCTTACATAAGCACGGCCTCCTTCGGTTTACTGGCTCGTACAAACTCGGCCTCGGCATCCTGGAACCGTCCCTCATCTTCAAGGTACATGGCATGCTTCAGATGGATTTCAGGAATCTTGTTCTTCATCGCAATACGGGATAATTCAAACGCAAAATCAAAAGCGCTGAAAATAAATATGATTTTAAGTTTTGTATAATAAAATGCTTCCACGTTTATACACATACATAGTTGTCAAAAGACCTATTCTTTGAAGAAATTATGCCATTTTTAACTAGACTATCACTGAAGGTGATGAATACCATGAATACCCCCACTTTTTTGCTATAGCCGAAGAGGGCAAAATCAAGAATAATAAATGTCTAAATTATCTGTTAATTTTTTAATGTGAAAAAAAATCTATTATAAAGTAAAACAAAGGTCCATAATTCTGTAAATTTTTTTGCAGAATCTAAAAACCTTTGATGCAGAGACACATCATATCATCTCATGTAAACTGTATGCCAGGTGTAATAACAATCCATGAACAGTTTTAAAGCAAAAGCCACATGAAGTTCATTATAGAGTGAAAAATTCAAATAAAGGGAAATAATTCTGTAATAAATTAGGCATCAACACTGTGTGATGTAGAGGGTAATCAGTTGTTATGTGTACATGAATTTTGTTAATCTATTCGAAAATGTTTGAGAAAAAATGTGTTAACAGCTCATTATACAATTAGTATTAGAGTGGAACATTCTAAGTCAAACAAAGGGCCATAATTCTATAATAAATTAGGCAATCAATGGGGATGTAGAGGAACATAAGGTCATCAGTTGTTATGAGTATATGAAGTTTGGGAACAACCCATTCAAAAGTGTTTGAGATTTGCAAGTATTAAAAATGTGTTATTGGACGGGAAGCGAAGGGACAACATGATTCCTATATAGCCCCCACTTCACTTTGTGAAAGTGGAGGTATAACAATAGCTCTAACATGGTTTATGAAAATAACCAATGCTGATTGGTTACTGATATTATATAAATTTCCTAATATCACTAAACCAAACAATACCTCTCAAGACACCGAAATGCAGTTATAAAAAAACAATGTCTCATTTTGGACTGCTCCGTAGATGGGTTTCTCGTCCTATTAGATCGTTCATTGCAACGTAACAAGAAAGGGTATCGAATTTCTGTTTAAATCAAGCAATTTCTTTTGAGTTGGACTGCAGAGCATATGAATCTTAAAGGTTTATGTAAAAAAATGAGTGCAATATCTAAAAGTCCACGTATTATTTGAACAGACCTGACGCTCGTAACTGCTGACTTACCAGTTTTCTGTGGCATAATCTATGGCCGCCTCCAGCAGACCAAACTTGTTAAGGAGTTTCACCGCTGAATCACCACCCAGGCTCTTAGCCCAGAGGTACGCCACTTGTTTGGATGCGGTCTGACCACCATGGGCTTTGGCAACCTTTTGGTAATCAAATAAGAAAGATAATTGGTTCACTCAATAATCACATTTATTTTTGTAACAAATTGAATTTTGTACTGTCGGTACTTTGATCCTCATTGTAATAATTCGCTGTGCAGTGGATCAGTTACGCGCAGATAATTCTACTTCCGGTTCCCTTTATTTCTGGTTTACACAGAATAACAGGTTATTTTCTGGTCATTCTGTTAAAAATTTCATCAAATCTCAGACAATTTAACGCCATCATCGAACTGACAGCAATGTCTGGTAGAGGAAAGGCCCGGAGAGATGCTTCGGCGGTTAAGAGGAAGGCGAAGAGCGCAACATCTGGTAAAAAGGAGACCGGGAAGGCGGGCCAGGCGAGCACCAAACGACCACGGCGGGACATTCAAGATAATTTCATAGAATTTTCAATTTTTGAAATTTTACATTTAATAGGATATTCAGTAGTTATACAACAAAATGAGAATCTCAAAACTAATACCTTTATTACAAGATGACCACAGGCTGTTTATATATGCTAGAAGACAAAATATCTTCGCATCTTGCCAATATATTTAAGGTTAACACCTTTCTCAACATATTTTATAGGTAACATAAAAAAGCATTTATAATTCATCCAGCTATATTGACGAACTTCAGTCAAAACTCATTTGTCGTCCATGATATTTATGACTTTCAGACAAGCAGGTAAGTGACGTACCCTGTGTGACTCGTCCCACATGTCCTGCGACCTGTACATATTGACCGCGGCCTTCCAGTCCCCGGACTCCACGTAGTAATGTTCTGCTTGTCGTAGATTACCTTCGTCCAGCAACTCCTGAAGCAATATGTGTAAAGGTGTGTAAAGTTGTACTTTAACCAGAAAATCAACTGAGTTTTTTCTGTTAAAACTGTTGAGCATTTAAGTATAGAATACTTGAAACACTGCTGAATGTAATGCACATTTGTTTTAGTTAAACAAAGATGACAACCAGTAGTTATAACCCTATCTGCACATTCATTCAAACTTCCTATTTCTGGTATGACTTGATTGTTATTAACTAATTTACACTGTCCCACTGTCTTGGGAAGACAATTGGGCAAGACTGAGGTTTGGTGCAAGCTAGAACCGTTTTTAAACCCCTAGCGGCCGTTTTGCTACTGACTGTTCCATGTGGTATTCCTGTTGTCAACCCTTCGATGTTTGTGGTGTCGCAATATGTCGCTTCTATTTACCCTTGTTGTTGTTGTTTTGAATGCGTGATTTGGATGACTGAGTTTTGTGAATGCTATATTTCCTGTCTGACTTTTATCTATTTTTAATATTCTTTCTAACAAGCAGCAATTCAAATAGGACCTTACTGCATGGCCACAACACATTCTAAAATCAAATAAGAATTGTTACAACACTACTGACACACAATATCAAATTATCCTCATCTCTAAGTATATAATTTATTTAGTTAGATCTTAGGTTGGGATTTGTTTGTTCGGTGTTTTAAATCATTTTTAGCACATGTTAGGCAATATATGAGGATTTTTTTGTGGTAGACCACTTCTTTTTTCCTGGGTAGAACCCGTACTGTATACCACCCGCCATCTGTATGAATCCACATTTTCTCAGTTTGACAAGTCAAGCTCCCAGTGGGATTCAAACCCGCAGCTGTGAGTCTTAGACTGTCACTGAATATGGCAGAAAACTATTGCCCAATACAAAATGTATTTGTTACCTGTGCAAGATGTAGGTACGTGTCCTGTAAAAGATCCTTGTGATGAACCTTGACCAGGCGTACCATGTCATTGTACATTTTCTGTTTCTTGTACATAGAAATAGCAAGGTCGGGCTCCTTCACCGCCACAAACAACCTGTAAAAAACATTGTAAAAAACATTGGTCTGTATCATAGGCCTCGTAGACGGTCATATGCAAGATCGTACCACAACCAGGTTTACAGCACATAATTGTTATAAATCTGAAAATAAGTATCAAATTATGTACATTTTCGCACATGTCTTAATGGGGCATGAGATTGCAGGGTGAATGAGAAGTTGAAGTGCAGGCAATATGTATGCTATAGAGGTGTGCAGTGCTGTTAACCATGATCGGAGCTGTAATGTAACTCGAACAAAGCAATTTCTGGAATTCATATCTACTTGTATGACTTTCTTAAAGTGCAATTAAATAATACTGCATTTAACAGGAAAACATATTAGTAACCTACTTTTCTGCTTCCTTGAATTTGCCTTGATCTTCCAGCTGTCTGGCTTGGGAAATATATAAGGATGATACGTCATCTGACTTCATGTAGGTCGATGCCATCTACAAATATACAATCTTGTTAAAAGCAGTTCCATAACTATAAGTATCTTGAAAACTGTGTATCCCACCAAAAAAAATAAATAAGTACAGATCCTGTTTTAATGATCCTGTATCCTATGTATATGTATGAAGATATTTCAGACTTTACACTACACTTTTGTTATTTAATTAACCTTATTATAATTTTTTATTTTGAGTTTAACCATTTTAACAGAAGCCACATATCTTCAGATATCTGATTTATTGAATTATACCATCTGTAGGCATAGCTTTCATAAATGAGACGACAAAAAATACCTTGTGTGCCTGTTCCCACTTGCCAGCCGTATTGTACATGTCAACCACCTCCCGCGTACAGCCGGACTCTACATACATCTTCTCTGCAGACTGCAAATACACGCACAATTAACATCTCCAGTTAACAACACACCTATAGCCAAAGTTGTATCTCAACTTGTCACTTTAACAAGAGGTCAATGACCTTGAAGCTCTACTGATTGATTTTGATTTCAAAAAGTAGTCATTACAAACTTGTTTTTTGAAAATCTATTTTTAGCCGTGGTGGCCATCTTGAATTTCCGGCCAACCTGAATTTTTGCTAGGATCAATTAGACATCAAGAGCAACATTCCTGTGAAGTTTCATGAAAATCCGTCAAGTAGTTTCAGAGAAGTAGTCGCTACAAGTTTTCATTATATAACTCTATGTAAACAAAGATGGTTGCTGACAGCCATGTTTAACATTGAATCAAAATAATGTTCGACTCGGATGACCATCATGTCATGCCGATCATTTTAGAAAAAGTCCCATATCTATATCTCTTATAGTTTTCAAGAAGTAGTCGCTACAAAACTTATTTTTTTAAATCTATTTTTAGCCATGGCGGCCATCTTGAATTTCCGGCCGACCTGAAATTTTGCTAAGATCAATGAGACATCAAGAGCAACATTTGTGTGAAGTTTTATGAAAATCCGTCAAGTAGTTTCAGAGGAGTAGTCGCTACAAGTTTTCATTATATAACTCTATGTAAACAAAGATGGCCACTGGCAGCCATGTTTAACGTCGAATCAAAATGATGTTTGACTCGAATAACCGTCATGTCATACTGATCATTTTAGAAAAAGTCCCATATCAATATCACTTATAGTTTTCAAGAAGTAGTCGCTACAAACTTATTATTTTTAAATCTATTTTTAGCTGTGGCGGCCATCTTGTATTTCTGGCCAATCTGAAATTTTGCTAGGATCAATTAGACATCAAGAGCAACATTCCTGTGAAGTTTCATGAAAATCCGTCAAGTAGTTTCAGAGAAGTAGTCGCTACAAGTTTTCATTATATAACTCTATGTAAACAAAGATGGTTGCTGACAGCCATGTTTAACATTGAAACAAAATAATGTTCGACTCGGATGACCATCATGTCATGCTGATTATTTTAGAAAAAGTCCCATATCAATATCTCTTATAGTTTTCAAGAAGTAGTCGCTACAAAACTTATTTTTTAAAATCTATTTTTAGCCATGGCGGCCATCTTGAATTTCCGGCCGACCTGAAATTTTGCTAAGATCAATGAGACATCAAGAGCAACATTTCTGTGAAGTTTCATGAAAATCCGTCAAGTAGTTTCAGAGGAGTAGTCGCTACAAGTTTTCATTATATAACTCTATGTAAACAAAGATGGCCACTGGCAGCCATGTTTAACGTCGAATCAAAATGACGTTTGACTCGAATAACCGTCATGTCATGCTGATCATTTTAGAAAAAGTCCCATATCAATATCACTTATAGTTTTCAAGAAGTAGTCGCTACAAACTTTTTTTTTTTTAATCTATTTTTAGCTGTGGCGGCCATCTTGAATTTCTGGCCGATCTGAAATTTTGCTAGGATCAATTAGACATCAAGAGCAACATTCTTGTGAAGTTTCATGAAAATCCGTCAAGTAGTTTCAGAGGAGTAGTCGCTACAAGTTTTCATTATATAACTCTATGTAAACAAAGATGGCCGCTGACAGCCATGTTTAACATCGAATCAAAACAATTTTTGACAAGGACCAACATCATGTCATGCTGATCATTTTAGAAAAAGTGCCATATCAATATCACTTATAGTTTTCAAGAAGTAGTCGCTACAAACTTGTATTTTGAAAATCTATTTTTAGCCATGGCGGCCATCTTGAATTTCTGGCCAAGCTGAAATTTTGCTGGGATCAATTAGACATCAAGAGCAACATTCGTGTTTAGTTTCATGAAAATCCGTCAAGTATCTCAGAGAAGTAGTCGCTACAAGTTTTCATTATATAACTCTATGTAAACAAAGATGGCCGCTGGCAGCCATGTTTAACGTCGAATCAAAACGATTTCGACAAGGACCAACATCATGTCATGCTGATCATTTTAGAAAAAGTCCCATATCAATATCCCTTAAGAGTTTTCAAGAAGTATTTTTAGATTTGGCGGCCATTTTGGATTTCACATCAACACGAATTTTTGCTAGGATCAACTAGACTTCATGGGCAACATTTCTGTAAAGTTTCATGAATATCCATCCAGTAGTTTCAGAGGAGTAGTCGCTACAAATAAAAGTTTACGGACGGACAGACGGACGGACGGACGGACAGACGGACGACGGACGCCGCACCACGGCATAAGCTCTGCTGATCTCTGATCAGTAGAGCTAAGGCATAAGCTCTGCTGATCTCAGATCAGTAGAGCTAAAAACTACTCTACTGAGACAGGTAACATTTGAGCTGATAACAGAATATTGTACATATCCCACAGCGTTAAAATAACTCTGATAGCAGGACTGCTAAATTTTGCATGTGAGTTTCAAATCCGTCTTGTATAGGATTGTTTAATAATTAATGTATCAGTGGAACTAAATCATTGGGTTATTTGTTTCGCCACATTTGTGTGTTATTAGAAATGTCTATATACTCGAAGTCATCAAAGCAAAAACACAAACAAATTTTTTTTTATTAATTCTTTCTTCAATACTAATACAAGCCTACAATTGCAATAAGCAATAAGATTTATACCTCATATTCTCCAATGGAGGCGTAGTGGTCGGCAATCTTCTTGTAATATTTGGATGCGAGAGACGAGTCCTGCATCTCCAGTATCTGGACAGCCTTTGTCCACTGCCGTGAATTGATGGCTGATTCTACAGCCTTCGATATAGCTCTGAAATATTTTCATCAAGTTAATAATTCTGTACATTTGACGGACAAAGGTACCATCAAAGAATTTCTTTCTTAATTATTCTAACTTAGTAATACAGATTATAGTCTTAAGGTTTCCATATTAACATACGTAAATTGTAGCATGTTATACAATATGCAACAATGAAAAGACCAGCCCCCCCCCCCCCCCCCCCCCCCCCCCCCCCAAAGCCCACCCCACACCCCCATTAACACATAATATTAGGTTATATAGGGATAGGGAAAATGATATGGAGGGTGAAGTTTTCCATCACACATGCAATAAAAAGCATTACGTCAGTGTGACAATGTATTGCACAACCGCAAATATTATATATCATATGCAATAAGACACAAATCCAACTTTTTATTTTAAAGTTGCAATATTAAATGCTGAACTTCTTGGAAGCGTGCAACACTTTCATTTAATCCAGACACATGCTCAGCATTATACCATGTATAAGAGCAGCTGCTAACAGCTCTATGGTTACCTTGCTGGCTTAGTAATTCAAGTGGCCGTATGTTGGCCACTATTGGGACAGCTTGGCCATATGTTGGCCACTATTGGGACACCGACAGCTTTTGGATCTATTTCTCTGGAATATTACTACGTAAGTATGAACCATCTCTATCATCATCAATCAAGGTGCAAGAGGGTGATTATGTATATGAAGTAAGAAACTAGAACTATCACTGAAGGTGATGAATACCTCTGCTTAAATTCTAAGTCAAACAAAGGGCCATAATTCTGCAATAAATTAGGCAATCAACAATGGGTGATGTAGAGGGACATAAAGTCATCAGTTGTTATGTGTATATGAAATTTGGGAACAACCTATTCAAAACTATGAGGAATCAATTAATACAAATGTGTTACGTGATGGGAAGCGATGCGACGAGATATGACATTACAAAAACTTGTGACGCGACGGGACATAACGGACTTTGTAGAAAGTGGGTGTATAATAAGAGCTTAGCAGAGACAATTCTTACCCAGCCTCAATGAAGTGATTGATGGCAGCATCCAGCTGTTTCTGTGAGACGAGGTAATCTCCCCACTCCTCCTCCAGCTTCACTACATCCTGGGGGAAGGCGTACCTAGCCAGGTCAACAGCTGGAATAACAACCATGGCGTCAATGGCTTGTTAACTAGCTCAAAGGTTTGTGTAAAAACCAGTACTGTATACTTCCCGCTATCCATAAGAATCAACACTTTCTCAATTACAAGTTCAGCTCCCAGTGGAATTCGAACCCGCAGCAGTTAGAGGCGAGACGGTTTACAATGAATGCGTTAACACCTCAAACAAGATAAGCTTTAAAGTTGACTGTACAGTTTCTATAAACACAATAAACACCTTTTTAGCACATTGTGCTATTACTATTAAATAGAGTTCTGGCCTGAAATTCACCAACTATTCTTCAAACTATTCTTAGACTTGAGCTCAAGTATTCAAATTTCGTTCACAAATATTTCCATGACCTTCAAAGATCAACACTCGTATGAAGTTATCATTTATCAGTATTTATCATATTTACTGGTTGTGTACCAGTTATCGTCATTCACCAGATTTCGTCATTATCAATAAAACGCTCAATATTATGATTATTTTTCGACCCCACTTTACAAATCACTACACACTATCATCCGACGATTGGAGAGGAAAAAATATTTTAGAAATGTTAACATACACTCTCAAACCAACCCGTTTACCTATATACATACCGTTATAAACAAAACACAATCGGGGAATCACGCGCTAATGCGCATGCGCAGGAAAATTTCCATTTAAAATAGCTGACCTTTTACGTCGAACCATTGAAACAATTTGACATGCCCAAAATACTAAAAGCATGTGCTAACAGATGACAACTAGTTCACGTCAATCAATTTAAATTTGCGGACAGTTATTTCCTTTTAAATTATGAACGTCGAAGTGAAGTAAATTACATCCGATACCTACAGAGGGAAAAACATTTTAAATTGTAGATATCATTTTTTTCTAGATAATTTTTTTGTGTATTCATGTGCAATGGTATATTTATGTTTCAATTAATAACTATACACACGTTTTCATCATCCCAAACATGGATTATTCGGTATTAAACTGAACATGACGATATAAACTACTACATTCGGCCCAAATGACCGGCCCAATTAAGTCTATATTTAGTAACGGTCAAGTGACGCTTGTTACTGAGAATAGGAACTATGTAAACACAGAATATTTACGGCAAAGGGGTAAGCTTCTCTACCGGCAAAAATATTTATGAGATGACTAGTTTTGATTTAGATATATTAAAGAATCAACATAAAAATGACGATATCTGGTATACAGCCAGTATACATATCAGCTTGTTATGAATGTTAATACTTTAATCTTATAGAAATATTTGTAATTGAAATTTACGTACTTGGGCTTAAGTCTAAGAATATTCTCAAGAATGGTTGGTGAATTCAAGGCCTGGTGGTTAATAGGTAAGCCTTAGCTAATGTCCGGAGAGGACGTAATACTCAAGGAGAGTAACAGTGTGAACGTGCGTATAAACCTTGTTTACAACCATCAGTAATTCTGTCTTACATCTAAAGTAAAGTGCATCCTATAAAATCATGCAAATGATGAACATATATCGAAAGATCAATAGGAAAAACATGGAGTAAACAAGTGCCACCCAGTATAAGTCATCTGTATAGGCAAAACGCTCTACATGATATCATTTTGTGACAACACATACAACACAACACAGCCACTGGTGAAAAGACCTTGTATACTTAAATCCTCCATAATGAGGCTGTGTAGCACTAGGGTTTGAATGAAGATACATACCTCTTCTATAAGCCTTGCCCTTCTTGAAGCAGGACATGGCCTGGGTTTGATCACGAATCTTCTCATACATGTCTCCAGCCTGTAACAGACACCAGACACAGATGTAAACATAAACATCTCACATTACCAAATTCTCAATTCCCTACAGTAGTAAACATGCGTGTGGGAAATTAAACACAGTTACGCAATCAACTGTTTGTTGTAACTAGTACATAAATAGAATCCCAAAAATTATCTCGGTTCATAATAGAAAATTAACTAGAAATGTTGGATATCCGACAAAAGACCCAGCTAAAAGCAAAACTTCCAAGTGTGTGACCTTGACCTGTGGTCACAGCTAGGTGGTCAACAAATAAAATATAAAAGTAATTCATGAAAGCATTTTGAGAATATGAACAAACACGACAGTCGGACAGGGTATAGACCCCCATCAATATTGCAAGGGGCATAAAAATCATATTTCCCTGTTAATCTAATCTGGTTAACTACAGAGAACTTACCCTTTCAAAGAGTTCTCCCTTGATCAAAGCTGAGGCAATCCTGCTGATCAGGTCTGTGTTGGACATCAGTTCCTGTAAACCATGATCAGTGTCAATATAAAAGGTCATTTAATTGCTATATTTGACTGAAATGACAAGTGAAATCATCAAACCATTCTGATCATGCATCGACCGTAATTTTGTTCAAAAATGATGATTTTAAGGTCTACATATATGCCTTTTATTGTACGTCTTATTTCCTACTGTGACAATATATAACAAGACATGAATGCATGCACATTAATAATTATTAAGAACTGAAAATATAACAAGACATGAATGCATGAACATTAATAATTATTAAGAACTGAACTTAGTTTTTCCTTCTTTTTAACCTTTAACCCGCTACATATATATACTTTTTTTAATTTTGAGGTAGTATATTGACCGTTTAGTAGTCTTAAATATTGTTTAACAGCTCCTCTATGGCGTTGCCATTTATCAACATTTGCGACCATTAAACGGTTGATATACTTTTTCAAAATTAACTCTTAGCCCGCTATGAATGTATAATGGACTGTTCTTTCTTTGAATTAAGACCATTCCATTTATGTGACAAAGGGGTGTTTTGGGAAAAATGACTGAACAGCAGCCGATTATTAGCAGGCTGATCTGGGTTTACAATGGATGCAAAGGCTATTATAGTCATGCTTAGCAGTTTAAGGTTAAAAATGTATTCAAGATAAAATTAAAGCTTGACCTATTATATAGTGGGAAACAAAGAAAACAAAAGGAGTAAAACTACGAAATAAATAGTTTACTTTGGCATGAAATGGACTGATTCTTCAGAGTTAGTTAACAAAAAAAATAAAATAAAGAAACAAAAGAAGTTAAAACCAATGTGTGTACCCTAAAATATGGCAAACCACAAGAATAGTAATTGAACACTTACATCTCTACTTGTGGCGAGTCGTGCGGCCCTGGCAGGTAGGCCAGCCTTCATGTACAGGTTAATGGCAGCCAGGTAGTCTCCCTCTCTCTCCTTCACGTCACCGGCCGTCTCCTCCTGACCCGTCTCCATCAACCACTGGTAATAGTTCCTCCGCAGGTTCTCCAATTCCGGGTGACTCTGTCATAAACAATGGGGGATTAATCATAAGTCATGTAGTCATTATGAGAAAACCACCGTAAGTTAAAAGTTTATTCAGTACAACAAATTAACATCTAGCTTTTTTTTCTTCAAATCATTTATTCATCATTGTATATACATTTTGTTCAGAGATTTCTGGTATGACATAAATTTCCTTATCAAAACATACTCAAGCTTTTAAGTTTCGCGATACGAGGAACCATTTTGTATTTATTTTTGTTATTTTTCCATTTAGGCCATAATAAATTAAGTGCTAGATTCTCATCCCTGCCCGCCCCCGTTTTTTTTATGCCACCCCGGTAATTTTTATTTCTTCTTCTTCAAAAATAAAATAAACAAGAGGTCAATGACCTTGAAGCTCTACTGATTGATTTTGATTTCAGGTAGTAGTCGCTACAAACTTGTTTTTTGAAAATTTCTTTTTAGCCGTGGCGGCCATCTTGAATTTCCGGCCGACCTGAAATTTTGCTAGGATCAATTAGACATCAAGAGCAACATTCCTGTGAAGTTCATGAAAATCCGTCAAGTAGTTTCAGAGGAGAAGTCGCTACAAGTTTTCATTATATAACTCTATGTAAACAAAGATGGCCACTGGCAGCCATGTTTAATGTCGAATCAAAATAATTTTCGACTCGGATAACCATCATGTCATGCTGATCATTTTAGAAAAAGTCCCATATCAATATCACTTATAGTTTTCAAGAAGTAGTCGCTACAAACTTATTTTTTAAAAATCTATTTTTAACTGTGGCAGCCATCTTGAATTTCTGGCCGATCTGAAATTTTGCTAGGATCAATTAGACATTAAGAGCAACATTCCTGTAAAGTTTCATGAAAATCCGCCGAGTAGTTTCAGAGGAGTAGTCGCTACAAGTTTTTACTATATAACTCTATGTAAACAAAGATGGCCGCTGGCAGCCACGTTTAACGTCGAATCAAAACGATTTTTGATAAGGACCAACATCATGTCATGCTGATCATTTTAGAAAAAGTCCCATATCAATATCACTTATAGTTTTCAAGAAGTAGTCGCTACAAACTTGCATGAAAAACTATTTTTAGCCATGGCGGCCATCTTGAATTTCCGGCCGACCTGAAATTTTGCTAGGATCAATTAGACAGCAAGAGCAACATTTCTGTGAAGTTTCATGAAAATCCGTCAAGTAGTTTCAGAAGAGTAGTCGCTACAAGTTTTCATTATATAACTCTATGTAAACAAAGATGGCCACTGGCAGCCATGTTTAATGTCGAATCAAAATAATGTTAGACTCCGATAACCATCATGTCATGCTGATCATTTTAGAAAAAGTCCCATATCAATATCACTTATAGTTTTCAAGAAGTAGTCGCTACAAACTTGTATTTCGAAAATCTATTTTTAGCCATGGCGGCCATCTTGAATTTCCGGCCGACCTGAAATTTGGCTAGGATCAATTAGACATCAAGAGCAACATTTCTGTGAAGTTTCATGAAAATCCGTCAAGTAGTTTCAGAGGAGTAGTCGCTACAAGTTTTCATTATATAACTCTATGTAAACAAAGATGGCCACTGGCAGCCATGTTTAATGTCAAATCAAAATAATGTTCGACTCGGATAACCATCATGTCATGCTGATCATTTTAGAAAAAGTCCCATATCAATATCACTTATAGTTTTCAAGAAGTAGTCGCTACAAACTTATTTTTTAAAAATCTATTTTTAACTGTGGCAGCCATCTTGAATTTCTGGCCGATCTGAAATTTTGCTAGGATCAATTAGACATTAAGAGCAACATTCCTGTAAAGTTTCATGAAAATCCGCCAAGTAGTTTTAGAGGAGTAGTCGCTACAAGTTTTTACTATATGACTCTATGTAAACAAAGATGGCCGCTGGCAGCCACGTTTAACGTCGAATCAAAACAATTTTTGATAAGGACCAACATCATGTCATGCTGATCATTTTAGAAAAAGTCCCATATCAATATCACTTATAGTTTTCAAGAAGTAGTCGCTACAAACTTGTATTTTGAAAAATTATTTTTAGCCGTGGCGGCCATCTTGAATTTCCGGCCGACCTGAAATTTTGCTAGGATCAATTAGACATCAAGAGCAACATTCCTGTGAAGTTTCATGAATATCCATTCAGTAGTTTCAGAGGAGTAGTCGCTACAAATAAAAGTTAACGGACGGACAGACAGACGGACGGACAGACGGACGGACGCCGGACGCCGCACCACTGCATAAGCTCTGCTGATCTCTGATCAGTAGAGCTAAAAATTATAAGAAAATTTGCTTAAAGTATGAAACACTATTAAAAATGTGATTTCAATCTTGGAAGTTCTCAGTAGTATGTTTTACTATTTTTGCCTTGTGCCGAGGCCATTTTCCGTTTGTCGTATAAAATGAAAAATAAAAAATAAAATTTCACCCCCAGCCCCTATTTTGAAATAAATTTGGATGAGAAACTAGCAATTTATTATGGCCTTAGGTGTTTTGTTTGTGCTATGTGCAATGCTAAGTTTTACCAGTGTCAGTTCCTTTTTGTTGCTTTTGTGATACCGGACCCACCTGTGAACCCTAAATGTGCATCATGGTTTTTTGTTTTTTTAAACAATAATCTTCAAACAGATATGAAATTTGTATCATTTTATTTCAAACATCAATAAACATTACCTTAGCCTCTGCGACTTCAATGGCCTCATCCCACATGTGCATTTCTTGGTACATCTCCATTGCCTCGTCCACGTGGTTCTGCTCCAGGTAGATGCTCTCAGCTTCCTTGAAATTCTTCTCCATGATGGCTAGGCGTGCCCTCACCTTGTAGTTGTTAAATCCATCTCCGCCACTAATCTTGGCCATCTCCTCGGCTATACGGAATGTCTCCTTCATGAATCTAGCCTTGGCCACGTCACCAAGGGCGGCGTAACATCTAAATGATGAGATCAACAGTATATATACTGGCATAGGTCATCTGTATGTCAACTCAATGTACAGATAATAATAATCAACATAATCAAAAGACTTGATTGTAAATTAATTTATATTTTTAATCAGCAATAAATCCAGACTAATTTTAAATCGAGAATGAATGTCGATACAATACCATTTACCATATCATTTTAAATCAGAAAATTGGAGATATCACACAGACGCATTGTAATAAACACAGACACATTGTAATAAATCACTTCATTTTTAAGCAAACAAAATACATGAAGTTAAGTACCACAAGTATACATTTGTGTTACACCTGATGGAAACTCGGCGCATAAAAACAACAGTGTTTTTATTCAATCAAACTTAAATAAAAAAAATAATTATAAAATCAAATTAGTCCATTAACCAGTGTCAAGGTCCTAATCGGGGTCATATATTTCATTAAGATCAAACTATTAGGATCCAAGATATTAGTGGAAACCAGATTCAAATTCATTATTTGGGCCACTGTGACCTTTGACCAATTTACCACAATATCAATCGGCATTTTGATACCCTCAAGAGAAAACTCAAGATATTTGCAGTGTCTTTAAGATCAGACCATAATGTGAGGGAAACATGGCCCAATCAAATTCACATACAAACATCATAAATGTTAAATGCGACTAAACCGTTCTTGAAAAGAGTGAAACAATGTTCTACATGGTAAAATGTTAACCTCTCAGCAATGTGCAGTTTTTTGTCCTCCATGGCTAGTTTACTCAGTGTTTTCCACATGGCCTCTGTCTCTACTGACATCTCAAGGGTCTCCAGGAATGCTACAGCTCTGTAATAAAGCAGGTGAAAGTATGAAAATCATATTGAGTAATATTACAACAAAATACACATAATTGCATACCTGGTAAGAACACAATTCTTTTTTTTTATTAAAGTCAATTTTCCTGTTGGTTTATCTACAAAATGTGAACTATTATTTATAAGCTAAGAAAGCTCTCTGACAGTTCTGGCCTGGAACTCACCAACCATTCTTGAGAATATTCTCAGACTTAATCCCAAGTACGCAAATTTCAATCACAAATTTTTCTATAAGTTTACAAAATAACGTTCAGAACAAGCTGCTATGTATAAATATGATGCATACTAGTAAATAGCAACTTCTTAGGATCGTTTATCTTTAAATGTCATGGAAATATTTGTGAACAAATATTCAGTACTTGAGCTGAAGTCTAAGAAGAGTTTGAAGAATGGTTGGTGAATTCCAAGTCAGGTGATTGGGGCTAATACAGTATATATCTAAAAATTATCAGTTTTTTTTCTCCATATATCAAAATATGTGCACATTTGGTATGTCTAAACAACCACATGGGAGATCCCAAAACAAACTCATTAATCCAGGGGTATACCGCTCCAGGAAGGGTTAACAATTAATAAAATAAATATTATGGTTTGCAGCAGCGATTTTTAAAAATAAGCACTATTGACCTGAACAATAATGATTATATATACCTCTCTAAATCACCGTCATCAATAGCTGTACCAAACTCAATGAGTCCTTCATCCAGGGTATAGGAGATGGAGG
Source organism: Cyrtodaria siliqua (assembly GCA_037043455.1). Classification (NCBI taxonomy): domain Eukaryota; kingdom Metazoa; phylum Mollusca; class Bivalvia; order Adapedonta; family Hiatellidae; genus Cyrtodaria; species Cyrtodaria siliqua. Next base: position 19,491 of record JAWPHD010000317.1, on the reverse strand, counting down.
TGACACCCTCGTTCACAATCACCTCTGTCTTTCCCTCTGTTCTCTCCAGGTCTACTATCTCTCCCTGCACAAATACAGACAACATCATTTTTAAATACAAACATTTAACGAAGAATTCACTTCCTTAAAATATTGGACTGATTTGTCTTACATCTAGTTCAGATAATCCTGTTCGAGTCCTGGGACTGGACAATTGAATTCAGTTAAATCTTCACCTGTTCCTGGGACTGGACAATTGAATTCAGTTAATCCTCACCTGTTCCAATCCTGGGACTGGACAATTGAATTGAATTTTAATGGTTCATCATCAACACATTGTTTAGATTATTTCTAGCCACCCCAGAGTGGACACGTAGAAATCTGAACCCAGAGTGGACACGTAGGAATCTGAACCCAGAGTGGACACGTAGGAATCTGAACCCAGAGTGGACACGTAGGAATCGGAACCCAGAGTGGACACGTAGGAATCTGAACCCAGAGTGGACACGTAGGAATCTGAACCCAGAGTGGACACGTAAGAATCGGAACCCAGAGTGGACACGTAGGAATCTGAACCCAGAGTGGACACGTAGGAATCGGAACCCAGAGTGGACACGTAGGAATCTGAACCCAGAATGGACACGTAGGAATCTGAACCCAGAGTGGACACGTAGGAATCGGAACCCAGAGTGGACACGTAGGAATCGGAACCCAGAGTGGACACGTAGGAATCGGAACCCAGAGTGGACACGTAGGAATCTGAACCCAGAGTGGACACGTAAGAATCGGAACCCAGAGTGGACACGTAGGAATCTGAACCCAGAGTGGACACGTAGGAATCGGAACCCAGAGTGGACACGTAAGAATCGGAACCCAGAGTGGACACGTAAGAATCGGAACCCAGAGTGGACACGTAGGAATCTGAACCCAGAGTGGACACGTAAGAATCGGAACCCAGAGTGGACACGTAGGAATCTGAACCCAGAGTGGACACGTAGGAATCTGAACCCAGAGTGGACACGTAGGAATCGGAACCCAGAGTGGACACGTAAGAATCGGAACCCAGAGTGGACACGTAGGAATCGGAACCCAGAGTGGACACGTAGGAATCTGAACCCAGAGTGGACACGTAAGAATCGGAACCCAGAGTGGACACGTAGGAATCGGAACTCAGAGTGGACACGTAAGAATCGGAACCCAGAGTGGACACGTAGGAATCTGAACCCAGAGTGGACACGTAGGAATCGGAACCCAGAGTGGACACGTAGGAATCGGAACTCAGAGTGGACACGTAAGAATCGGAACCCAGAGTGGACACGTAGGAATCTGAACCCAGAGTGGACACGTAGGAATCTGAACCCAGAGTGGACACGTAGGAATCGGGTAATCGTGATCCACTCTTACTTGCGAATATATTCCTATGGTTCTTCAACATGCTTTGAGGAAAGACTTCAATACACACGACTGCGCGGTTTACATTCCAATTTGACGGACAAAACTAAGGAAAATATATCTTGCCTAATGCCTAAGGATACACCATAGTAACCCGGTGGCGCCAGTGAGACTTGCTGTCCACTGAGCCACTAGGGCTATATCGGACTAAGACAAGCTACTCAGATGGTGATGTTATAAGCTTAGGACACAAACGATCAAAACATTTCAAAAGTGGTCATATTTTGTGGTATTTTATATTGTGGAAAGAATCTACAACTTCCAGATGCGTATCAGAAAGAAATATCCAAACTGGAATCATCACGTTAGGTAAATAAAGACTATCTCTAATTGTGCAGTGTTAATTAACTGTACATTTGTTATATAATACATATGTTGGCATATTTCTCATATGGCTATAATGTTTTATTTTGCTTGTAAATGATATTTGAATGTGAAAGCTTCCTATTCAGCAAAAACAGTCATAATAAATTTTACATACCATAGCATAATAACTTACTTTTAGTGGGAACATTGTGACCCTCTCCGGTGCATCCATATTATACCACACACACAGGTTGCCCCTGTTCTGTGCCACAACCACATCACTGCCAGGCACCCACTGTACGTAGGAGCAGTAGTTCAAGATGGTCGTCCTCTGTTGGGATGCTACATCATACAGGTTGAGCTACAAAAAAGAAACACCTTAGTATTATATTCAGGCAAAAATGAATACTAACCTGTAGTTTTCTCAATATACAATTTTTCAACCATGGACGAAAATAGAAAACATACTTTCTTGAATTTTACCAATGTTATAGCATTGATTGGGAAACAAACTATATCACTTTCAATGTGAGCATGACTTCATTTCTGTGGGAAAAGAGTTGAATTGGATTTTATAGTCGCACGAACAGCTAAGGTCATATGGTGACTTTCCAGCTTCCATTGGTGGAGGAAGACTCCTCTGGGCAATTTTCGAAGATGGCAGGCACCTGGGTAGAATTACCCATGTTTCGCAAACCAGCTGGATAGCTTCCTCCCATAAAGATTCCTGGTCCCTTGAAGGCTTGAACCCACAGCGGTGAGGGCCAAGTGATTTCAAGAAACCAATGGACAACCACTGTACTCTATCATTTACTATGCCAAGACAGAATCAAATTCAGGTGGCATTTGGTGAGAAGTGAGTAAGCAGTTATAATAATCGAGGATTCTATGACACAGCGTTGTATCTTCTTATATGTAGCTATAACAGTGTTTTTCTGAACCCTCAAAATGTTAATGTACCTAAATATATTTGAGGAAAAAAATCACTAGAAGGACACTTACCCGGAGTCTCTTGTCCCTGAATAGCAGCTTTCTGCCAGTCTCATTCAGCTGAAACAGAAAATAGGTATGCACTAACACATACAAGGGTATATAACATTTTTGGTACAGATTTCCCGAGATTTCTGAGAGACGGGAAAGTGATAATTACTACCGAGATATTTCCCAATTCACAGATGTTTTGGAACTTCTTTTTACTTAGTTTTCTTCAGCTAAGTAAGTACTAAATATTCGGCGCTTAAAGCTGCGTGCATAAACAACGAGGAAACAACGTAAATTAACAAGTGACCTAACACAGTTGTGTCAACGTCATGTAATCCTTTGCTTGATTTGTATCAATGATAAACGTTGTATTTCATGTTTCCCAATGACTGTAAATGAACTCGGACTGATTATAAATCCTCAAGAAAATTGTATATCATAATATTCAAGAGATTTGGGTTATTTATCCTTCAATTTGAAAAACTTCAATTTACTAATTGGTTAATCCGAACCTTCTGACCTTACAAGCCCTATTTACAGTTTTGATGTTTCATCTGGTTGTGTACGATTGGTTAGGCTAAATTATTGTAAAAATTCGACCAGACGCCGCAGACACAGTTAAAAGTGCATGACTGTGTTTTTTCAGTTTTTACTATAGAAGTTCCTCTGACTCTAAAAAGCCGCAAAAAAAATAATTAAAAAAGGCTTTTAATGTATTTTTCTGTGTCAATAATGACAGATGCTTTTAGAGGTGATTACATGCGGAGATTCGCAACTTACTCTTTCAGCTAGGTAATACAAGAAATATCATGTATGCACTTTCATTTGCCACTGTACACAAACTGTCAAATCTTTAAACAAAATTCTGCAAATGGTCTCAAATTAAAGAAAATTGTATTTTGAATGCATTTGCATTTTCAAAATATCTCTGTTTATTAAAATTGTCAAAAGATATTATTTATAATACTTCCAGTAGTTGCAGCATTTCTGCTGAAAATTGTAACAATTTGTTACTTTTTACAACAGGAGTTTGAAAACTTATTAGTCTTTAATTAAAGAGAATAAAATCCTGCGCGCATTGATATTTTTATATTCTTTCTGTCTTAAATATAAGAAGAGAAAATCATGAACAAGATTTTGCAGTTTTACCTTGTGTCATATGGGATTATTTGAGATTTGAATATGACAAATACGATTTTGCAGTTTTACTTGTGTCATATGTGATTATGTGAGATTTGAATACGACAAATACGATTTTTGCAGTTTTACATTGTGTCATATGTGATTACGAGATATTTGAATATGACAAATACGATTTTGCAGTTTTACTTGTGTCATATTTGATTATGTGAGATTTGAATATGACAAATACGATTTTGCAGTTTTACATTGTGTCATATGTGATTATTTGAGTATGGTATGTGCCCACTATTGGATTTCTGGAATAGGCTAAACTGCAAAAGTTACTCACCTCTAGCCAGTCTATCTTGGACTCGTGATTTATCTGGCCAATGTTGATGCCACTCAGCAGGTCCACTGTAATAATGGCAGCAGTGTTCAACTAGTTACATTACAATACAATCACTGTATTCTAATCATCAGTCATTGCAACAGAACTTGGAATATTTCCCCCAATTTTCATCATATCTTCAAGCTACCTTTCTTATTTCTCAAAATGAATACAAGAGGGCGAATCCTTGGTGGCTGCAGAACCCAACAAATACAAATGGGTCCTACAGCTTTATACTGAATGTATACAAGTCAAATGAACAGGATCAAGACTAAAGACGGGCATCCATTTGCATGTGATCCATGCTCCGTGTCCGTATCCGTGTCAGTGAAAAATCAGTTATATAGAGAAAATGTTAGGAAGCATCCTTTGATCAGTTCCGTGTCCATGTCCATGACGAATCGCATAATGTGCAATTTTGACGGACAAGGTTGCAGTGACGCAGATACGAACACAGACCACGGATCATGTACAAATGGATGCCTGGCTTTAAGTAACATATTCTGAAAGTTTGCATCACCTCCTGTAGATATGCCTCGTAAAGTATTCTGGACGTTTGAATCACCTCATGTGGACACTGGAGGTTGAAGCCTGCAGCTATGGTATATCCACTCAGACAAGACTAGCTTCCAGAACGCGTTACTTTACTAATAATCCTGTTTTATTTGTATTAAACATTATTATGCTGTACATACCACCATTTGTATCAGTTTGTCCACAAGTAATTGTCAACCAATCTTTTCATTAGAATGGAAAGAGGTCATATATATGCCAAAAGGTACAAGAGCTGTCGGAGAACAGCGCAGCTCGACTATTCGATTTTTCAGAGAATAATAAATTTATAGCTAGTATGTACCATCAGAAAACAAGGCTACAACAATGTGGAGTGGGGTTGGGAGCACAACATAACTATGTGTAAGAATTGAAAACGACAGAAATATGTAAAACACATATGTGTAAGAATTGACTAAAACAATACAGAAATATGTAAAAAAAAAATGTGGAGGGGAGTGGGGGTGGGGGGTGGGGGGAGGAGGGAGCCCATGCCCCAATATGGGTGAAGTAATAAGATGTATAATGCTATAACAAATCCCAAACCAAAATTATAGATATATACATGCTTACATGCAAACCTAGATCTGCCTTTATTGCACATTTTATGGGCCATCACAATTTGGGTTCCATGGGAGCCCAGAATTTGTAGAAGACAAAATTACTTATCCAACCCTTTACAACATACTATAAGGAAACCAGTTCCAAAATTTAGTTCAGCTAGGACAAGAAATGTAAGAGATATAGACCTGTAAACACAGCTTACATGCAAAATTTGATGTGAAACAGACATATTTTAAGGGCTATCATAATTTGGGTTCCATGGGAGCCCAGGGGTTACAGGAACCAACATTACTGAAGCAGCCCTTACCATAATGCTATAAGGAAGCTAATGGCCAAATTTGGTTGTGCTAGGGTAAGAATTGTAAGAGATATAGACTTGTAAACACAGCTTACACGCAAAATTTGATGTGAAATGGGACACATTTTATGGGCTATCATAATTTAGGTTCCATGGGAGCCCATGGGTTACAGGAACCAAAATTGCTTATGCAGCCCTTAAGATAATGCTATAAGGAAGCCCATGAACAAATTTGGTTGTGCTAGGATAAGAAATGTAAGAGATATAGACTTGTAAACACAGCTTACACGCAAACCTTGATGTGGGACGCCGATGCTGACGCCAACGCCGAAGCCGACCCCGGGGTGATTACATAAGCTCTCTTATTCTTCGAATAGTCAAGCTAAAAATGCATTTCAATCATCACATTATCACTACGCATACATTTATGAAATATTCTTGTCACAATCCAGTCCAACCTCGTGTGGTTACCATGACAACAAAACTTAGTCTGGTACCATGACTGCCATGACATTCTAAAGTTTTGGACACCAGATTACATGTATCTTTATGTATACAATTGAAATATTTTTCATAATATTTATATACAAGTCATGCTAACAAAATGACCAAATAAAAATATATGTCAGTTTCATGTTAATTTCAGGAATAAAGCAAAATAAGCTTCAGTTTGCTGTTTTGTTTTATCTGATAAACCACAGACAAACATACTTATAGCGATAGTTTTCAGATCCATGAGGTAGGCAATCTTCTTGTTGTCCTCCACGCCCCTCTGTTTCCTCTCGTTCAGCCGTACACTGATCAGATGTGGGTTCATGAACTCTGTCCTCACACACCCCAGGATCTCATTGTTGCCGTACTCCAGCAGCGTCAGTTCCCCGGCATTGAATATCATACACACCTAAAACAGTGGCATAAATGCTTGACTCAAGAATAAACACATTTCTTTTGATCTGACAATCTGTTGCATGATTAAGAAGCTCTGAAGACCTTCTTTCAAGCAGATCCAATTATTATGTTCATTGATAAACATGACAATTTCTATAGGTGGAAGTCTAAGATGGGGCTTTCTGGCATGCGTGACCAGATATTGAGGATATCTATTTTTACGCATTTGATGATACTAACACATGGCAGCAGACACAGGTTACCTCAATCAACAATAACATTGAAAAGGTCAACAGATACCCTGTGAAAATAAAGGTACAAAATGCTGGCTATGTCAACACATAAAATGTCATTTTCATGCAAAAAACAATGGGTGTCCAGGTCAGATAGGGAAATTCCAACCCTCATTGTAGTCAATCCCAAATACAAGTCCCTGAGCGGTACTTACATTTTCATTGTCAAAGTAGTATTTCTCATTGCCTCCCGAGCTTTGCCAAGGTACCTGAAACAACAAGGTGACAGTATGCCATTAGTTATGTGGTCATGTAGGTAAATGTTTCAACAAATTATTTTTTAACAAGTGTTAAGTTGCATACTTATATCACTAAAGCAAGTAGATTTCTTTGTTTGTTTGAATGGTGTTTTACGTCATTTTTAGCACATGTTAGGCCATAATATGATTTTTTGTGGTAGAGGCAGACCACCTCATTTTTTCTGAGTAAAACTAGTACTGTATACCTCCCGCCATCCGTAAAAATCGACAATTTCTCACTTACCAACTCGAAATCAGAATAATGAGTTGAATATAATTGAATAAAATATACAAACATCGAGTTTACAAATTAGATAAAAAATAATAGTGTGTTGAGCAGAGTTATTTAATTGTTTAATTGATCATAATTAGATATAAAATAAGTTCACACAAATTAAACATTTCCTCTCTTTATTGTCGCTAATCTAACATAATGTTCACACAGCTTGGTTTTCTTTCACGCTTCGATTGAACTTAAGCGTCACATAAAATCAATGGCTGCCGTCGCATGGCAACAAATCACACCTTAGAGTTTCAGTTGGGTATTTATCACAAATATACAATCTTCATACTGTTAAAAACTTCGAGTTTGGGTTGGTATTTGAGAAATAATATTCGAATAACCGAGGATAAATTACATTCAATTATATAGTTGTGCCGGGATCGGAGAATGTGTTCGAGTTATCGATGGTATTCGAGAAATCAACGTTTTACATGGGTAAAATCTGGTATCAAGGATTTGTTATGAATTTGACAATTTAGCTACTTTAGCTACAACACATACCTCACTGAGTTTGTTATTCTGCAGATCCCCCAGGAGTATAGTGTCCGACGTGTGAGAAACGAGGTAGCGATCTTTGCCCATGATTCTGACCTCATCTATCTCATAGCCATAGTGAGACTTGAGGATGATGCGAGAGTTGTTGGACAGGTTCTTTACAATCACCTGGTTGGGGCCGACATGCGTCATCTCAAACTTGTTCTTGTAGATGGTTCTCTTGAGGCAGCAGTCAAACAACTCCACTCCACCACACAGGGTGCCCTGAAACAGATGGCATGGTAGGCGATTGGTGACTTGCACTGAATGTAATGTTAACACACATACATATCTACTTTTCATAGTCCTTAACATACTATAAAATGCAAAGAAATACAGATCAGGCTCCTTTGTAACCCTTTTTGAAACTGTCCTAACTACAACTATCACTAAAGGCGATTAATACCCCTGCGAAAGCGTACCCCAAGACAATATGCGCATCTCCACTTCATACTGTTGCTTCTCATAAAGTGTTGTGAAATTCTACCCAGGGGTTATGGAGAAATAGGACGGACAAGATTTTGAACAGACCAACCAGCTGGATAACCGAACGACTGCCTGTCCTTCAGAGTGACTCCTATATACTCCCTCAAACTTCGTTTGCAGGGTTAAAATTAATAAATTATTTGTTCGAGATTCATCATATTGATGCCGAAAACTTTGTAATCTTGAAATCTGTCAACGCCTTATTTATGCTGTAGAAGCATACAGATTGCACTCACCACTGTGACCCTGGCTCCATCTTTCTTCCATCCCAGGGAGGTAATTGTGTACAAGTTTCTGATCTCCTTGACTTTGGGGTCATCCCACATCTGTCTCCGGGGACTCCAGTTTAACACACGCAATCTGTAATGGAGATATTTTATGAAAGTGTTATCAAGGTAAACATTATCTGTAACAGCTGCGACACATCTTTAAACATTTGATAACAACTATCATGTTCGTCCATGGGACACAGATGTCCAACTCTGTAATTTGAGTAGATAACCCTTTTTTAAATATTTTCTCTTTAAAACAGTTTATAACAGAGCAAACACTCTTGGTCCCAAGTTGTCATCATCATTATCCTGATTAAGAAATTGTCTTAAAACAAACCAAGCAGTTGTGAATGAGTAAGCTAAACAGACTGTGGAAAAAAGTAACAAAATATGCCCCCTCCGCATTAATGTCTGGGTCCATATAGAGGATCTTACATAAAGTGCCCATTTGTTTTATATTTTATTAAACGATTTCCCAAAAGTGATATGATGCGATGGCTTGCCAAACATAATGTCTTTTTTGCCTGTGACTTTAATAAATTCAATAAAAATTGATGCGAGATTCTATTTATCAAACCATAATGTCTCATAACATCAGAAAACGAGTTTAACTTGACGTCAAAGCATAATTAAGTTGCGGACTATCAAAAGTATAGAACTGTGTTTATATAACACTCTCAAGCCATAAGTAATGTGATAAAACTAAATATCAACCGCTTAAACAGCGAGACTGGTGACAGTTAAGTTTATACACTACTGAGAATTCTAATGTAGATTTAAAGGGACACATGACACCCTTGATTTGTTTAATACGTGCAGCATCTGGCCTTGAATTCACCAACCATTCTTGAGAATATTCTTAGACTGAAGTCCAAGTATGCAAATTTCAGTTGAAAATATTTCTATAAATTTTAAAATATAAACATTCATAACAAGCTGCTGTGTATAAATATGAGAAATACTAATAAATAGAAACTTCATGTAATTATTTATCTTTGAAGGTAATGGGAATATGCAAATCATTATTAATAATTATCTGAATAGTTCAAAGCAAATTGTTTTGCATCTTACTAATTGTTGATTATAGTGAAACAATATTATCTTTAAACCTATGGTAGAATAATGAAGACAAATTGAAAACTCAAAATTTAATTTTATTTAAATAAATGCAAGCATGTTTAAAGTCAAAATAAAACTGAAAACTGGGTTACTTAATCAAGGTGCTAATTTTAATACTTGATAAATTCTTCAAAACTGCCATGTGTCCCTTTAATAATGAGTGTTGATGGACATGGCCACCTCTTAACACATAAAAATAAATTGAAAACTTCTACACTACCTGTCATAACTGCCCACAACAATGGACTGACCACTAGGGCTACAGACAGCTGTAGTAAACTCATGTTCATCATCTTCACGGCTGTAGTCAAAATGCTGGAAACTTCGTCCCTCACGTCCGTAAGCTATGATCCTCTTGTCACACCCGGCAGCCACTATGGCATTCTGGGAGTATGCTAGGGCGTATGGGGGACATGGGTGAGTGCTGATCTTACCCTAAAATAAAAAAATAAAACGTGTGAAAAAAATATGCATTTCAATGTGAATTAAAGTTTTTGGCAGCATTGCCATCATCATACTTGGGATTAGATATACTTTTATTCAAACACGAATCCCTCACAAATATTTCTCTTGAATAGTGGATGCTTTATTTTCATTTTATAACATACCACTTCACACACCGCTCCTGTTTCGGGGTTTTATATTTGATAGAGACATGCTGCTCAGTATAGCTAGGAAATAATGTCATGTGGATATTGGTAAAGCAAATGCTGTGAAATGAGGATACGTTTAGATATGCAACACTGGCCATATAAATCTGCCTCAAAACATTAAGACTGTGGACAGGCTGTACAAAGGCTACATACTATGCCACCAAGAGTTTCTACAAATTGAGCATAAAAAGACTATTGGGACGCTTGTTTCAGCCAAAGGATATTTGAACTTTTAAGACAAAATTCTTAGTACCTAAAGAAGTGTATATCGGTGAAACAGACATTTTTAATGGTAAATAAAAATATATCGGTTGAGAAATAAACATTTCAAGTGCAAAAGTTGTTTTTATAGGGATTTTTTTATTCAATATTAATTAAAAAATGCATTAAATGTGTTGGATATATGTAAATTAGGACACTCTAGAAGTTTAATTGCAAAATATTAGGGTTAACTAAGTTATTTGTGATTTCTTAATTTTCTGCTGTCCCAGCAACATGGAATTTACAAGGAAAAAGCCTCACAAGAAAGTATTTTGGCTGTAATTTTTTTTATTTCACAACAGATTTTTAAAAACTAAGGTATTTTATTTACCACTAAAAACATCAGTTCCAAAGATATATAATTTATGGTTGTATTATTAAAATTGCTCATGTTAATGCTTAACATCTTTCGGCTGAAACAAGCCCCCAAACAATAGGTGCACCTACCTGCTGGTCGCCGGAGCCCTCGTCATCAAAGAAGAACCTCACTATGGAGCCATCAGCATGGCCAGACAGGAAACCTTTGCCAGAGGGACTGAAATGTACAGGACAAAATATAACACAACTTTAGTTTCTTCTTATAACTCTGCTGACATCTCTGACACCACACTACACTTTGGAACTGATATAAAGACTTTTGTTCACTTAATTACACTTAATAATGTGTGTATTTCTAGCAATAATAACCTTTATTCTGAAGGTGTAATATTATATACCTAGTTTATTATAATAAAAGGGTTTCAAAAAGGTGTTAAATAAGAAACAGAACACTGGATTTATGAAGTACATTTAATTCATTCATGTCTGTGGCCGAGTGGTTAGAGTCTCCGACGTGAAATCACATGCACCTCGACACTGTGGGTTCGAGCTCTGATGGGACCAGGAATCTTTATGTGAGGAAGATATCCAGCTGGCTTACGGAACTACGTTGGTTCTACCCAGGTGCCTGCCTGTGCACGAAATGACCAGATGGGCACCTGGGGTCTTCCTCCATCAATGCAAGCTGGAAAGTCGCTATACAATCTTTAATAGCTGTTGGTGTAACTATAAAATACAATTTAATTAAATTAATTCATTCAAATAAAGATTCAAAACTAAGCTGTGTTAAAGCAATGTACGTACTTAGAAGCCAGAGAGACCACATATGAATCTGTGCCGTAGATCGTGGACGATTTGTTGGTCTTGATATTCGCTGCACGCACCTGAAAAAAAGGAGAATATAGATACATGTTTCCTTTCACTTTTTAAACACAAAGACAAACAGTCAAGTTAAATTATTGTATTTCTAAGGTTTATAGTGCTGCTGCCATTACGACACAGTAGTCTACAATATTATGGGTGCACGTTAATGATAGGGGGATACATTTGATTGTAAGTGGGGTCTTCGGTTTTAAGTCAAATTCAAGTTTTTTGACATGTTTACCAGAATTGACAGGCCCGAAATAGATTTAGAGGGCCCTAAGACTATTGTGATCTCAATGTATTTAATCATACAGTGTGTGTTCTTTAAATAAATGTGCTCATTGACAATATAATTACAATATATAGATATTGTTTTCCTAATTAGAATTCTCAAAACTTCTAAAAGAATATTATACTGTAGAGCATTACTACTACTTTTCAACACTTATCGAAACTTCGAAATTAAAATAAATGCATTTATGTGCTGAATATTAAAGAGTGTTGTGCAGAAACTCCATTCTTCCATAAGTCAATAAACCATAACCTCCCACACCACCCCCACCCAAATACGACTTTTTAGTTGGTCATATACAAACCTAGTCTGAACTGGGCCCTTAAGGTGTCCGTAATTATTCATGAGCTCGGCCATGGTCCAATTATGAAGATATCGAGCCGTATGCTTTGGTGAATTATCAAAATGGAGGATGCATGCATGAATGAATCTTTCTCCAGTGAAAATTCTGACAATTCTTCATTATGGCAGATTTGAGTTTAGGCGAGTTTCATGGCTACATGGACAGGAATAAAGTCATAGGCTATCTGAGCCAGTTGGGTCTGTCAGAGAATCGTCAAGTAGCGGGGAATCTATCAATTCCGACACACTTCATAAAATAAAAAGGGAAAACCCACCTCCTAATCATCTTTTTATACTTCTACTGATAAAAAAAACATGCAGTTACCTTTCCATCTGCAAGACCAAATACTACTGGTTGATCCGGTGGCCATATGAGACAGGTTACTGCACTCTGCTGCACAAACTTGTTACAAATCACCTTCTTCTCTCCCCTAAAAAAAAACATGGTACCTTGTTTTATGCACTATTGGTATTGACATATTCTATTTACTGACTGATTGTTCTGTTAAAATATTCATGTAGAGAACCCTGACTGCCTTTATTCTTTAACAGGCATCGCAAAAATTTGAGATATATACATGTATATAACCTACATATTGGAGAATCCAAACTCAATGTTATAGACACAATACGGCTTTAACCATCCAGCTCAAACCCCAAAACTGTAACGTCAAATTAAGAGTTACCAACTTGTTCATTCAAATTCATTTTACAAATATTCAATCACGAGTATTTTAAGAACCTGTGAATAAACCTATACTTTTAATCAGCACATATACATTATTATAAGACTTGAAAACATGGATAGAGCTTTGATAAACGGTTTTGTATTGTAATTTTGCCTATATTTGGCAGGTTAGTTTCATTAAATCATTTTAATAATGTACATGGGCTTCTATCGAGGTTAGATAGTATTGAAAGAAGAAAATCTCACTCAGCTCAGAATAAACTTGAATAAGATAACTCTGCTACTTACCAGTCATCTCCAATCTTGTACACATAAACGATATTGTCCGTCTGACCCACCGCCAACTTTGTGGAACAATTGGAGAACGCAATACCTTTGATGGTGTAACTTCTCTTACCAAACTGTCAAAATATTTTCATTACATGAAGAATTACATAAGTTATTAAGCTCCAGATAAAAAGCGTATCTGCGTAATTACGCATAAGTTACAACCACTATTCTCAACTTTGAGTTAGTTGGTTTGAGTTACATTATATTTAGCAATTAATTTTTGTATGTAAGTTTTCTTATACTGACTTTTGAATCAGTCAGTTGGAGACAATATTCTCACCTTTGGGTCCGCTGGTTTGAGGGAGAACTTGTCCCTCTTCTCGCCTTGCTCATCATACAGAAGTATTACACGGTCGGATGTACACACAGCAAATTTCAGATTGTTGGGAGACCAAGCCATTGCACAAATCTTTGCTGCTCCATCCTAAATGCAAATCACAATATTATTAATAGCATTAATGTGACACTGGCATTTTTCTGCCTGGCAAGTGATGCTTTAATTTTTTTTTAAATATTTGGAGGATATTTGTTGTTTTGTAGTGAATAGCAGATTTTATTTTATTTATGAGAAGCAAACTTTATATTTTCATGAATGGGATGTTTGATCATGTTGAATAAGAAGTTAGATCATGTAGAGATGAAACAAAAATCTGTTATCAACAACAAATATCCTCTTTATATTATCTAACTGAAAATAACTTTTGTCATTTTTGATGGGATGAAAGTGTCAGTAGCTTTCAGGAGAGTTGTCTTGAAGTCAATCCAGAGATCATTAGCTGAGATTGGACTGTTTATTGGAAGTTTTCGCAATACTGCCTCATGTGGTCTTTGAGCCATTCCATGTTGGCGGTTTTTTATGTGGTGTCTGTCTGATATGTTTTGCCTTGATGTCATGCTCAACAAAAACAATTTCATCGTCTGACTTTCCTACGGGTTGTAGTCCTTTAATCCTATTAACAGGTGTAGGATTGTTTGTCAGGAACAGGTCTAAGGTTTTGTCTTGGCGTGTTGGAATGTCCACTACTTGGGTTAAACTGTGGTCTTTGACTCTATCAACTAACTGTTTTTGAGTATTAATTTTGGACACTCCAGGGGGAACATATAACCTGTCCACGTTACCATAGTAAAAATCCCCACTAATGCAAACATGGGCATTTCTGTAGGTCATGATCCTTGATAAGGATTCATTGAATTCGTCCAAGTATTCTGGGTCTATTTTATCGGGCGGATGGAAAAAATAACATAGATATAGCCCACAATCACCAGCTTGCACCAGATAAATTCATAATTTCACAGTTGCTGCTTAGTTCTGGTACTGCTATGAACATCCGTCCATGAGGATCACCAACTCTAGCCCTGCATAATACATCAAAGTTCATGGGGAATATCTCAGAACTCAGTATGTTTGGGGTAAGCCAGGACTCATTACCACACTAGCCTTGGGCTAGGATTTTAAACCCAATAGCCAAATATGGCTAAAGCCTTAAAAATTCCTTTAGCCAGATTAGAATGTCTTTAGCCAGACTTTTGCCGAGATATTTTAAAACTAATTGAAAGCGCTAAAACTTTGCGTTTGCGTACACATCAATAGTAAGTTAAAAGAGTATGCTTTATTAACCTATAGGGTATCAATATTTCTACATCATATGCATTCTGCTTTAGTACTAACTTACAGGTATAATTACATGTTGAGTTGTACAATATTCAAAACTTTTTAAAAATTGTATTTAATTTAATGTAATTTTATTTTTTAAAAATTGTAAAGACTGAAATTTAAAAAAGGACAGAATGAATGCATGCATATAATAAGACAATACAAAAATGCAGACTCTTGTCACCATTTAGTATTTTCATTAAATGCATTTCAATATGCTAACATTCAGAGAAATAAAATCAATAGCAATATATTTAAAAAATGTAAGGCTAAACTGAGACATATACAACAAGTTCAACTAACATGAGTTCCAAAGAAACTAGAAAGATCGCGCTGCAAATTCAGAAATGCTACATACACCAATATTTTGCGTAATCGCACCTTTTGTATTGTTTCATGTGGATTGAACAGTCAACCATAAAATGAACCTAATTCAGTAACAGCCGATCAAACACCGGTTCACACTTGCCATTGTTCCAGTTTACGCTACTGTGTGAACAACTAATTAGTAGGTACTTAAAGGGACACATGGCAATCTTGCAGTATTTGAAATGGGCGTCTCAATTTATATATCCAGTATCATTTTTACTTTTACCCTGGTTACATTTAAATAAATCAAATTTTAAGTATTCAATATTTCGTCTTATTATACTATAAGTAATAATAATAAGTGCAATAATATAAAAAAATAATAATATGGAAAAACAAACGGCTTAATACAATTCTTATAATTAACATTAATGATTGAACAAATGCAATTTATGTAGAAAAAAACTAACGGGACGTTGCTAGTTTTTAAAAAATCAAGATTGCCACGACTGTGTCCCTTTAACACTTATCAGTGATCGTAAAGTTCAAAAACACCGACGGGCTGAGTATCTCTGGCTAATTCGTAAGCAAACATTTTCAAACTTTCTGTTTTGATCAGCCATTTTGGCCGCCACATTATTTGATGTTTTACCCAGCTCGATCACACAGTTAAATCTGTGGATAATGTTGGGGACACAAACCAGTTGATTGACAGCAAGAGGCGGAACAGTGGGCAGAGTCTATCGCACCGACAATTTGACATAATTAGTTTATCTAATTCGCCAGACTGCCGATGTCTGGCGAATTTGGTGCGTATTTCTTACGGTTTTCATTCGCCAGTTCAGGTTACTTTTCGCCTATGGTGATTTGGCGAATGGTTAACGCGGGCCTAGCCATATATGATGTCTGGATTGGCGGTGTCTATAATTGTATTCAGTTCTGGGTTTTTGTTTTTGATAGATGGCCAGTTCATGATCAGGAATCTAAGCCAAGGGGATGATTAACTAATCACAGTAATGCCCTTTCGGCTTCTGCTGATTTATCGGTGATGAAGCTGCATTAGGAAGACCTATGTCAGTGGGAATCGGGCTATCTGGAGTTATTGACAAGGACTCAAAGCGGTTGCTGGTGTCAATATCTAATATTGAGTCAAAAAGGGAAGTGGAAAGGTTTGGCATGCCACATTTGAAACACTTCCAAGCCAAGCTCTGATTTAGCGACTTATTAAAAAGACTATAATTATGTAGCATGGTCAATCCCCTGACAGTCAACATGATACCATATATCCCACAAGTATCACACACTATACCTCTATCTTCCCACCCAACACTTTTGTTGCACAAGGGAAATGTGGGAGGGGAGGCTAGTTTCATATCTCTCCCCTCCACCACCTCCACTGGCCGGGCCGGGCCACTATACCTCTATCTTCCCACCCAACACTTTTGTTGCACACTCCACAAGGGAAATGTGAGGATTCACCAGCCAGTCGCCCCGGATTTGTTTCGGTATCCCAGGAATTCCCCATCAGAACAAGGAAAATATACAAGTATTTCAGTTTATTATCGACACTGGACTTGTCGTATTTTGAAAGTGACCTAAGAATAAATACAATACATTGTAATGAGACATGACAGAATCGTATAAATACGAAATAGGTGAACAGGGATAGCATTTCTGTCAGGAATCTTCTGACTGTTGTGCAATAAATTGCTGTCTTTATTCACAATTAATCGTTTTAGTTTGAAACACGGAAGCTAATTCAAAACCGGAAGTAACCTAAATTATAATCTGCAACCCCGAGATTCTTATAGTTTTATGAGATTATCCAATAATTTTGCATTTGTGAGATTATTTTCTCATCATTATCTATTTAAAATCACGATAAAATGGATGGAGGCACATTAATTCAAAGCTACAATAAAATATAACTTAATATAAGTAAATTATTTTCACATTTGATGATGTAACAATTTTACAGGTCATGTACGCATGGTTGAATTCTTGAATTAGACCCGTATCGCGGAGGTAATTAACACCTCTGCCCCTCTAATCCTTATGAAAACACTCCAATCAGGAGCTAAGGATGTACATTTGTCAGGAGTTTATACCTCAAGGCAATATTTGGTCAGATATGTCATTAATTGACACTGGGAAATTAATGTTTTGACCCACTTTTAAAGGGTCGTGGTCAGATTAAGGGATCGCGGCAAGTCGGTTTCAAAAGTTAAAGGATCGTGTTGCTGATACACCATAAATGGCTGGAGAAGGCCCTGCATCTCTGCTAAAATATGATAATTATATTATAGATGTGATGACTCTAGGTACAAATAATAAAATAATTGGAAAAAAATATACGTATATTTGTCATAAATAAAAGGATATTTCAAAATAATGCAAACATGTTGACAATTTCCTTATGATCTTTAAAACTCATCACCTCTGGTCTCCATAAAGGCAGTTTCTATTACCTTGAAGGTTATAAAACTCATTCATTTTTAGTCTGATGAGTCTGTTGTACATTATTGTTTCCAGAAATAGTCACTCATTGAATCTTATACAAGTTACTAACAAATACAGGATAAACAATATGTGCATACCTTGATACCAAGAACTTTTAAAATAATAAGCTCAATGAGGGTACCCTCTTTTCAAATATAATTCTTGACATTTTTACTTAAAACTGATTACATTTTATATCATAACAATTTAGTAGAAGGGTCACAGAAAGCATATGAGTTTCCTTTTTCTTTAAATAGTGTTTACAGTGGGGGTTTTCGTCAAACCATTTAAGTTTCTATTCATAACTTTCACATGACATCATCAAAATAAATTGACCAATCAGTAATCAATAAAATAAAACACCTCCACATTCTGGTAGGGGGTAAACTCGGTGTTTATCGTTGGTGCTCAACTGACTTTAGCCCTTTATAAAACTAGTTTATAGTGATAATTATATTAAAAGCTTTATTTTTTGTGTACATCTATGTATCTTCTTTTGGTGTTGTCGATTTTAAAACAGCAATATGGATACATTTAATTTAAATCATGGTCTAATGTTTTCATTTTTCATATAGAATTTGAGGATAAAGTCCGAGTAAACCCCTTTATTTTCACCTACTGAATATCTCAACCTACCGGAAGTTGACCAGATGTGAAAGTCATGAATGATACCATAGAACACGATGCTAATATTCAACCAGAATCCTTTCATATATAACTGGTCTTGAAACACTAATGCAAATATAGCTGCATTCCAAATTCTGGTTGTTGTCTCTACCTGTATCTATCGATTAACGGCTTATCGAGCAAGTTATGCGTATCTGCTTTAAATAAAAGAATGGTAGTGATATATTTTAATTAATAATTTGGAGAATGGTTCACCGATATTTAAAAGCAATAGATATTAAATAAGGAAATTTCAATATATATACCGATAGAAAGTGTACAAAATTTCCTTATTTAATAGATAATTAATTGTCTTTATTTGTATTAGGTGGTAAAGAATCTAATACGCTGGTTCGTAACAAACGCGCGTTCTTCAACAGGCGACCGCCATATATAAATGCATATTGTAAGGGGTCGAAATGTGGTGTGGCGATAATTACATTAATTATCTGTACCTTACCATGAATCCGTGATAATACACATACTGTGGAGCAGCAATGTCTTCATGTGCTTCAGTTGCATACTCATCTTAAACGTAAATGTGTCGTTATGTCATGTAAACAATGTAGCTCTCCGTTATAATACAATCATCGACTTTTAATATTTTCTTGTTTGGAATGTCAACAGCCTCGTTTTGGTGAGTATTTTAAGATGACCGCATGTGCGTATTTCAGGAAAATTGGACACTTTTCTTATTTATGTATCCTATTTAACATAAACAACATGGTCACCATCAACTAATCGAATTGAAAACATGTATAGACATAAAATAGGGGGAAAAACATAACTAGATTGAATACGAATAGTTTTTAAAGTTCGGTTGCTAAGCAAGTGTTTACAAATCTCTTAGCACACGTGC